>BRKX01000006.1:28968663-29568663 GCA_026008535.1 Perilla frutescens | reverse complement strand
CTGTTATTGAGATCATCCGGGTGAGTTTTTTTATAACTCACAACTATGTTTTAAATTCGTCCATGAAAAGCATATTAAATGTTTTAATAGCATTGTTTACGCAATGATTGGATGTTATGAGACTTCATGCATAGAGGAATTTCGACTTACAAGCAAGACGGTTTACTTTGTGACTAAATGTCTAGATAAGTAACCGTAAAGTATTCATGTGATCACATTGGGTCTCTCATCCAATAAAGAAGAGTAAACTATGTTATAAAGTATGTTTATGATTGATTTTAAAGCATGAAAGTATGACTTGGACGAATGATAATGCCCACTGAGTGTTTTCTGGCACTCAACCCAAATATTTTCAAATGTTTTCAGATCCTGAAGATCAAGTTAGTTGAGGGCGAGCTGTTGAAGTGGGTTTGATGGTTGACTCTTATGTTGTTTTTGCTTTAAACTTATGTTTGTGTGTTAAATATTAAATGCTTCTGTTGGTACTCGGCAAGCCTTTTAAGTTTGAAAGTTGTTGATCCTAATGGTCAATTTTTGATTGTATATATATATTTTGAATGTAAATAAAGGTTAACCGTGAAGTTTTTGAATGTGTGGCATGTTTGGTTATATCTAGTACTTGTTGACGGGTCATAATTTGATTATATGTGAGTCAGTGATTTTGAAAAGCTTTGTTGGAAATTAACTTTAAGAACGCCTGAGTGCGGGTTTGAACATTTTAAGCCGAGGTGCTGTCCGTTTACAAATTATTAATAAAGTTAAATCTAATTTTTTTTATAAAAGTATTTATTACGTAAGCATCTACATATGTTTTTGGTGACGTTTTGGTCCTAGTGGGACTGGAGCGTTACATAATCATATACAACTCAAAGACCGGCCTACGTGTTTATAAAAATCAGAAAAACTAATGTATCCAAATAACCAGTTTATCATACTGAACACTAGTAAAATCAAACAATACATTTTAGGTTTAGGCCAGCAATGGCAGAGAAAAGAAGGATAACATTATATAATTATTTCCTTTTGCTATGGATACAGAATTCAATGTTCAACAAGTAGCTTCAAACATCAAGAGAAGCAGCTGGAACTGAAGTGCATAATTAAGATGTACCTTTCATTTCCCAGCTTTGGCATCTCACTAGGAAAAACTAGCTTTATCTGCGTAGAATCCACATAGCATAAAAACGTATTTCACAAAATAAAAAAGAAGAAATTTATTACCTCTGTAGATTCTCACGAGTTAAATCAGTAGCCACATGTTTGCTCTTTGGAGCAATATTATATCATCTCTTTAAATTAGAGTAGCCCAATGTCAACATAGATGACCGGGAAATAGCAAACTTAAAGATTTCAGACATGAAATTGTGCTACAGATGTGCAAACAACAGGATTACTGTTGAGTGCTGATATATAGACATTCAGAGGCAATGGGCATGGATCTCACCAAACTTCTGCAGGTTTTTTATTGCTGCCAAATCAGTAGCGTGTATACAGAAACAGATGGGGAGAACTTCCAAGTATTAGAGTAATGGAATTCCAAAGTTCTTACTTCCTAATTCCTCATATGCATACACAAAACCAGATAGGACTTAAGAAAATGCCTTTAATAATTCATTTTAGAGCATAGAAGGGCAAGCATTCAAGGGAACATCTTAGAACTATCCACTTTAACATTGATATGGCTGCAACCTAAATGTAATAGCAACAGGGTTTAACTACACTTAGCTCTATAACATAGTTATGCACCATCTCACAAGGCTTCAAATGCATCCACAAAGCAGCAGCTAAAAGATTATATCAACACAACCGACATACAACAGAAATAGCATAGAAAACATGCCCTTAAGCCACAGCCGCACATGATAGGCATAAGCAGGCATTCAACATCACACGAATAAACACATGTTATTGGCATTCGACGTGAAGTTCAAGCATAAATATTTACCAGAACTACAAATGATCTCCTCATCATAAAAAAAAAAAAAAAAAAAGAGTAGATAGGTAACAGCTGCAACAAGGAAAATAGTAGCAAAAATAGCAACAGTAGTTGGCTCCCCTTTTCCGATCATCGTCAGTGAGCCATTATTATCTAGGTTCATTTTAATCAAGCCACTAACAATTAACAACAAATCAGACCAAATATAGCTAAATTAGCGAAGATGGCATAAGCAAATCGCTTCCCTTTTCCGATTATCATCGGGATAGCCTTTTATAATCTTGATACAAATTTTATCATTTCATAATATATAGCATTCGGCTCCCCTTTCTGATAATTGTTGGGAAACCATTCTTTATCTAGTTCATTTAAATCATGCAGTCAACAAGTTTAATTGAGACAAGCAGATTCAAAACAAGGAAGAACACACCTTGCAATTTTTCACGATTTCAGTCTTTTATGAGTGTTTTTCTCGTTGAATGTAGTCGTCTACGGGCAGAGGGATGCATTCTTAAGTGACTGCAAGGCTGAGTTATTCTTCGGTGGTGATGTTGGAAGCCGAGCGAGCAGAGGGACAGCGGAAGTTGATTTCCTGTGAAGAGAAGACTCCCTCGACCACTGGAGCACGAAACCGTCACCGGAATGAACCCAAATGCCGGCGCCGCCAAGGATGAATCAAGAAACCCTAGATGGGTTCTGATAGATTTTCAATCGATTTTGGATTTATGGGAGAAAGAAAGGATTCTGGAGTGAACCCCTGATAAAAATGACGCTTAATTAGTGAGGAATCGTCTCTCATATTTTTAGAGAGAGAAAGTGAACTCGGGAATCAGAGAGAAATATCTAAGTGGACACTTAGAGCTCTACAGACAGAGTACAGTTGAGCGAGAGAAAAGAGACGGAGAAAACCATCGCCGACTTGTTCAGATTCGGCGAGACTGCCGGCGATTGGGTCAGCTACCGGCAAGAATGTTAGAGAGAATTGAGTACCAATTTGGATAAAATTTCAAGGAAAAAAGTGGGACAGAAGTGAGCTCCAAAACTTTTAAATTTATTAAATTAAGTGTAGTATAATGAAATTAATTTTTATTTTCTTTTAATATGTTTATACAATGGTAATGTTCAACACCGTTGTGTATATTGAGTGTATATATAATGGTATATATGTTACCGTTATGTTTAGTAAAAGAGACACACACATACGTAACAGTTTTTTGAAAAACCGTTGTGTTTTTTACATACACAACGGTAATTGAAAATTATCGTTGTGTATTCAGTGTTGTGTATGTACAAAATTTCTTGTAGTGATTTCAACTTGGGAGTTCTTCAAACCCTAAAGGAAATGTACAGATAAGATTGTATTACGCACGACAGCATAATCCAATCTCTCTGAAGGAGTTCACTCCAAGTGACCTTGCAACCCAGTACAATGAGTTTTTAAACTCAAAGGATGAATCAAGGTTCAATCCCAATTATAACTGGTTTGCCAATTGGCCATACCACAAAGGCAAAAAAGCTCAGAGTCAAAAGCTCAGAAGAAATTGGCCAAGACGAGAGCATCAAGGTCACAAGATGAGAGGATATCAGTTGTAGTCTTCTATCCTAAATCTCATCGGAGGTATAGATCACAGGACTCAACTCTCAATCGAAGAGTTACAAGAAGTCCAATGTTGATCCAGAGATCTAATTCTGAAGGATCTCTTAGAAAAGGAAAGCCAAAAGTGTGGCGAATGTGGATTCCCAAACACATGATTAACCTCTCAGGACCCGTATCATGTGGGTACCTAAAACCTGACTTTTGTTTTGTAGGGAAAGAGCATCCTATCTAAGAAACGGGTCAAAGATACTTGATATCTGGATAGCGGGTGCTCAATACATATGATTGGAGACAAGAATGATCTCGATGGTTATAAAGAGGTTAAGAGACCACTAGTCACTTTTGGAGACAACTCAAAGAGCCGAACCATTGGAGAAGCGTTCATGGTCAAAGGAAAAGTTGTCGTGAATGGCGTGTCATATGTTGAAGGACTGAAACACAAACTGCTGAGCATCAGTCACCTTTGTGACAATGGGTACTCAGTCGACTTCAGCAATAGCTCATGTGACATCAGAGACAAGTCAACTGGAGCCATAGTCCTAACTGGAGTAAGAAAGGGCAACATGTATGTTGTTACCTGGTCAACCGGCTATTCAGAAGCTTGCTTTCTCTCCAAAGGATCAACTGAAGCAAGCTGGTTGTGGCATTGACGACTGAACCATCTCAACTTCAAAACTATCAACTACCTGGCCAAGAAGGAGCTAGTTGATGGGCTTCCCAAAGAGATCTGCAAGAAAACTGGCGTCTGTGGACCATGCCAAAAAGGGAAGCAGGTGAAGTCGTTGTTCAAAAACAAAAGCCATCCTCAAGGAACAACTGAAATTCCCTAGCTGCTACACATGGACCTGTTTGGACCTGTGAAGCCACCAACCCCTAGAGGCAAAAAGTTTACACTTGTAGTAGTAGATGACTACTCAAGGTATACTTGGGTAGAGTTCCTGAGAAGTAAGGATGAAACTTTTGAAAAGCTATCAACATTGATCAGAAGATTGCAGACTGGCAAGGGAAAATCAGTTCAAAGGATAAGATCCGACAATGGAACTGAATTTGTCATTCAGCAAATGATCAAGTTCCTGAGTGAACAGGGAATCACTCATGCACACTCTGCTACAAGAACTCATCAACAAAATGGCATAGCTGAAAGGAGAAATCGCACGCTAAAGGAGGCAGCTAGAGCAATGATAGCAGATGCCAACATAGCCGAATGTTATTGGACAGAGTGACGTGCGGTCATTTCACGGTCAGAATTGAAGAAACTGAATTCTCGGTTTTGAAAGAGTTGTGTACAAAGTTGTGTATAAAGTTGAGACAACTTTGCATACGCAGCGGAAAATTAGAAACAGAAACAATGGATTGGAATTTTCACAAGATTATATTTCTATAATCTTGCGAAGTGCCTCAGGGCGAAATCTTCACTATATAAAATATGTGAATTACAAAAACACTACCAGATAAACTCTCACTAAATATTAAGACACTTTATCTCTTCCTTCACAGAAGGTTGGGACTAAAGTTGTCTTAACTATATCTAGTAGAAACAGATAAATACGAGAACTCAAAACTTTACAATCTCTGAAAAGCTCCACTAAAAACTCGTTATCTAACACTACCATTCTGAACCCTATATATACACATCTCGTTGCTTGATTCCTACTCAAAGCAACCGATCCACTAAGCCTTGATCTCCACGAACTGCACTCCTATATTTCCGGCGCAACTTCCGGAACAACCGTGGCTTCAGCAGATCGTTGGACTTGGTCAAATCCCACATGCTCCTATTTCTTCTCAACAGATTTAATCCTGCAAGAAAGACAAAAACTCCAAATATACAATATAAACAAATATCCCTAAATCTATAATACACTACCAATCGGTATCAACAAGAATAATTCTCAAGAGAGAGTTATCCTTATGCCCACAGCAAGGCATAGAAAGCTAATGTGAGTAAGGGTCGATCCTATGAGGAGCTGTGAATTCTATCTTCCAGTGTCACTTTTCCAAAACGTTTGAGGATTGTTGTGATTTCCGTACTTGTATGGAAAAAAACTGTAAACTAAAATAACAAAACAAAGCAAAAGACAAGAAAATATTAATAGTAAAGGTATTCCGAATTAGAACTCAGATTTCAAACTTAACAAACACTTGACCGATCATGGGCACGCTGATTATTTATGTGAATCTAATTACCTGGTTATAGGCAACGGATCTCTCACACTTACCCAATCTATGCTTTCAGTTTAGCCTAGAGGTGATCTCTCGTCCCCTAAACCCTAACTTGTTACTCAACCCCGATCTCTCATATGATTGTAAGCAACAAAGTAGCATTATGATCTAGACAGACCCATATTTACCTAAATAAAGATCTCTCTTATGCCATCAGTACCCGTGATGCATCTCATCCCTTTATGACCAACACACATCTATGATTCATTGACCATTTATAGAGGTAGTGAACACAATTTAAATTAACGAGTGATCAGCCACAATTAACTAGCTTATCCCACTATATAATACAACAAAGAAAACGATTACACAACGGAACCAAATTCACACAGTTTATGCCCATAAGCCTCACGGTTCTTACGTGTTTATTAAGTTCTTATCCTTGTTCAATCCGGAATAATGAGTCTAGCCGCTCATGCTAGACTTAGAATAATAAAAATACTTAAAAGAATTGAAACAACACATAATATAAACGAAAAACTTACTTATATTAAAGAGCAAAATAAATCCAATACCAACGCTGGATTGAGAAACATAAACTGGAAATCCTAACTGCCTGCGGGCATAAGGCCCGAGATTGTTCAACGGAAATTAAATTACTGAATAAAACTAAATAAAATGTATGTGCGTATAGAGATGTTTGTTTTCTGCCATGCATCTACTTATATAGGAGTACAAGGAGTACAAAGTAAATTCCCCCACAGGCTGGGGGATCTTCAGTCCAGTCCACAGCCGCCATGCCCACGTCTTTCCATATCTGGCAGATTCTTCCCTTATTTAGAAGATTCTGAGTCACAGATCATGTACTCATCGTGCCCTAGTATAGGCGACATAGTAACTTTTCTTATAGAGCCGATCCTCCTTCTGGAAGATCTCACTTTCCTTCCGCGGCTCTTCTTTCCTTGGGCAGCTAGGGTGCACTGCTCCTGCTTCAGCTGATTGCGATTACTCTTGTGCCCTCATCTCCTCTCCTTCACTCCAATCACTCTGAGGTTGTTGTGAGCACGATCACAAACTTCTCGTCCAGGCTCGAGAGAGAGCTTTCTGCTGAGAAATTGTTGCCCATCTTGTTATCATTGGTACCATTGTGCCCTCCAGAAGTGATTCTCCTGCCTCTTGCCTACCCTTGTGCCCATTCTGGCTCTTTCTGACTCAAAAAATACAAAAAACACAGGACAAAAGAACAAGAAAAAGACACAAAAACATGAGAGAAATTGGACTTGTCACACCCACCCACTTTAGTCATACTTACCCTCAAGTATGCGGGTACAACGTGCCCAAAAAGAAAAAACAGAAAACAAAAGGAGGAAAAGACAGACTCACGACAAAACATACATAATGCCCACAGAGGCCTAGGTATCTGATCACACTCAACAACATATAAACAGTAAAAACATACATAATGCCCACTGCAAATCAAAATAACTAAGTGAGTGGATCTCTCATACTTTCCTCACTCGAGTGTTTACGCTCAAGGAAAATATAATTGAACCGAGGGACACTGTAGGCTTGCAAATGCTCTTTTTCCTCTACCACTGTTGGAATTATGGGCATACCTATGCTAAGGACTTTGAAGGTTGTAATGGGGCTACGGGTTCAAGGTTGGAAATATTTAGATCTAGCTCAGAATTTAGTCAAATTTTCCCTTTGGGAGATTTCTTTTGACTCTTACTGGCCTTTGCCACCGTGCCCATTTTATAAATTACATTCCCCAGATTTTTTATTTTGCGGGTATTTTGTACTTTATTTCCTTGGAGTTTCTTTTTCTTTCTTTTTTTTCTTTTATTTGGACCCCTTTCTTTTTCTTTTTCTTTTTCTTTCTTTTTCTTAGCATTTTATGCCTTGTAACACCATATTTATCCGCCCCTTATGCCCATGGTCTTTTTGTGGGTTTCAAGAAAGAACATGACCAGTGCTTAATTCATTTTCGGCTCAAACAGGGCTGCAAGGGATAATATCAAGGTGATTTTATTTGGCTTTATGGGCTCAGAAAAAAAAAATTTGCCTAAGCATTTCAGTAACATACCCAGAATTCCTTGTGACCTCAGAATAGAGCAAAAGCAAGTTCTAGTTCACCTAAATTCAATAATGCAGAAATCACACAAGAAAGAATAATCACATGCATCGTGAATTCAGGCTCAATTCCTCACAAAGTACTTAGTTCATTCATCATATAAGTAGTAGCATGGGCATGCTGAAATCTGTATTTCAAACAACGAGAAATCAAAAATCTATTCCGGTTAACTACAAGATCCAAATGATCAAAGACTATTTATAAAAAGAAGATTTCTAATACGACTATCCAGGAAGAGTAGATCTGAGATTTACATAAAATGAAAACGGAGAAAAATATCGAAAACTCACAACATCAAAAATCAAAATCGGTAGAATTAAAGATAACAGAAATACAAGCATATTTATAACTTGAAATTTCTTAATTCATCGGTCCGAATGACCAGAATCGGAGAAAGTACCTTCTCCGGGGAATTGGTGGCGGTCACGATGATTTCAATCGTGATCATCCTTCGTGTCATCATTTTAATCATGTATTCGTGATCTACGCGTTGACACCTTTAAAATGACTATTTCAGAATTGAAATAGGAAACTAGAATCGTACATTCTCTGGAAGCTGCTCGGCGTTTTGATTTTGAAAATGAATGAAAAATGAAACATTAAGCTCCTATTTATAGAGGAAAAATAAATAGGATAATAATGAATGAAAGAAAGAGGATAATGATGGAAAAGGAATAGGATAATTACGAATAAGATAATCTTTTGAAAAAGAAATTGGATAATGACGGATGTGCCTTTTTCTATTAAATTTATTATTTTCCAACTTAAAGTTGTGCCAAGAGTTCATTTGAACTCGAAATTAGAAAATTTAAAGTTTGGCACAATGCTCGAAATTTTTTTCTATCAACCCGAGAAAAATATTAGAACATATTTTTAAAGCAATTTTTGACCAAAACAAAATGTAACAAATTTTTCTACCTGCAATTTCCCTTTATTTGAATCATTTAAGGACCCACCTTATTTTCTAAATTACCAGAGGGTAACATAAGTTGAATTAAACCTTCTAAAATATTTCGGGGTATTACAAAGTGGGCTCATGAACTCTGCCAAGTTTTAATTTATTTTTTTCTAAGCATATTGGATTGAGGGCATAAGCTTAGAAAATGATATATTTTGTGAATGTGTTGGGTTGGTCGTAAGCTTTTGGCTAAATTAGTATATTTAATTGAAAGATTGTAGAGAATTCATATTGAGAAGAAATCAAGTTCATGGGAGGTCATTTAACAATTTAACAAAGTTGTTGACACAAGTAGTAAGTATATGATTTAATTCTTATTCTTCCAAAATTATTACCTTATCTAGATTGTTTCAATTATCAAATAATCCTTCTTTAAGGTCCGAAACACTTTCAATTGTTAATCAGAAATCTTGATAATTATAGAATTTATACGCCAATTATTTAGTTTACGTTCATTTAGTTAATTCCAGATCGGTTGATTCTTAAGCCTATAATCGTGTTTATAGTTTTAAGTTATTTTTTAAGGTCAAGATAAGTTCTCAAGGTTGGAATCTAATTAATCTGTTGTAACAGCCCAGTCCCGAAATAGGGGTTAACGAGTGGGGACGGGGTGTTATTAAGGGGTTAATGAGGTAAAACGGAAGATTAATAAGTTGGTTTTACAATCGAGATATGCTTTTGGGAATTAGACGAGGATACTCGGGTTCACTTTTGTTAAATGGGAGCATGCTTGAGTGGAACTAAACGGTTAATTAAACGGATAAACGGATACCATTCAACATAGATGATAATAGTTAATAATGCGTGCAAGCCCCTTGATAGACAAAAGAAAATCATACTCGGGAAGTAGAAATAGAACTTAGTGTGCATCTTATACTCAAATAATCATGTCTGGGGAAATTATTCATAGAGTCTTGATAATCATAATATAACTTTAAACGGAATTAGAAAGAGTGTATCAGAGTAGCGGATCAAATAGTGGGATTTCAAAGGAATATTAGATAATAACAAAACAATCTTAGCAGCCAACCCACATCCACAGCCACCAACATCCTTAGCATCTCAACCTGTAAAACATTTGAAAAAGAGGGGGGCATGAGCACTAATGTACTCAGTGGGTTTTAGTGAAACACTTTAATAAACTTCTAGATATCCAATAATCAACTGATGGTATATGGAGAGCAAAATGCAAAAGCCCTCTCCATATCCGCAAAATCTTTTCTTTTCTTTTTGGGCCCAATCCGGCTCTAACCTGACGTCAACTGTACCCTTAGGCATGCCATAGGATAGAAGAGGGGTTACCTCAAATATCTGAACGAGTTTGCGAGGGAAAAACCCAGCAGTGACTCCCTTAAGAGTTCTGAGCTCAAATACTGCTTAAGTGAAAAGCTAAGTTCCTTCCTTTCTTAACCTTGCTAGCAACACCAAACTTAGCACAATGTCTAAGACTAGTCCTTTAATACTGCATGATCTCGGCCTACAAGGGATTTAATGCTACCCTAACAAGGCAAACCTTAATTCTTAATTCTGCGAGCTTAACAAGCATAAACATTCGATTCCAGGAGAAGAACGTAAATAAATACAAATCAAAACTAAAGATAATTCTAAACATCTCATGCTAAGTATAAACAATACTTTAGTAGCTCTATCATTTCTAAACATGCTTGAGAGCTCAAGTAAAAAACATAATATCTTCCTTTCTTCCTTCCTTATACAGAGATCAATCAGGCAGAGCAAAAATACTTTATTGGATATCTCATTTGCCCTAACATGCTTCTAGAGCTCATTAGCTCAAACTTTAGATGAGTATAGATTTACCCACCTTGATTACGGAACGGAAGATGAGGCAACGAGCTGGTGGTCTTCCTTAGTATTTCTCCGAGGCTCGATTCCCCATATAAAAGTCAAATCATCGACTTAGCAGCCTCCTTCGAAGATTTCTAATAACATGCGATTAAAGAATACCCAACTAATATTCCCTTAGCTAGGACTTAACATGGATAGCATGACTTTTGATTTAATAAGGGTTCGAGAAGGATTTATTTTATTTAAGGGACTTCTCGACTTGATCTCTAAATTTCTTTGACGGAAAATAATTTGAATAGCTTATTTGAAATAAATCGAAAATAACTTTAATACCTTACTATAATTTAAACTTGAATATGGCTTGAGAATGACAAAATTTGAAAGGCTCGAAAAGTTCGGAAAGAGGGTACGAAAATAGCCGAAAAGAAATGGCGAAAATAACACGGAGAAGGGGGGCGCCGCGGTGCACATGGGCGCCGGCGGGCTGCCCCCTGCCGTGGCACAAGGTGCGCCGGCGGGCTCCTTAGCCCCGGCGGGCTTGGGGCGGCCGAGGGGGGCATGGCGCGGCGGTGCACCCCCCCCCCCCCCCCCCCGCGGAGCTCTCATTTTCTCTCTCTTCAGCCCAGTTCTGGGTGATCTTCAACTGGGTTCTTCATGTTCATTGATTCTTTTGACGAACACGACGAACACTTAACTCGAAATTTCTTAAAAACAACGTACTTGAATTTAACATGCAACAACATGATTTAACTTAAAAAGAATTTTGGCAATATAACGACATATACATGATAATCCTCCTTAATATTTAGAATAACGACGAAATCATTAAATGTGGCTTGAATGGAATTTAATGGAATAAACGAGGCTAATCTTTTAGAATAATAATAACGAAAGTAAAATAAGAAATATAACGTAAACGTTATTAACTTGGAACTTCAACAAATATCGAAATACAACTTTTAGACAAGCAATAATGAAGAACGCGAAGAACGTAAAGAACGGAAAGTAAATGCAGAATTTAAAAGACGGAAAAGAAATGGAGTAGAGACCAATGAACAAGAATGGACGGGGTTAGGTGCGTCGAAGGAATGTGGCTAGCTCGGTGTCTCGTGGAGTCACAAGGGCGGCAGAGCCGCCTGCTACGATCCAACAGCACCCCTAGCACATTCCCTCACCGCATCCCTTCCACGCCACTCCGCTCGTCGTCTTGAAGAACACTCACGAAGAATGTTTTTTACTTCTACAGAACTTTCTCGGCTTTCAAAGCTTTTCACCCTCTCGATTTAGAAGTGAAATGGATGAGAAATGAGCAAAGAAATGCAAAAGAGTGGTCCCTTATTCATAGGAGAAGCTTTGGCTTCCCTTGGAAGCCTTTGCTGTGCGGAAATACTGCAAAAGCTACCCCGGGTTCGGTTAAAAGCTACTTTATTCGATGTCAAGATCCAAATGACTTCAGACATGAAATCTAAAATTACCGGGAGACTCGTTAGCTCGAACACTAGTGAAACAACTAAATTCATGAAGAAGACAGGGTCGTCAGAAAAAGACGAGCAAAGATTCCCTTTTTGGAATTACTTTTTACTATTCACTTAGACTGACAGATTTTGCTCCCGAGCGTTCAATTGACCTCAGAATGAAAATCCGTGAACGCCAACGGAACCCTTGAGTCATTTCCCATAAGAGGGGTTTGACAGAACTGGACTCGGATAAACGAAGAAGATTTCATAAATTTCTCAAAATACGAACGCACGCAAAAGTTACTATTCATTCCCCTTTTTAAATACGTTTTCCGTCACCGGGAACTCAAATAACTTCAGATTTAAAATCCAAAAAACACCGGTATACTCCTCGAGTTAAAATCTTTCTAAAGAAACCGCAAATGGCAATAAAAGAATTAAGATTATATTTTCCGAAACGACGATTTTCACGAAAACTGACTCTTAAAGTCGTGACTGACATCCAACCATAGCTAGCTTATTTAAATTCCTTCTTTAATTAATTATTTAATATTAGCAACTCTCTAAACCTTATCCAAAAATCTGGGGTGTTACATCCTACCCCCCTTAAAGAAAATTTCGTCCTGAAATTTACTAACCATGATAAGCGATATCAGGGTACTTCTTGAGCAGCTCGGATTCAAGCTCCCAGGTTGCTTCTTCTGAACCATGGTGGTTCCAGATTACTTTTACCAGATCGATCTCCTTATTTCTCAGTTTCTGGATCTTTCGATCCACGATGGCTTGGGGCTTTTCTTCATAGGCTAAGTCCTCATTCAGGACTATCTATTCCTTGCTAATCATATGCTTTGGATCCAACACGTATTTTCATAACATCGAAACATGAAAGACGTCATGAACGTCACTCAGGTTGGGTGGTAAGGCCAACGTGTAGGCTACTTCATTCACCTTTTCTAAGATCTCAAAAGGTCCGATAAATCTGGGCCTTAATTTGCTTCGTTTGCCAAAATGAACTATTCCTTTTGATGGAGACACCTTCAAAAACACTTTATCTCCAACGTCGAAGCTGAGCTCCATCCTTCTCTCATCCGCATAAGCCTTCTGTCTATCCTGAGCCTCTTTGATGCATTGACGAATAATCTCGATCTTCTGGACAGCTTTCTGGACCATCTCGGGTCCAAGTATCCTTCTCTCTCCAACTTCATCCCAATACAGGGGCGATCTACACTTCTTTCCGTAAAGGGCTTCATAAGGGGTCATGCCGATCGATGACTGGTAGTTGTTGTTGTATGCAAATTCTACCAAAGGCAGTAACTCCTCCCAATTGCTTCCTTGATCGATGACTACTCCTCTAAGCATGTTTTCCAGAATCTGGATAGTCCTTTCGGACTGGCCATCCATTTGAGGATAGAATGTCGTGCTGAAATTGACCTTTGATCCCATTGCATCTTGTAGGCTCCTCTAGAATCTTGATGTAAATCTTGAATCATGGTCCGATGTAATCGAGACCGGCACTCCGTGCAAACGCACAACTTCCTTAACATATAGTTGGGCTAGTTGATCTAGCCCGTCCGTCATCTTAACAGCAACAAAATGTGCTGATTTAGATAATCGATCAATGATTACCCAGATAGCGGTATTCCCCTGCTTAGACTTTGGCAATCCAACGACAAAGTCCATATTGATATGATCCCACTTCCATTCAGAAATTTCCAAGGGTTGAAGCAAACCAGAAGGTTTTTGATGCAAAGCTTTCACTTGTTGATAGTTTAAACACCTTGGTATTCCACCAGAAGGCGGCTATCTCTCTTTTCATGTTATTCCACCAGAAAGTCCTCTTGAGGTCTTGGTACATCTTGGTGCTTTCGGGATGTACTGTATATGGTGTGTCATGTGCTTCGCACATGATTTTCTGAGTTTTTCCTTGCTCGGCACGCAAAGCCTTCCTTTGAATAAGAGCGCGTTATCGGCGGCTTCCGCGAAATCTTATGAGTTATCAGATCGTGCTTCTAGTCTTTTTTTTTCGAGAAACTCGTATCCTCTCTGGGCTTCAATTATCCTTTGCCCTAGGTTGGGCCGAACGACTATCATGGCAACTTGAGCTTGAATAGTCTTAGGTGGTGTTAACACCTCGATCCTTAACTTCTCGAATTCCTTGAGAAGATCCTCCTGGGCTAGAATGAGTTCTAATTCTGCCTTCTCTTTCCTACTTAGGGCATCTGCTACCACATTTTCCTTGCCTGGGTGGTAGTGAATCGTGCAGTAATAATCTTTTACGAGTACTAGCCATCTTCTTTACCTCATGTTAAGATCCTTTTGCTCGAAGAAATACTTCAAGCTCTTCTGATCTGAGAAGATCTCGCATTTGACTCCGTAGAGATAGTGCCTCCAGATCTTCAGCGCATGAATGACCGTTGCTAGCTCTAAGTCATGCGTATGATACTTCTGCTCATGATTCTTAAGCTGTCTTGAAGCATAAGCAATCACATTTCCTCTCTGCATTAGTACGCATCCTAATCCTTTCTTCGATGCGTCTGCGTAAACCACGAAATCTCCATTTCCTTCTGGAATGGCCAACACAAGGGCTGTGGTTAGCATCTTCTTCAAAGTTTGGAAACTTTCCTCGCACTCAGACGTCCATTTGAACTTGGAGTCCTTCTATAGCAATCGCGTCATGGGCTTGGATATAGTCGAGAATCCTTTGATGAATCTATGATAATATCCAGCGAGTCCTAGAAAACTTCTTATCTCGTTCACATTTCTTGGAGACTTTCAGCTGCTTACAGCTTCAATCTTGGCTGGATCTACCTTGATTCCTTCTATCGAAACTATATGACCTAAAAACATAACTTCCTTGAGCCAAAACTCACACTTGCTGAACTTAGCATAAAGCCTTTCTCTTCTTAACGTCTCCAGAACCACTCTTAGATGCTCTTGATGCTCCTCTTCATCCTTGGAATAGATGAGGATATCATCTATGAAAGCCAAAACAAACTTATCTAGATATGGGTGAAAAACTCGGTTCATTAAATCTGTGAACACCGCTGGAGCGCTGGTCAATCTAAATCGCATTACCACAAACTCATAATGCCCATAGCGAGTTCTAAAAGCGGTCTTAGGGATATCCTCCTTTCGGATCTTCAACTGATGATACCCGGATTTTAAGTCTATCTTGGAGAAGACATTTGCTCCCTTGAGCTGATCAAAGAGATCGTCTATTCTTGAGAGAGGGTATCGATTCTTGATGGTTAGCTTATTGAGCTCTCTATAGTCGATGCACATTCTTAATGTACCATCCTTCTTCTTTACGAACAAGATTAGAGCTCCCCAAGGCTATACACTAGGTTGGATAAAACCTAGGTCTAATAACTCTTGTAGTTGAACTTTGAGTTCTTGCAATTCCTTAGGCGCCATTCTGTAGGGGGCTTTCGAAACTGGGGCGGCTCCTGAATCCAACTCGATAGCGAACTCCACCTGCCTGTCTGGAAGTAGTCCTGGCAGCTCCTTTGGGAATACGTCGAGGTATTCTCTTACGAATAGAACGTCTTCGATTGAAAGCTCTCCTTCCTCCTTCCTTATTAGATTAACTAAAAAGGCTTGGCAGCTATTCTCCCTTATCATCTTAGTGGCCTTTAGAGCGGATATCACTGGAATTTTGGTTCCCAGCCTTGATCCGTAGATTTTCATCTCGGGCTTCCTAGGTGGTCGAAACACTACTTCCCTCTCAGGGTAGCTTATGGAAGCATAAGCTGAGGCTAACCAATCCATTCCTAGGATTATATCGAAGTCCTGAATCTTTATCACATAAAGATTTGACTTAATGTTTTCCCCTTCTATGTTCAATTCTAGGTTAGAGCAGACCTTCCTAGAAATCAATTTCTTTACAGAGGGAATACTTATTTCAAGAGCATTCTCGGCATTCTCGGGTTTTATCTTCAGTTTCTTACAAACAGACTCAACTATAAACGAATGCGATGCTCCAATATCGAAGAGAGCTAAAACTGGCGTCTCGAGGAGGATAATCATACATGTTAGATTACCTGGGGCCTTAGCAGCTTGCTGTTGATTGAGAGCATAAGTATGAGCTGGCTGAGGCGGCCTTTGTCCTTGGTTAGACCTTTGATCTCATCCTTGGTTCGGTCTTGGGTTCATCCCCGGCCTTTGAACCTGAGGTCCTCCTTGCTGCAGCCTTGGCTGATTTCCAGGAAGTTGCTGAAGTGGTTGCGGGTACATGGGTTGTTGTGGTGTTTGAGATCGTCTGTTGTTTCCTTTAGGACACTCTCTCTTGAAGTGCCCCTCCTCACCACAGTTGTAGCACCCAGTTAGATTTGCTCGGCAGACTCCAGGATGCATTCGTCTGCACCTTTGACACGGCCTAAAGCTAGGGGCATTGTCAGGCTGACTTCGAGGCACACCTGACTCTCGACTTTGCCAGTGGGGTTTCTTTCCTCTGTCATCTCTTCTTCCTCCTTCCCACTTTCTTTTTCCTTTTGAGTCACTAGAAGGTTGAGGGGGCTAAATTTTCTCTCGAGGGAGAATGACTTCTATGCTTAAGGCTTTAACTAAGGTTCGAGCATAGGACATGTCTTCTTACCCCGCGAGGGCTATGCCAATCTCGGATCTAAGTGCTTTCTTGAACTTGCGTGCTTTCTTCCCATCTGTGTCCACTAGATATGGAGCATGCCTTGATAATTGATTGAATTCTCTGTAGTATTCTGACACTGTTTTATTCCCTTGCTTTAGATTCCAGAACTCCATCTCTTTTGCCTCTCGATAATAATCCGGGATGTACTTCTGATAAAGGTCGAGCTTGAAATCTTCCCAACTATAGTCTTCCCATTGCTCTAGGGTTATGGTCCTTCGAATAGACTCCCACCAGTAGTCCGCATCATCCGTCAGCATAAAGAGAGCACAACTTAACTTTTCCTCTTCTGAACAAGCTATAAAATTGAAAATTCGCTCTAAGGAGCGAACCCATTTTTTGGCATCCATTGGATCTCCTAAACCATTAAATGATGGAGGATTGTGTTTGAGAAACACACTTTTGGCTCTTGGTCCGGGATTTGGGACTTGCTCGGGTTCATTCTCATCTTCGTTCTCAGCTTGGCGTCTTCGGGGCGGCATCCTAAAGAACTAGATATTAGTGACACTTGATCGAATTCACACAATTGCAAGGATGCCTTTTGATAAGGTCTTTATTTTAAGTTAGATCAAATAAGGCGGAAATTTAAACGTTGTTCACACATAATGGGAAAATTGCCTCATTAAGAGGACTTTTGGCATTGATATCATAGAATAAGTTATGGGTTACATCAGGATAGGACAGTCCGTTAGAAAATTCACTGCCACTATTTGAGTTTATAAAGCATAAATTACATATTAGAGTCTTGGTTAAAGCGGATATTAGATAACAGACAGACAGATAGATTAGATAACTAGGTGTTCTAATAGCAACACCTTCTACACCTCCTACTACAGCTTAATTGTAGGCTGGAGCCTTTCCTTTCCCCTTGCACGGCGACCCTACTTCTTCCTCACCTCTCTCTTTCGGGTCTTTCTCATCTTCAACTGTCTCCGGTACGCTGAACTTGAACGTCCTCATGTGGATATTCCCTTCGGGGTACTGATGGGACATACACTGTTCCAGACTCTGAGAAGCGTATGCAGGGGTCCACTGGTTCATTTGAGGAGTGCAAAAAAATAGAGACTCGGTGTGGTTCACAACCCGGACATTTGAGGGTCCCGCTCATGAGGCTCCTTCATCGTGAGGGCGTGGCACTTAAAATCCAGGGGGACTGTTGAGAGTCGCCCTTTGCAGTTCTAACAGGGTTTTGCTCGGTCGCTTGCTGCTCGGCTAAGGCTTGCACGTGGCCATACTCTGTCACCCAACAAGCCATCAAGGCTACGAAGAACTCCATGAAATTCCCGATTTCAGCATACGTTACGGGATCACGGGTGATAGTTCTTTGTAAGATGCGGTACATTGTAGGACTCCAAGCGGGCGGTGCATGCTCGCACATGCGAATGCATGTTTCCAAGTCAGATACACTCCCGGGCTCTCCTCCGTAACCATTAGCCCAGGCCCACCTCTCTAGGTACATTGCCATGAAGGACAGCAATTGCTCGTTACTGTCCCAAGTTTCTCGTCTGAATCTTTCAACTCTTTCTTGAACCGGGCGAAAAAGAGGCACGCTCTTCCTAGCAGTCATACATCACTTAACCATCTAGAAGAGAATATCTTAATTAGTCTAGATTATAAAAGGGAGACCTAAGGTTCTCCTGAGATCATACTAACGTCTTGATTTTATCTTGCATGCATAGTTCCTTTTAGAAGCAGTTGACATTTTTATAAGAAAAATTTTGGTGCCCAAGGTCTTTTTAACATACATGTTTACCTTTTTCTTGAGTCAAATTTTTTGAGTATGAATGTAAACCTTTTTGGGATCGAGAAATCTTTTTCACAAACTTTTCATTCTCAGAGATCGTCTTACCCGAACACCTTTTACTTGGAATTTCATTCTCACGATTTTTCTCTTATCCATAAAACATGTATGCTTGCTCAAATCTTTTCATTTCCTGTATTCCAAAAATCAAAATCCACAATCCAGAATCTCTATACTCTCATACCTTGATTTTGGTTGAAGATACGAGGGTGATGGCGAGTTGTGGGTTGCTGCTTTCACTTATCAAAGAACAACTTATGCATACATATATACTTAACTCAATTCAAACACAGAGACAAGCCTGCAGTGTTGCAAACCTGGCTCTGATACTAACTGTAACAGCCCGATCCCGAGATAGGGGTTAACGAGTGGGGACGGGGTGTTATTAAGGGGTTAATGAGGTAAAACGGAAGATTAATAAGTTGGTTTTACAATCGAGATATGCTTTTAGGAATTAGACGAGGATACTCGGGTTCACTTTTGTTAAATGCGAGCATGCTTGAGTGGAACTAAACGGTTAATTAAACGGATAAACGAATACCATTCAGCATAGATGATAATAGTTAATAATGCGTGCAAGCCCCTTGATGGACGAAAGGAAATCATACTCGGGAAGTAGAAATAGAACTTAGTGTGCATCTTATACTCAAATAATCATGTCTGTGGAAACTATTCATAGAGTCTTGATAATCATCATAGAACTTTAAACGGAATTAGAAAAAGTGTATCAGAGTAGCAGATCACATAGTGGGATTTCAATGGAATATTAGATAATAACAAAAAAATATTGGCAGTCAACCCACATCCACAACCACCAACATCCTCAGCATCTCAACCTGTAAAACATTTGATAAAGAGGGGGGCATGAGCACTAATGTACTCAGTGAGTTTTAGTGAAACACTTTAATAAACTTCCAGATATCCAATAATCAACTGACGATATATGGTGAACAAAACGCAAAAGCCCTCTCCATATCCGCAAAATCTTTTCTTTTCTTTTTGGGCCCAATCTGACTCAAACCTGACGTCAACTGTACCATTAGGCATGCCATAGGATAGAAGAGGGGTTACCTCAAATATCCAAATGAGTTTGCGAGGGAAAAACCCAACAGTGACTCCCTTAAGAGTTCTGAGCTCAAATCTTGCTTAAGTGAAAAGCTAAGTTCCTTCATTTCTTAACCTTGCTAGCAACACCAAACTTAGCACAACGTCTAAGACTAGTCCTCTAATACTGCATGATCTCGGCCTACAAAGAATTTAATGCTACCATAACAAGGCAAACCTTAATTCTTAATTCTGCGAGCTTAACAAGTATAATCATTCGATTCCAGGAGAAGAACGTAAATAAATACGAATTGAAACTAAAGATAATTCTAAACATCTCATGCTAAGCATAAACAATACTTTAGTAGCTCTATCATTTCTAAACATGCTTGAGAGCTCAAGTCAAATATAATATCTTCCTTTCTTCCTTCCTTGTACAGAGATCAATCAGATAGACCAAAAATACTTTATTGGATATCTCATTTGCCCTAACATGCTTCTAGAGCTCATTAGCTCAAACTTTACATGAGTATAGATTTACCCACCTTGATTACGGAATGGAAGATGAGGCAACGAGCTGGTGGTCTTCCTTTGTATTCCTTCGAGGCTCGATTCCCCCTACGAAAGTCGAATCATCGACTTAGCGGCCTCCTTCGAAGATTTCTAATAACATGAGATTAAATAATACCCAACTAATATTCCCTTAGCTAGGACTTAACATGGATAGCACGACTTTTGACTTAATAAGGGTTCAGAAGGATTTATTTTATTTAATGAACTTCTCGACTTGATCTCTAAATTTTTTTTACGGAAAATAATTTGAATAGCTTGTTCGAAATAAATCGGAAATAACTTGAATACCTTACTATAATTTAAACTTGAATATGGCTTGAGAATGACATAATTTGAAAGGCTCGAAAAGTTCGAGAAGAGGGTACGAAAATTGCTGAAAAGAAACGGCGAAAACAACACGGGTGCCCTCCGCCGCAGCACAAGGTGTGCCGGTGGGCTGCCCTTGCCCCGGCGGGCTTAGGGCAGCCGAGGGGGGCATGGCGCGGCGGCGCACCCCCTCGACAGGGCTCTCTTTTTCTCTCTCTTCAGCCCAGTTCTGGGCGATCTTCAACTGGGTTCTTCGTGTTCGTTGATTCATTCGACGAACACGAAGAACACTTAACTCGAAATTTCTTAAAAACAACGTACTTGAATTTAACATGCAACAACATGATTTAACTTAAAAAGAATTTTGTCATTATAACGGCATATACATGATAATCCTCCTTAATATTTAGAATAACGACGAAATCGTTAAATGTGGCTTGAACAGAATTTAACGGAATAAACGAGGCTAATCTTTTAGAATAATAATAACAGAAGTAAAATGAGAAATATAACGTAAACGTTATTAACTTGGAACTTCAACAAAAATTGAAATACAACTTTTAGACGAGCAATAATGAAGAACGTGAAGAACGTAAAGAACGTAAAGTAAACGCGGAATTTAAAAGATGGAAAAGAAATGGAGTCGATACCGACGAACAAGAATGGACGGGGTTAGGTGCGTCGAAGGAATGTGGCTAGCTCGGCGTCTCGTCGAGTCGCAACGGCGGCAGAGCCACCTGCTATGATCCAACGGCGCCCCTAGCACATTCCCTCACCGCATCCCTTCCACGCCACTTCGCTCCTTCTTGAAGAACACTCACAAAGAACGCTTTCTACTTCGACAGAACTTTCTCGGCTTTCAAAGCTTTTCACCCACTCGATTTAGAAGTGAAATGGATGAGAAATTAGCAAAAGAATGCAAAAGGGGTGGTCCCCTATTTATAAGAGAAGCTTTGGCTTCCCTTGGAAGCCATTGCTGTGCGGAAATACTGCAAAAGCTACCCTAGGTTCGGTTAAAAGCTGTTTTATTCGATGTCGAGGTCTAAATGACTTCAGACACGAAATCTAAAAATACCGGGAGACACGTTGGCTCAAACACTAGTGAACCGACTCGATTCGTAAAGAAGACGGGGTCGTCAGAAAAAGACGAGTAAAGATTCCCTTTTTGGAATTACTTTTTACTATTCACTCAGACTGACAGATTTTGCTCCCGAGCGTTCGATTGACCTTAGAATAAAATCCGTGAACGCCAACGAAATCCTTGAGTCATTTCCCATAAGAGGGGCCTGACAGAACTGGACTCGGATAAACGAGGAGGATTTCGTAAATTTCTCAAAACACGAACACACGCAAAAGTTACTATTCATTCCTCTTTTTAAATACGTTTTCCATCACCGGGAACTCAAATGACTTCAGATTTAAAATCTGAAAACACCGGTGTACTCCTTGAGTTAAAACCTTTATAAAGAAACAACAAATGGAAATAATAGAATTAAGTTTATATTTTTCGAAAAGACGATCTTCACGAAAATTGACTCTTAAAGTCGTGATTGACATCCAACCATAGCTAACCTTATTTAAATTCCTTCTTTAATTAATTAATTAATATTAACAACTCTCTAAACCTTATCCAAAAATCTGGGGTGTTACATCTGTTGACCAAGAGTAGCAAATGCGGTTTAGAGGTTTTGTATATATAGAACTCATTGACTGTTGAGTATCAAGACCATTAAGGTGGGTTATAACTAAACTCATCTTGAATTATTTACGTAATTAATGTTGTTATTTAAGTGAATTAATTATTTAAACTCAAGTTTATAAATGTTTCATATTTGTTTTTAAATGTTTTATATGTCTCAACTGTATGTTCTATGAAATGTTACTATTTATGTGAATTAAAAATCTAAGTTTAAAGTATATAAATAATTATGTTATTCATTTAGTGAATCTATGTGTTATGATGCAAATGTGGATTGCAATGTCACTTGCCTACAGTTTAATTGTGGTTTTACACCACCTTATTATTATGTGATCACTCTACAGCTTACGATTAGTATTCAAGATCGAAGGGGCTAAGATACGAACCGTACCTACAGTTGTTGTTAATTCCACACAATTGTTGTGGTTAATGCCACCCCACAGTTACGTGGTCACATCCTACACAGGCCCATGTGGCATATGTCTCACGTGCTTGCAATTCACTATGCCACCTATTAGACATCAATTTGATGTGGACTATGTGCGTTTCTATTATTTTAAAGATGTTATACCTACTTAATGTTTTCTGGCACTCAGACCCAAATATTTTCTAAATGATTTGAGGTGATGGAGTTTGAGGTTGGTTGAAAGACGATGATAGTAGGAGTTAGTCCAATATTTGCTAATTAAATTGGTTATTTGGTCAAACTTAGGTGAATCTAATGGATTAAGTTTTTAAGTTCTTTAATTGCTTCTGCTACACGTTATTTTTATAAATTGTCAGGCATGTGTAAGCTTGAGATTTCACTTGACTCTTTTTACAAGTAGACGTACTTTTAATTTTATTTATTAAAGTATGTTGAATTCCCTTGGAATTTGATTTAAAATATTGGGAGATTAATTTGTTTAAAAGAGAATATATCCGATTGTGATCTTGTAAACCTTTCCTTAGCATGTTAAAATTTTTGATAAACGTTTTGAAAACTTAAAATGTTAACATGATTTTATTCAAGTTGAGATGCATTTGGGAGCGTTTAAATTAAGATAATGTAGTTGGTGGAGTTATTCTTAAGGTATAATGGAGTTCGTTTCTTTTGAAAAGAAATATTATGAATTGTTTATTTATCATATTATATTTTATTTTATTAAGAAAAATTAGTTAAAATTTATTGAGTGATGAACTTTTTCCATTCTGGGATCAGGGCATCACCGAGTGGTATCAGAGTAGGTCTTTCCTTCTGTAGGCCTATCTTATTTTCAAATGTGAATTTATATAGTTGATGTTTATATTAAAATGTTTAAACTCCAACTATCAATCGTCTACGCCAAGCCTACTCCGAAGATGTACAAAAGTCTTATTGTTTAATTAAAGCAATAGTGATCTATTGTGGTGCATTATATACAACTACGTACATAGGCAGAACTGGAAAAGTATATTTTATAGCATGATGATAAACATGATCTGCAATATATTGGAATGTGTTTTCATAGAATAAGATGATCTAGCTTTGCAGATCTAAACCTAACTGTATTTTGAATGTAGATCTAAGCAGGACTATATAACTTCTAGAAGCTCGCATAAGCTTATGGTGATAGTGTCAATCTATGAGAATTTTATGTGAACTGTAGCCGAACTGTACTTGAACCTTAGATTGTTATAGAATATTTCAGTCGATGATGAGTCCAAAAATTTTAGATTCGAAAAGAGTCAAAATTTCTATTAGGAAGTATATCAAATAACTGCAAGTAAACCTATGAATACCCTAGGTAATTAAATACTATGCAAATGAATAGAAAATAATCGGGTGTTCAACAAGCGAAGTTGCAGCGGGTACGAGACTATATGGTGTTTCAATAGAATGATATTAGACAACTAGATAACGAGTTCAAAGTTCCTAGTAGAGAATTATACTAACATATCTTCGAACTTATCAAGGCTTGATACTTATGGAGCATGTGAATGTAATCATGAAGATATTACGAATAAAATAGAGTACACGCATGTTGAGGTCATGGTCTCCATTAAGGCAAGTATGGAATAGTGAAGAAAATGTGTTACTCTACTTTCAAGTAGATATTTATTTTATTTCTCGGCCAATGAGTGAGTGCAGTAGGTAGAGGAAGTAATACACATGTTAACAGTATAAAAATAAATCATGATTGAAAGGTCAGGAAAATAGAGGATTAAAAATTTTAATGTGAGAGTGATGAATAGAAAGGCTTAATAGTAATAAGCCCAAACTATATATGAAGAATTAACTGAATTATTGAAAGACTGAACAAAGCTCTTCGTATAGGAATGTTCACTCTGAGAGAAATGATTGGACAAAAGATGTTAGACACAAGGAAAATATTTTAAGGAAAAAAAAGAATATGGAAGTAAGGACTCTAGTTGTCGATAAGCAACAAGGCAGATAAGTGAAAGAAGATGGTGACTCCAACTATGTGCAAGTGAGAATCTTCAACAAATGTGAGAGGTCAACCAATGTAAATGAAATATAAATTTCTAAGGTCAAGGTGGAGACTAAGTTTAAATGTAGTAAAGGTTTTTGCCTGGAATAAGTGAACAACCTGAAAGGATGGCGCTAAAGATTATATGAACATGCATGCAAACATGGATGAAAATAGAACACGAGAGGAAAAGTGGTAAGGCTTTTATGAAGGATTTTTAAGACAAACCATACAGTTTGTAGAATTATAAAAACAGGATGTAAAATAGAAATTGTGTAAAGGAAAATGATCAATTTGCGAAGAAAAGAAAAAGCCATGTTACTTGAAGCTATACTAAGTCAGTAAGATTGAGAAATTGATACAAAAGAACATCGCTAAGCTGTGAATGTTCTATATATTTTCATATTTCGATGATTTAAGGAATATATGTATATATATATTCTCAATTTGATAAGACACGTTTCCAATAATAATGATACTAAAGTAAGCTAAGATTTTGTTATTTAGAGGAAGCGTAATAGTTTGTGAGAATAATAAAAGTGAGTAAATTACTAAATATATAGCTAAAGTCGATAAAAGATAAATGGAGTGTGTATGAAAAAGGGAGATCACTAGAAGACTCAGAGAGATTGATGCAACAGTGTATCTCGAGAACTGCTATATGGAAAATTTTGAGGACGAAATTTATTTAAGGGGAGAAGAATTGTAACACCTTGAAAATTATACATTTAGAATTTATTATTTAAGTAATATTTAATGAAAATCTGAACCGGTGAAAGAAGACATGAATGGGATCAATGTAACACTAAGATCGCTCAAATTAGAATTTATTTGATCATTGAACCGAAGTTATTTCATTAAACATTTTGATCCCAATTTATTTTATTTCATGAAAACCAATATTATAATTCAATTTAAATTCCATTTGATCTGGACCCGATCCACTTACTTTCCTCTACCAAGCACTCTTGTGCTGCTTAAATGTGTCCATTATGTGTCAAGGAGAGAGAGACTCTAGCTTTTGGATTATTAATGAAGAAAGGGAAAAAGAAAAGATAAAAGTGTTGAGAATTGATGTTGCTGCTTCTTATTCTCATTTTTCGTCTACCAACAGCAGCCATCATTTCTTCTATCATTTTCACCATTTAACAATAGCCAACATATATGAAACACATATCATGGTAACTATCTCGTCGAGTAGATCACATTTGTGCAAGAAATCATTAAGTTTGATGCCCAAAAAGAGAAAAATGAAGGCAACATAGTTGTGACCTGCTGCATCGCTACCTTTTGCCGCAGCCAACTTGTGGTGTGATTTTCACACAATCTGACCGTTGGACTCGCCCCAACCTTATACCGTTTCGAAGCTCTTCTTATAGGCTACGCATATCTAACTTCTGATCATGAATCAGAAGTGTTTGTTCCATTGAAATCATGCCGAAATATGGAGCAAAACTGCTGTCAAACATCAGGTGCGCAGCTGCTGCTACTTTGACAATCCTTCTACAACCTTTCCGACATCAAAACCCATCATTCCACACATGGTCAGAAACCTCTGACTAAAAGCTATTCATCTATGGTCTTATATTTTAATTAGAATGTTATTTGATAATTCATTTTTATATCGAAAGTTGACGGAAAACCATTTTTCAACACCGAAATGACTCGCTATTGCTGTTGCTTTGACTGCCCATTACCAGCCTTTCTGAGAGTCTGAATTTATTAAGTTATGCATGGATAGAAGCCTCTCTATATGATCTATACGCTCATGGTTTCAGATCTTTAATTTGGGCATTGTTCGGACTGTCGTTTTTTTATCGAAAATTATCGAAAAATCACGTTTAAGACCAAAATTTGTATTTGATTCTCTCTGAAATATGTGCATGCATGTAATCTAATGATGGTTTTGAAGAGATGGAGCATATGAGTTAATGGTGAATATTATAGGTGTGTATATATGTGGTGACCGAACATTTGAGCAAGTGGGCTCATGAACTCTGCCAAGTTTTAATTTAATTTTTTCTAAGCATAATGATGCTAGAGTACTGTAATTAAGTTTGAGGGCATAAGCTTAGAAAATGAGATATTTTTTGAATGTGTTGGGTTGGTTGTAAGCTTTTGGCTAGATTAGTATATTTAATTGAAAGATTGGAGAGAATTCGTATCGAGGAGAAATCAAGTTCATGGGAGGTCATTTAACAATTTAACAAAGTTGTTGACATAAGTAATAAGTTTATGATTTAATTCTTAATCTTCCAAAATTGTTACCTTATCCAGATTGTTTCAATTATCGAATAATCCTTCTTGAGGTCCGATACACTTTCAATTGTTAATCAGAAAGCTTGATAATTATAGAATTTATACGCCAATTATTTAGTTTACGTTTACTTATTTAATTCGAGATCCATTGATTCTTAAGACTATAGTCGTGTTTATAGTTTTAAGGTATTAGTTAACGGTCAAGATAAGTTCTCAAGGTTTGAATCTCGTTAATCTGTAGACCAAAGAGCAGCTAATTCTTTTAGAGGTTTTCTATATATAGAACTCATCGACTATTGAGTATCAAGACCATTAAGGTGGGTTAAAATTTAAACTCATCTTGAATTATTTACGTAATTAATGTTGTTATTTAAGTGAATTAATTATTTAAACTCAAGTTTATAAATGGAGTGTGTATGAAAAAGGGAGATTACTAGAAGACTCAGAGAGATTGATGCAACAGTGTATCTCGAGAACAGCAAAGTTGTAAGTAATGTTGAAGCTAGTGTTTTCACTATGCCTTCAACACGCAGTGGAATAATAAATAACACTTTGCACAAAAAATGTTTTAAATCATACACGTTCGGTATGTGATTGCCTCAGGGCGAAATTCACTAGCATAAGTGAAATACAAAAATAATACAAGTGTTGTCTCGGTTCACTCCCTTGACAACATTGCATACAGCATACAAGAGATCTATCCTAGCTTTACTCACTTGAACAATCTCTTCAACAAACACTATCTAAACATATAGGTAGATACAACACGTCAATATAAATCCTAGACTCTCAATATTTAACTATCTAACCTACACACACAACTGAAACTAATCTTCAGTTGATTTAGATGCTAGGCAGATATATGTCGGGGAGGATGTCTTGGATCTTCGAGATGACACTAGATGTAAATTTCAGAGCTTCTCACAAACCACGGTGATAACCTGCTTACACAAATAATTTTAAGGTCGAAGGAGACCTTACATACTTCTTCCATCTTGTATTAGCAGTTGTTCCACAATCCTAAGATACGTGGACTTGAATCAACTGCATTTCACTTCCCATTACTGTAGTACACTTGAATAACTGCTTTCTGCATTGTGAAGCACACGTTCTTCAACATCTTGTAATGGTGACAGTTACTCCAGTGACCCATGTTCACCTGCAGTGGTTAGTATCCAGAAAGGAGTGGGAATATTACGTTCTCTATAAATCCGAAACAGATTTTGAACAAGTCAAAATCAAACATTATCCACGATTTAATTCATAACAAAATAACTAATAAATCCCTAGATACGTGGAAAACACAATGTGATAAATATCACAATATAATCAGATTAATTTAAAATAAATTAATCCTAAATACTAGGAAAGGGTAAGGTTAGCTTCCAGAGAGTTGTACTCGATGTCACGAGAATGACGGAACACATTAGATACGACATTGACTTCGATGTTATTAGACGAAGTGATAACATCATCTGGAACACATCATTCGCAACAATATCCCCCTTAAGCTTATCCTTTCTGCACAAAACATAAAAAACTCAATATTTACAGTTAGATCCGCAGCGGATGATGAGACCGTGACCATGCCTAGCAAAGAAGAAGACCAAGCTAATTAATTGGCATGTCAATTTCAGCCCAATAATAGGTCGTACACGTTAATTATGAAGGCCCAAATCCATTGGGATTTATTTTATCCATAGTTAGATTTTATTAATTGATTTTTGGTATTTATTTTGTTTATTTTCATTTTTTTAATTAGGGAATTTCTTGAAGGTCTTTTTATTTAGGTAATTAGAGTTTTAATTATGGGAACTTATTTCCTTGTTAGAATTCTAATTTAGGTAATTTCCTAGTCTAGTTTTAATTTTTTTTAGCCTAATTTTCGTCCATCCCTTAGCCTATATAAAGGGATGTAATATCCCAAACTTTTTAGTATTTAAAATAATAGCCTATGATTATCTTAAGGATAAGTTAGGGAAAAAAATGGACCGTTATAAACTTTATTTATTTATTTATTTTAAGTAAAGTGTGTCGTTGGATGGATTAGCGAAACCCATGATATTCTTATATTTTTATAATGAGAGTCCAGTGTAGTTTAAAACCTAAAAAAAATATTTGTTATTATCACCTCGGCTGTTAAAAAAATATATATTTATATTTTTCTCAGATATATTCATATTAGGACCTTAAAGACTATATATATATATATTATATTTATATAATTCATGTCAAAAGATAATATATGTATATATATATATACACGTATATAGTAAAAAAATATTAATAACAACCAAGAATAATAATATTAAACTATAACTATTTGGATAATTAAGTCAAATATATACTATTTTAAAATAAATATTAAAATTTATGCAAGTATATTTATGCTACAAGTAGCCTTTTTTATTGATCCCAAAGCTTCCATTTACATGCATTTTAAATGTATGAGATACGTGTCACTCTAAGCATTAAGCTAAGTGGATTGATGTTTAAAGATACATGTGTACTTGAGTAGTAAGAGTAATATGTGACATTTTTATATGCATAATTAATTCACGAAAGAGAAATACACACTATAGCTCTGTTGGAGTTTTTTCGAATTGAACCACCGCAGGATCTAATTGGATGTTCATTAATCCTAATGTCATGTAGATCATAATTTTATGTAGCACATATGTTTTAATTAATCGAGTTTAATTAACATGCAAATCCGATTTTCGATTCTACTAAAACGGAAATATAGAATACCGAAAAACGACTTACAAATTAAACGACGACTTGAGGACAAGATTAAAGGTCTAATCTTGTTGTTGTATGAATGATAATAGGCGCCCCTTGATGCTATTCCACTCCTTGATCTTCTGTTGTATTCCCAGACTGAATCTAGTTTCAGGGTGGGCTGAAATCTACTAGATCGGTATGGAATCTGTGGAGGTCAAGAGAACACGAGAGGGCTGATATATTATGTCATTAATTCCGTGCCCTCCACCCTCTTATTTATAAGGGGGTGGATGAAATTAGTGTCCCAGTTGAACTGGAATTCTATCTCTATCTCTTGTTCTATCTCCAATCCGATTCAATCTCTTTTTGGGCTACAACAGGGATCTAGAAGAATATTAAATTGGCTCATTAATTTATTTAATATCCAATATCCAATAAACATATGATATAATTAAATAAATTAAGTATTATTTTTATTCCACTAAAGAAATAATACTGACCTACCAATTTAATACATATTTCTGAATATGCTTTCTTCTTTAGTCCAGCCATTCCCCATGTTTAAGATATAATGCCCATTAATAATTATATAAGCTTCTGACAACTATAATTAATTAATATCTTTTCCTTGAGTAGTACCACACAAGCTTTACTCATGCGCGGAATAAATTGCATCTGCAGGGTTTCAGCATGAACTTGCATTTCCTCAAGGGGACACCATCAACCTGGCGCACCAGGACACGGTGCCCCTACATATTGCACGACCCATCATAAGTGTAAATGCCACAACCCAAGATATCAAGATTATTGATCCTATGAAAGAATCTCACCCTTTGATAAATCAAAGCTGCAAACACTACACGTATACGTCCGCCAACATGTAGGGGTTAAGAACCCTAACTCTGTGGATTCTTATTCTCTCATCTAAGGTCAGAATAGAGAATAGAATCCTAAGTAGATCCTCCTCAATACACTCGTCCGTGTATTAGAATAATCAGTAGTCAAGACAAACTAACTATCAGATTATTCTACAGCGTACCAATAGCAGGTTCGGTGCCATCTAGACCGTGAGCTTTTTAATACATTACAAGGAACCGATGATATGATCTAACCATGTGTTTACCCACACCATATCATCTACAATAGTGAACATGCATGTAAATATAACAATTTAAATGCAAACAGTGACTGCAATTGTATTCATTTTATATCATCATAAAACTATCATCAATAAAGTATACAAAAGACAGATCTTCTAGTATACAAAACCAACAAGCTCAACCGTAAATCCTTGTGAATTGAGGAAAAGTTGCAGTTAATCCAAGGTTAGTGTTTAGATTTTTTATTTTGTATATGTACATCTATGCTAGTATTTTAGGAGCTCGATTTAAAGATCTTAATTTAATATAAAGAAACCTACATTGTTAGATTTGGAATTATTGGTTATTGGTGACGAATATTTATATAATTTAATTGATATAAATGATTAATCAACTTAATTATCACTTAAGGTATTAAGTATATTTTAATGGATTTGAATTAGTATTATAATTTTAGATTGTATAGGAGTTGATAAATTTATATATATTAAGTTTTACTATAGTGGAACTACTAAAATCAAGGATTAAACTTGAGGCTATTATTTTATAATCTTTAAATTTCAGAAAAAAGAACTTGAGCAATTTGTTGACCTATAATAATTTTATTATTTGGAACTCCATTACTATTAGTAGGAATTTAAATAAATGTAAGCAAATCACATTCTAGTCAAACTAATTTATAAAGCATAGTACTATAATCATTTATATGAAAATAATAGACAATGTCAGCTCTAGTAACTATATATTGTTGCTAAAATATCTATTGACGATAAAATAACAATTTAACTTACATTAAATTCTTATATTTAATATTCATGGCCCAAGAAAGTAAAAGTTTAATAATATTCATAGTCTGTGAGTTTTATATAATAAATAATTGAAAATAGTAATTATTAATGTATGTACTTGGTATTAATGGAGAATAACAATACACTAATTTCAGGAGTATATTGATACTTTAGGAAGGAATGAAAATTCGAAAGATCAAATTATGATTTATAATAAAATATAAAATGTAGAATACAAACATAACTTAAATTAAAGGGAAGGGGCTTGGAGTTGAGTTTTAATAAGGGTCTTTCAGTTAATTAAGCAAAGGTTGGTTGATGTAGGCCCAGAAGAAGTAGCAAAATCCGAGCAGAACAAACCTAGAGTTTAAAAGCCTTTCTGTGAGATAAATCTTTTATCAGATGGGTTTTTATTATATAAAAATATATTTCGGGTTATTAAGCCTTGATATTTATAAAATGAATGTGATTGAATATCCAAATCATGACTGTATTTGATGTGCTCTCCCGACTCATGTAAGTCTTACTACTGCTTTGGTGATGAAAATATAATGGTTCACGATATCAAGCCCCAACCAAAACAGGGCAGTGTCCAACCTTAAGCAGCCGGGTTATGTATACGAACCGACTCACTGTAAGCGTTCTAGGAGAGAGTGGCGCGCAATGATGGAACTAAAATGATTTAGTATACATGGAATTCACAAATTTTCTGTTTTAAAAGCTTTCCATGATATATGCTTAAAATATGATTAGATATTTTGTTTTATAAAATTATTATGAAGGTTTTTCTCAACAGTACCCATTGAGTACATTAGTACTCACACCCAAAATCTTTTCACATATTTTCAGAATGAGCTGCGGGATGGTGGACGGCTGTGCTAAGGCTGAGGGGCTATCTTTTGCTGTATATATATGTTTCTTTATGTACAGTGTCTAACTGAGAACATGTTTCCTTTTGAGTTTGAATAAAAACACTACGTTCTTTTCTACTTACTCTGATACAGTTTGTCCTCAATTATTTGAAGCATGTTATGATTTCGGCATTTATGCTATGATGTTCCTTTATAATTATCTGGCGGGATAAGTTCCCTTTCATGACTGGTAATTCATTCAAATTCTTTATGAACGCTTTAGTGCGTGATTCCATTACAGTTGCAGAGGTTATGTTGCCTAAATGATTGAGTAACTAACCCCATTTCTATAATTATCTTTATGTAACAACCACTTTTCACTTTTCCAAGTAGCGCATTGGTCCCTTTTCCTTCTTTCGGGATCGGGGTGTTACAAGGGATCAGTTGTAACATTATTATTTAGACGTTGAATAATATTTTGAAGTTTATTTTCAATTCTCTCACGATCATTTGGTTGATCACCCATTTATCAAGTTCTTTAGACCTAGCAAATCTAAAGTCCTATTTCAAACTCTTTTTAGTTCCATCGAGTTTTAGGGGGAGTGCTACCAATCTGGAGTATATGAGATATCGCGTTTCGTCTTCACCGCAAGACGGGGTTCGAGTAACTATATTTCTTCTATCCTTTTTATTTCATCACCATCGATCACCAACATCTATATTCATCTTCCGTACGTATCACCTTCATCCATCAATCACAATCCAACCATAATTCATCTCCCTAATTTAGCCTTAATCACACATGTTTAATTCGCTCTAAATAACACGTATACAAATCTGTCCTAATTTCGTACCTATTTGTATGTTTATTTGGATTTTGTGTTTTATTTAGTTGAGTCATAATTCTAAGTATTTTAGGTGTCTTCATTATTGAGTCTAATTCAGCATATTAATCGAGTCATAATCATCGTGTTTTTTAGTCGTTTATATTATCTAGTTTAGTCGGATTGAAGCCCTTTTTTAGTTGATGTGTGTTTCGATTCTAAAAGTCTTCCGCGCATTTTCTCTCTATGTTGATCATCATACCGGGATCATATCAGCGGAATACGATCAAAAATTTTAGAGTACAAAAACTCCCTCTTAAGGTCTGCTCCCCCTTAAGTTATTATCTGTACAATAACATACAACAATAGTAGGTATAATCCTCTATACATGATTTAATGTTGAGAACATTTCCAACATAACAATCATCACATATTTTAAAACATGCGAACAATGTTGAAACCATTTTCAACATACAAACATCAAAAATTAAAAATATGCGAACAAAATATATATAACAAAACTATCAATTAACATTGATGATTAAAAACAAAAACATCCAAGGATATCCAAACATGGACACCCAACAAAAACCAAAATAAACATATGTGTCCAGCACATTAAAATAAACAAGGATGTAAACACATCCAAAATATCTTGTGTTCAGCACAAAACATAAACATAATATGAAATTGTTTTTTATAAAGAAAATTAAATTTTCTTCTTGCCCTTCGCCTTAGCAGTGGACTTCCTAGCCTTCCCCACTTCAGTATCCCCAACATTGCCACCAACACCATCACTAGCAGCAGAATCTACTCCCTCTTTTTTTGTAGAAAGAACCCCTCGAAGAGCTTGATGAAGCTCGTTCATTGCATTTGTGAGGACTGTGCTTTGATGGATCATGGAATCCATTTGGACAATGTGAGAATTTAGGACCTGCACAGGAAGAGTCACCAAATGTGAGGAAGCATTTGCTATATCATTTTCCAACTTTGGAGCGGAAAGAACAGTCTCTACAGCAACATCCTGACCAACATCCATTGAAGTAGCAGTTAAGCTCAGAACAGGTTAATCACACGATCTTCATTGCCTTTTGGCTTGATGATGGAGATAGTTGAAGTTTCAGTGACTATCTTCTTTTTACTGGGCTTCACACCTTGTTCAATGAGGATAGCATAGATGAGGTAGGGAAATGGCAATATGCTGGTTGTATTTATCTTGGCAACAACTTTCAACATGCAATCAAAAATGCATTTTTCGAGATTGAAAGGGATTTTGGTCCCAGACCTAAAAACATGTTGATCAACATGGGATTAAACAAATATATTTTATCCCTCACATAAATTTCCCCATACTTGCTCTTAGACCTATCACCCATCTCAGAAGAAACATTTGAATAAAACTCAGCAACAACATCAGACTCAAATGAGGACAATGCAGTCACAGATTTCCAAAGACCTCTCTCTTTCAAGAATTCATCCATCCTATATTTCTTAAAACTAAGAACATCTATTTGCTTTTCAACCCTCATAGGTCGAAGGACAATAGACTGATGTAGGGACTTAGCATGCTTAGAGTAAAAAGTTTTACTAAAGGCAGAGGAAACATTATGAGGGGAACCTGGAGGGTAGACAGGATCAGAGTCTCCTGAGTTGACATTGTCTTTGACATCAGCAGAAGGTGAAGAGGAGGGAGACACAACTTGTCTGGCCGTGTCAGAGGAGACCATGTCTGGAGAGGGGGCCTTCTTCTTGGAGCCAGAGGGGGCTCCTTGCTTCCCTTTGCCTTTTGATGTTATTCTTGAAGGCTCAGACTTGCCAGAAACATCAACTTCAGCTTCGGCAGGTTCAAGCTCTTCTTGATGACCATCATCAACAACCACATCATCGCCAACTTCCTCTGAAAGTTTTTCATGGGGGTTTTTCTCTTCATCGGACTCATCTCTTAAGGAGCACATAGGTGTCTCCTCCATCTTCAGAGTTTTTCTAGCCTTTTTGGTCGTTCCTTCATCAACCTCCTCCTTGACATGCCCCTCTTGGCTGTGAAGTCACTTGGACTTGTGGGTAGGACAACTCTTTTCTTTTCAGTGAGAACTCGAGCATGTAACCCTGGATTTGGATCAATAGGGTTACGCTTCGCACCAATATTCACTTGTTGGAGATGAGTGGGATTTAACACCAAGGTGGAGCCCGGGGCATCTTCTTCTTCCATAGCAGTGTCTGCATGTTCGGTTGGCGGAGAAGAGGGTTTTTCAGATTCCAATTTTGGTTCCTCTAAAGTGACTTCCACTATTGCAGTAGCTACTGGAGTAGATGTTGCAGAGGGAATGAGAGCTGAAGTTCCAGCGGGTGTAGAGGTGGAGGACGGAGTCCCCATCGTCTTCTCAAAAATCTGCTTCATCATCTCATACATGGCAGTAAGATCTTTGGGATCCGCCATTGATTTTTTTCTGCAAAAGCTTAAGGAAGGAGAAAAACAAGAGAGGGAGATGAAGAGGCTTCGAGAAGGAAGGAGTGAGAAAATGATAAATCAATTAATTGCAAAATAAGTTTATATACTCTCTCACCCTTAAAAATCCGAACTGCTAGTGTCACATCACCTACTTTTTAAATTTTCTTATCACAATAAAATATTGACAAAAATCGAAACTAGTGGATGGGGATAATCCAAATCAATTAGAGTACTTATCACAAATAAAATTCAAAAAGCGTATCTTTATGGGCCCTGAAATATTTTTTATTTTTTTAATTAAAGAAATAAACCACACTCATAAGGTACTTAATAATATTTAAGTAATGCTTTTCTGAAATATATAGACTTACTGCACTTAAGTGATAACATGGGCTACAACATTAAGAAAACAGTGAATGAAACTGGCCAATTTCTTTTCACCTCTTTAGAAGAACACATTGTCATAGTGAGCGCCATGTGCCTTCTATCTTAGTGAAATATAGTGGCCTGAAACACATTACCTTACCACGTTTTAGCTTGAGAGCATCGTTGCCGCGAACGCCGTGTCCCAAGTTACTAAGTAGTAATTCTGTATTTCAAAGCCATAACATGACGTATAGCATTCAGTCTCACACTTATGCTTGCAGTCTTATATCTGGTCAACTTCATTCACAAAACAAATTTTTATGGACTTTTAAGTAGCCGATTTTTCTTTTTTTTCTGCACAGTAAATCAAAATTTTCATTAAACAATCCTTGAATAGAATTAAGGAAAAAAATTAAAGAAAAAGAACAAACATAAGATACTGATGTTGAGTATAAAGACACACAGACAGAGCTCAACACCAGTGAAGCAAGTAATTTAAAAGACACACATACCCAGAGACTTTCTCTATGAGGAAAATCTCTCAAAGTCTAGGGCTTCGTAAAGATATCAGCAGTTTGACTTTCAGTGGATATGTACTCAATTTTGATGATGCCCTTCTCCACCAAGTATCGAATAAAATTGTGATGTGTGTCAATGTGCTTAGTGCGAGAATGTTGAATAGGATTCTTAGCAATTTGAATCGCACTAGCATTGTCACATAGCAAGGTTAGAGAAGAGCTTGACATACCATAGCCACTTACCATTCAATTTAACCATACCAACTGTGCACAATAGCTTGCGATTGCAACATATGCAGATTTGGCTGTGAATAAAGAGATGTAATTTTGTTCCTTGCTTGACTAAGAAATAATGCTACTTCCAAAGTAGAAGCATCCACCACTCGTACTCTTTCTATCATCAACATCTCTAGCTCAATCTGAATCACTGTAGCCAACAAGACTAATGTTAGTATCCTTACTATACCTGATTCTAAAGTCGATGGTCCCAACAACATAGTGAATTATCTTTTAACTACTTTCAAGTGTTATTCTTTAGGTTGTGACTGGAATCTCTCACACACTCCAACACTGAACATGATATCAAGTCGGCTAGCAGTTAAATAGAGTAGGCTTCCTATCATTCCTCTGTACATTGTTGGATCAATATCGGCTCCAACATCATCACGGCATAACTTTTCAGACGATCCTATTGGAGTCCTCATTGGTTTGGCAGCTTTAAGACCAAAGCGTTTGATCAGATTATTGGCGTACTTGCTTTGTGAGATAAAGATCCCATCTTTATCTTGCTTGATTTGAAGTCCTAGGAAGTAAGTCGATTCCCCTACCATGCTCATTTCAAATGTGCTGCTCATTGCATCAACAAACTCCTTAAGAAGATTAGAGCAGGTAGAACCAAACGCAATGTCATCAACATAGATCTGTGCAACAATTATGTGCTTATGAATTTTTTTTATCAACTTGTCCTCTAGAAAAACCAAACTCAATTAAGAACTTGGTAAGTCTCGCATACCAAGCTCTAGGAACTTGCTTAAGACCATACAAAGCCTTTTTTAATTTCAAAACATGCATCGATTTTTCTTGACACTCAAAGCTCTTTGGTTGTTCCACATAAGCTTCCTCATTTAACATGCCATTCAAAAAGGCACTTTTTACATCCATTTGATGTAGCGTAAAAGCAACATGACATGCAATCACAAATAGAAGACGAATATACTCAATTCTAGCAATGGGAGCAAATGTTTCATCATAGTCAATCCCTTCTACTTGGGTGTATCCTTGTGCTACAAGTTTGGCTTTGTTCCTGACAACATTCCCTAACTCATCAGTTTTGTTTTTAAAAATCCATTTGGTTCATATCACATTCTTGCTTTTAGATCTAGGAACCAATTCCCAAACAGCATTTCTAACAAACTAAATGAGTTCATCATGCATGGCATCTATCCAATATTCATCTTTTAAAGCTTCTTTCACATTTTTAGGTTCAATGTTGGATAGAAAACATGAGACATACAGAAGATTACACAGTGAAGACATGCACACAACTTTTACCATTTCAGCAACTTTGGCAGAGCTCTTTCTTCTAGTTTGAAATCCTTGAGATACATCTCTAATGATCTGAGAATTGGGATGATCCTTCTTGACTCTCCTTGGTGGATCACCTCTTGGTTCATGTTGGGAGAGGGTGTAGAGATCATCATCACTGTCAGAAGTTGAACCAGAACTGCGTGTCTAAGGTGATGTTGCCTTTTTCTCTGATGATGGAGAGACATCATTTCTGACATTGGGACTGCCAGAGTTACTTTTATCTACTTCACTTGGCTCCTTTTTGGCAACTTCAGGTCTCTCAACAAGGTATGAGACATACATCATCCTCTTCAGTTTTAGAGACTAGGCTTGGACGATCATCAAAGATAATATTAATCGATTCTTGGACAGCTTTGGTTCTCAGATTTAACACACGATATGCTTAGCTGTTTTCAGCATATCCCAAGAAAAGTCCTTTATCGCTTTTGGCGTCAAAATTTCCCAAATGTTCCCTGTCATTCGGGATGTAGCACACACATCCAAACACATGGAAATATTTGAGATTCGGCTTCCTTTGCTTCAAGATCTCATATGGAGTTTCTTTATTCCAGGACGAAGGTAGACTCTATTTCCGATGTGACACGTAGTGTTCATTGCCTCAGTCCACAGTTTCTTGGAAATACCTTTTGACTGCAACATTGCATTTGACATTTCTTACAACATTCGGTTCTTTCTTTCCACAACTCCATTTTGCTCTGGAGCTTTGGATGCTGAGTATTCATGAAAGATCCCTTTCTTTTCACAGAAATCATCAAAGGCGGCGCTTTTGAATTTCTTCCATGATCAGTTGTTACACACACAATGTTAGTGTTATACTGCAGACACATTGTATGGTAAAACTTCCTGAACGTCTTGAATATTTTAGATTTATCCTGCAAAAATTCTACCCAAGTGTAGCGTGAAAAATCATCAATAATGATAAGGATAAAACTTTTACCGCTCATATTTTTTGTATCTACTGGCCTTATTAGATCAATGTGTAAGAGATCAAAATAACTAGTAGTGTGACATTCACTTAGACTTTTATGAGACACACTAGTTTGTTTTCCCTTTTGACATGCACCGCATACAACATCATGAACAAATGTCAGCTTAGGTAACCCTCTAACAGCATCAGAATCAACAAGCTTTTTTAGATTAAACATGCTTACATGACCAAGTTTCTGATGCATTAAGTGAGTATCATCATTCATAGCCATGTTGCATTTTGCATCTTTATCAGCATGGTAACAATTGTCAGAAGCATGACTTCCAAACATAATGCATTTGTCATGTTTGTTAAAAACTTCACAAGTGTTTTTACCAAACTTAACGTGCATTCCATCGTCACATAATTGGCTAATGTTGATCAAGTTAGCTGTTAGACCATCAACATGTAGAACATTTTGAAGTTTAGGAAAGTTCCATGCTGAACATTTTGAAGTTTAGGAAAGTTCTTGACATTCAGTGTACCTTTACCAACAATACTTCCTTGTGCACCTCCACCTTAGCTAACTTTACCTTTGTTGGTAATTGTGTAGTCATCAAGAAATTCCCTATTACCTATCATGTGTCGAGAACATCCACTGTCGAAGTACCAGGTGCCTGTAATGTTAGCCTTCAAGGAGGTGTAGACAACATTGTAGGTGCGTTTTACTTTCTTTGGTCACTTCTGCTTTTGAGTTCTCGGTGTGCTGACTGATGATGTTCTTCTAGATGCAACATCATCATGATATCTAAAACAGTATGGTTTGATGTGACCAGGTTCTTAACAGTAATGGCACACATATCTCATATTTTTTGAACTTTCGCATTACTTCTGATCAACTTCTTCTTTGACATTTTCCATCTTTGCACTTGAGTTATCACCTTTAACAAACTGAACAACATTGTTGTTAGATAATGATAAGGATGATTTGTTTGAGTAACCCAAACTTGCTTTGTTTGTTTGTCCTAATGTTAGGACTTTGTTCAGAGTAGAGGTCCTTTAGTTCCATTGTTGAAAGGTTCTGGAGGTGCGATCCATGTTTTTCTTCAGTTTGCTGATCTCAGCATCACTTTTGGTGAGGCGAACTTCAAGTTTCAGGATCTTTTCTCTAAGGAACTGATTCTCTTCCATGAGATGTCTCAGTTCTTTAGTTTGAGCAGTCCATTGGATGTGGATTTCATTCACAAAATTGTAAAGTTCTTGAAGAGCTGCAACTTGATTTTCCTCGGAGGGATCCAAGTAATCAAATTTTGTTTCCTAAACAGGACTGAATTCTTCCAACAAAGTCATTTCATACCAATTTGTTGTGTTGGGAGAGATGTTAGCAACTTTGTCTTCAACATCAGGGACCACTTTGTCTCCAACTTCACCGTCTTCAACATCAGGGACCACTTTATCTTCAACTTCACCGTCTTCAACATCGAACTGATCAAGTTCGTCAAGATCATCCAGAGAATCAATTATCTGACCATCTTCTTCATTGACATTGACGAACAAAACCTTTTGATCTGCACTCTTTCTTCATTAGAGTCATCACTTAGGATAGCATTGAAGTTAGTTATTTGTGTTTTTCGTTCAGTTAGACACTCATTGGAATAATGTCCATATCCAGAACATGCTCTGCACTGAACTAAGTCGATGTCATGTTCAGTGTCAGCAACTTCTTTACTAGATGTTGATCTTCTAGAGTTTGATGGTGGGGGAGATGAGGAATCAAATAACCGTCGGGGTTTGATATTTGATGTATTTTTCTTCATAGAGCGAACAAGAGAATTGAACTTCTTGGTCAACAATGCAACACTCAAGTGTTCATCTTCGTTAATTTCCTAAAAACTGTCAACATCATCTTGAACATTGGTTGTCATAGTCGTCGTCTGAGGAGCTATTCCCTTTGAGCTTGAGTTTGACTTCTGATTTTGAAGATTCAACTTGAATGTTAGCAAGATGCTAATAGCTTCACTCAGGCTCATATTCGCCACATCATGTGCTTTCTCTATTGCTGAGATTTTCATGTTGAATCTCTCCAGAAGCGTGCGAAGTAGTTTGGTAATCATGTTTTCATTGCTGATAGGACATCCCAATACGGTGGATTCATTGGAGATCTCACACAATCTTTTGGTATAGGAAAAAATTACTTCATATTCGAGCATTCGAAGAGTTTCAAACTTTGATGTTAGAAGTCTCAATTAAGTCTGCCGAACACTAGCAGACCCTTCACAATGTTCCTAAAGAATAGTCCATGCTTGATGTGCAGTGACACAGTTACATACCATCTTAAAGCATGGAACATCAACTGAAACAAAAATAGCATTCAAGTCTCGAGAGTTATAATTTGAAATAATTCTCTTATCATCTATCCATTGTGTTTATGGAGTAAACACAAAATTACCATCAGGACCTTCCATCCTTGGTGGTATCCATGGGTCAATGATCGCCATTCATGCTCTTTCATCAATAGACTTTATGTAAATCTTTATTCGAGATTTCCACATGGCATAATTTCTGCCATTGCTATCAAGGGCAGGAGGTCGACATTGAATGATTTGAATATCCATCACGAACTTTAAGCAACACCAAATTGAGTACTTAGTGTGTCAAGTACTAGCTCTTGATGCCACTTATTAGAATTTATTGCCTCAAATTCGTGGAATTCTGAAGTAAACAGCAAAGTTGTAAGTAATGTTGAAGCTAGTATTTTCACTACACCTTCAACACACAGTGGAATAATAAATAACACTTTGCACAAAATATGTTTTAAATCACATACCTTTGGTATGTGATTGCCTCAGGGCGAAATTCACTAGCATAAGTGAAATACAAAAACAATACAATTGTTGTCTTGGTTCACTCCCTTGACAACATTGCATACAACATACAAGAGATCTATTCTAGCTTTAATCACTTGAACAATCTCTCGAACAAACACTATCTAAACATATAGATAGATACAGCACGTCAATCTAAATCCTAGACTCTCAATATTTGACTATCTAACTTACACACACAACGAAAACTAATCTTCAGTTGATTGGGACGCTATGCAGATGTCGAAGAGGATGTCTTAGATCTTCAAGACAACACTAGATGCAAGTTTCAGAGCTTCTCACAAACCACGGTGATAGCCTGCTTGCACAAATGATTTTAACGTCTAAGGAGACCTTAAATACTTCATCCATCTTATATTAGCAGTTGTTCCATGATCCTAAGGTGCGTGGACTTGAATCAACCACATTCCACTTCCCATTGCTGTAGTGGACTTGAATAACTTCTTTCTGCATTGCGAAGCACACGTTCTACAACATCGTGTAATGGTGGCAGTTACTCTAGTGACCCACGTTCACCTGCAGCATTTAGTGTCCAAGAAGGAGTGGGAACATCACGTCTCCTACAAATCCGGAACATATTTTAAACAAGTCAAAATCAAACATTATCCACGATTTAATTCATAATAAAATAACTAATAAATCTCTAAATACATGGAAAACACAATTTGATAAATATCACAATATAATCAAAATAATTTAAAATAAATTAATCCTAAATACTAGGAAAGGATAAGATTAGCTTCCATAGAGTTGTACTCGATGTCACGAGAATGACAGAACACATCAGATATGATATTGACTTCGATGTTATCAGACGAAGTGATAATATCATCTGGAACACATCATTCTCAACAATTAGTATTCAAGGTCGAAAGGGCTAAGATACGAATCTTACCTACAGTTGTGGTTAATTCCACACAATTGTTGTGGTTAATGCCACCCCACAGTTACGTGGTCACATCCTACACAGGCCCATGTGGCATATGTCTCACGTGCTTGCAATTCACTATGCCACCTATTAGACATCAATTTGATGTGGACTATGTGTGTTTCTATTATTTTAAAGATGTTATACCTACTTAATGTTTTCTGGCACTCAGACCCAAATATTTTCTAAATGATTTGAGGTGATGGAGTTTGAGGTTGGTTGAAAGATGATGATAGTAGGAGTTAGTCCAATATTTGCTGATTAAATTGGTTATTTGGTCAAACTTAGGTGAATCTAATGGATTAACTTCTTAAGCTCTTTAATTGCTTCTGCTACACGTTATTTTTCTAAATTTTAATGCATGTGTAAGCTTGAGATTTCACTTGACTCTTTTTACAATTAGAAGTACTTTTAATGTTATTTATTAAAGCATGCTGAATTCCCTTGGAATTTGATTTAAAATGTTAGGAGATTAATTTTTTTTAAAAGAGAATGTATCTGATTGTGATCTTGTAAACCTTTCTTTTAGCATGTTGAAATTTTTTATAAACGTTTTGAAAACTTGAAATGTTAACTTGATTTTATTCCAGTTGAGACGTACTTGGGAGTGTTTAAATTAAGAAAATGTGTTGGTGGAGTTATTCTTAAGTTATAATGTAGCTTGTTTCTTCTGAAAAGAAATATTATGAATTGTTTATTTATCATATTATATTTTATTTTATTAAGAAAAATTAGTTAAAATTTAGTGAATGACGAACTCTTCCCATTCTGAAATCAGGGCGTCACACTTCAATCACTGAGGCACGGGAGGTTGACACTGAAATCAAGGATTATAGAAGTGGGTGTTTCATCCTCGCATCATGTTCATTAGCTCAACCATATTTGTGTTGTGAGATTCCATTTGCCCGGATATCCCATCAACTTGCCCGACCATTATTGAGAGTGGTTGATCTTAACGTGTCAACCCATGTTCGATATAGATGACATTTCAAAGTAGCATATCCATGTCTCCTTGGAGACCTCGAACATCTCGCTGCATCTCCCCGAATTGCATTTATCATGGTACCTCCGAGGTGCTCGCTCTTCTGTTGGAGGACTCAGGTTGGTCCTCTGGCTCTTGTCTGCATTGACGTGGATGAGCTCTCACATTTTGTGGAGGCGGCGGCATCTCATACTCGCGCTGAACTTGCTCTTCTTAAGCATTCTCTTCTTTGGCTTCTTCGGTATTCCGGTTGGCTTCATGCTCAGGCGTGTCCATTAATCAATTAGTTTGATCGTAGATTGTGGACACAGTGGTCAAATAGGCATTGGGCAGTGGAAAGTTTGCCGTCTCCTTTTGAATAAGCAAATAGGGTGGATGAGAGGATTGGAGAAATCTTGAGTGCATCAATCTCGAGCATCTACATTTATCGATCTCTCTGCGATCATCATCCCTTCTAATGAAATGCAAAGTAGAGAGCAATGGGTGTGATAAAACCACTTAGAAGAATATCGCCTGAATTTGTCATGGCGGCTTGACTCATCCAATAAATGTTCACCACCACATTTTCGGCTATCCCTAAAGCTTTGATGGTGGAATTATTCACCATGTGGATAGCTGCCTTTCAATACTTCATCTTTCGCAACTTCAATTATTCATAGATAGACAAGGGCATCAAATTGTAACTTGCTCGATGATCTATTATTGCCTTTGACTCCATCTTCATCTCCAAATTAATTTGAATGACAAATTCTCCAGGATCATCATTCTTTAGAGGAAAAGTCTTCGCAAATGAATCCCTCAACATCATAATCATCGGCTTGTTTTGCTTTGCTAGAATCATTAGGAATTTTAGTTGATGTCGGGCTTGGACCAAAACTATAAGGACATTTTTGTTTAAGCAACGGAGTCTCAGATAGTAGTAAGTTTTGTGCTCCACCTTCTTCTTTGAATTCTTGTTTCTCTGTGACTCCTTTTTCTCGATTTTCCTCAGCTATCTTCTTAGGTAAGCATGCGATTGGAATAATGATGATTTCTGCAACTTGTTCAGGTACCTCTTTAGTAGGAGCTGGCCTTTCCGGAAGTCTCTCGGGAAAAGATGGAGGAGGCACAAACATAGGATGCAAATGAAAAGGCACCCATCCATCTTCTTCTAGGTGACCCACTTTAGCTTGCTTGACTTTCTATTTTGGATTCACCTCAGGAGTAGCAAGGAACCATCCTAGCTTATGCTGACTAGCCAATGAAGCACCAATGTTAGCGATGGTCTTTTGCAGTTCATCCATCTGACTTCGACATGACTATTTGAACTGAGTGATCTCGGTATGTATCTTTTCCATTCTTGCATCAGTTTCAATGATGTAGGAATTTACCATCATAGAGAATGACTGCTTCTTAGGCTCATTGACAACTCCGTTAGTCACAGAGAAATCTGGTGGACCTCAGGAGTAGCAAGGAACCATCCTAGCTTATGCTGACTAGCCAATGAAGCACCAATATTAGCGATGGTCTTTTGCAGTTCATCCATCTGACTTCGACATGACTATTTGAACTGAGTGATCTCGGTATGTATCTTTTCCATTCTTGCATCAGTTTCAATGATGTAGGAATTTACCATCACAGAGAATGACTGCTTCTTAGGCTCATTGACAACTCTGTTAGTCACAGAGAAATCTGATGGATGCTGTTGGAAATTATTGGGATTTCTATAAGATAAAGTAAGATGATTTCTCATCCCAGGATAATATTGAGGACCATCACCTTGATTTCCTCTGTTGAATTCCTCTGATTCATATAATTCACCTCTTTAGTACAATTTTTCTCTCCCGCAGCTTGGATGAAATCTTCTTCTTAAGCTCTAACTTTCCTCAACAAATAGAGCTAGTTCTTCAAATCTTCAACCTCAACTTCTAGAGCTTTGGTCTTCTCACCGACCTCTACTGTAGCTACCTTTCTTGTTGTGGATCTTTGACACACCATCATTTTACGTGCAGAATCACACCTGTGGGAAAAGCTCAACAGATGCTTTAATTTGCCCTCAGATGCTGGTATAGCGCCCAAATGCAGATATCATCCCATGGTTAGGATTAACATTCTATCTTTTCAGTAACTTTGGAAAATTTGTATGGATTACTGTCACTAATCCTTTCCTGCACACTTCAAACTGAACAAACAATTAAATAAAACAAAATGGAAATAACCAATATAAAAGAAATGTTCAAGCCAATCATGAATTTAATTTCGATAGATGCATGCAATTATGGGCATAAACACATAGATACCTCGATTTGACTGGTTGGTTATAGGAAGCAGGTACGGGCACCTTACACCCCCCCAATCCTTTCTTACTATATACGCTAAGAGCGATACAGTCAGCGACTCTTAGTCCCTCACTACCCAAGACCCAAAGAAGAGAGTCATACAGAGAGTTTGCAAGGACAGTAGCATTAAATCGGAGAGACCCAACACTAGAACATGGGCACATCCTCAGTGTGACCACCAGATCTACCTATACTTCATTCTTCAAGCTTCGGCACCTGTTTTATCACTTAGTGGCTTATCAGGGTACAGTCGCCCTTACTTCCACCATGACTTACATAAACAATAGTTCAATTAAGAGTAGCAACAAACCTAATCTTGCTATTTCCATGTCATCATTTTGCGCAGAATGACAAGCCTCATGCATAATTTCTACCTCGATTTATTCACATCAACTTGAATTCTGGATACTTAGCTAGAAAACATATTAATAAACAAAATGGATTTAAATAAATAACACATAATAAAAGGAAAACACACTAGATTAATGACTGAATCCAACTCCAGTTTGGGCAGAAATAAGTACGTGCATCAGCCGAGGAAAAATCACCCCGGCTGTGCAGAATTTCCAGAACACTTAAATACAGAAATTAAACTATATTTTGTAGTTCTAAAGGGTATGTTTCTAGTTGTCCTACAAAAATGAAAGCTAACTAGTATTTATAGTTGTTTGAAAAGCCACAATTCGGCCCAGCCCAACCCACAGAGAGGTATGCTTTAGTTGGAGAAGATCTACTTCAACCATGTTCCCTAAATTATACGGATGTGTGACAAGTCCAAATTCTCTCGTGTTTTTTGTGTCTTTTTCTCGTACTTTTGTCCTTTATTTTTTTTAGTTGGAAAGAGCCAGTATGGGCACAAGGAAGGTAGGAGGTAGCAGAATCACATCTGGAGGGCATTTGGATACCAATGATACTAAAGATGGGCAACAACTTCTCAACGGGAAGCTCTCTCTCGAGCCTAGCAGAAATTCCCACCATTCCAGCATCGCTGAAGGAGAAGTTCGTGATCGTACCCACAACAAACCCAGAGTGATTGATAGAAGAAGGAGAGGAGACTGGGCATAAGAGTAACAATTACCAGATGGAGCAAGAGCAGTGCACCCTAGCCACCGAAGGAAAGAAGATCGTATCTTCTACAAGGCAAGTCTGATCATATCTTCCATGTTCTAGAAGGTAGATTGGTTAATTAAGAATGTCTAGATGTCGGTAATCCAGAGTGCGGCGAGTACATAATCTACAAGATAAATCTTCTAAATAAGGGATGAATCTGCCAGATATGGAAAGTCTTGAGCTCAACGACTACGAAATGGGTTGAAGATCCCCCGGCCTGTGGGGGAAGTTACCTTATGTTTTGTACTTCTATATAAGTAGTTTTCATGGCTGTGGCCGAACACATGCCACATACATTATTATTTTTCTTTTACTTGCAATTTTAATTTGCGTTGAACAATCTCGGGCCTTATGCCTGCATGCTTTAGGATTTCCAGTTTATGTACTTAAATCTAACATTGGTGTCGGATCGTTTTGCTATTTAATGAAGTAAGTTTTTCATTTAATTTATGTCTGCATTTGCTTATATTTATTTTTGTTCTAAGTCTAGCATGAGCAGCTAGATTCGTTATTCTGAATTGAACAAAGATAAAAACTTAATGAACACATAAGAACCGTGAGGCTTATGGGCATAAGCTGTGTGAATTTGGTTCCGTCGTGTAATCATTTTCTTTATTACATTAAAGTGGGCTAAGCTAGTTAATTGTGGCTAATCACTCATTAATTAGAATTGTGTTCACTACCTCCATAAATGGTCAATGAATCGTAGTTGCGTGTTGGTCATAAAGAGATTGGATACATAACGGGTACTGAGGGCATCTGAGAGATCAGTGTCTAGGTAAATATGGGCCTGTCTAGGGCATAAAGTTGTCTTGTTGTTTACAATCATATGAGAGATTGGGGTTGGGCAACAAGTTAGGGATTAGGGGATGAGAGATCACCTCTAGTCTATACAGAAAGGATAGATTGGGTACGTTGAGAGAGATCCGATACCTTTAACCAAATAATTAGATTCACATAAGTAATTAGCATGCCCATGATCGGTCAAGTACTTGTTAAGTTTGAATCTAAGTTCTAATCCTGCAGTAGGCGTAAGGATAAGTCTCTTTTGAGATTTATTCTTACCATGAAACGACCACGCGTTAATGTGCTGCTCCATCTCTTCTTTCTCATTTATCTCTTTTCTTCTCTATTGTCTTCTCTCTCCTCTAGCTGAACTTCCACAAGCTTCAAAACTGCTGTGCACGTGGGCCCATGTCAGTGAGAAGAATTCGCGACTGAACTTCCGCGCTAAATTCGCAACAGACTGTCAAAGCTTCAGTGGTTGATCCTCTTTATGCCCTCAATCAAGTTGGCACTTGGTTATGCCCATAATGAGTCCAAACGTGCTTCCTCTCTCCCATGTTACACTTTGTCCTTAATAAGACTCTAGACACTACTAAAAGTACTAAAAACGAGTAAAAAGATAAAGTAAAAAGATATGAAATTGAGTATGTATCATACTCATACACTTGGACCATACTTATCCTCAAGTATGACTATAATTCAGAACTCAAAAAAGAAAAATTACAGACTCAATTGAAAAGAAAAGACTCAACAAGCATGTAAGCAACAGTCTGATAATGGGCATAACGAGGTCTAGACACGATAACAATGTTGGAATTAAAAATACACATGGTCACAATAGATAAATGACAAGTGGGATTCACTCTACTCACTTTCTCTTTTTGTATGTGTAGGGACCTGTTTATGCTCAGAATTCTAATAACCTAAACAGTCCATAGTGTTTACATAAGACCTAAGTTAGACAACCACATTAATCAACAAGCATGCTCATCAAAAGGACTTGTTCAGGTTGTAATGGGGCATGCGGTACAAAGGTAGAAAAAATTTGGACATAACTTTAATCAAGCAAATATGGGCATATTCAGGACTGGTACCCATTGTGCTCCCATTCAGAAAATTATGCATAGCAGATGTTATTAGTAACAGACAGAGCATATATTTTCTTTATTTTTCTAGTAGCAAGAATTTACATAAGTTTTTCATTTTTCTTTTTCCTTTTCTATTGATCTTTATTTTCTTTCTTTCTTATCTGGCAGGGTACCATATTTGCCCTGTTTCTAGTCATGTTCTTATTTCGGCCTTTATCATGCTATCATTTTCAGAGCTACGCATATATTCCGATTACTCTTTTAAGAGAGATTTAAACACAAGGGCTAGAAAATAAATTAACCAAGCTCAATCATGGCAACAAATGAAAGTATTTTTATACAGTAACGACCAATAAAGAAAGAAGTATGTCTTATTCATCTAAGCATGCTTGAAATTAACGGTCTAATTCACAGAGGGCAAAGGCAAACACATGTCTAATTTTAGTTATGGCATTTTAATCTCACAAAAAATAACAGATGAACTGCAGTCTTAAAATTCTCAGAGTTTTCTCATCCGTATCTATCATTCTCATATGCAGATTTAACTCCAAAATCAATTAGTCATAACAGACCCTACTTGTCCGCAATTAGTACCAACTAGCATGCTTGTGCACAACAACAGACGAGGGCAAATCCCACCCACACACTCTCTTGACAATGTACCTTTGAGGACACGGTCAATGTTGGAGTGATATTTGCCTGCAATAAAAAGAAAAAAGAAAAAAATATAAAATACCAACAAACATATTTACATACTAAATAGGACTCAAATGACCAAAAATCCTACACTACTAATAAAAAAGGGATAAAGTGTTCAGGGGGATGGCGGGTATTCTAACTCGTATGTTTCCAGAAACTTCCTCAGGGCTTTCTCCATTCTATTAACTTTCTTGCTCAATTCTTGTAAGCCCTCAGCAGGGATGTTGTCTTCTTTGGCGGCTTCATCAGTCCTGTCAAAAGTAGAAGTGCTTGGGTTTGACTTCGGCAAGAGATTATCTCTAACTGCCATTTCTCCCACACACTTAGCTTTTTCTCAATTCTGATTCTTCTCTACGTACCCAAATTCAGGTGTTTTCCCTTTTGTGTCCATGGTGGTTAATTAACAATAATAAATAATTAACATGAAATTGAAATGAAAACAGTAAAATACCGGGTTACCTCCCGATCAGCGATGTTGTTTTTAGTCGTTAGCTCGACTTCTCCAGCTTCTTAACAGTAAATGGGCTTAGCAAGCTCAATCATGTCAACAACTTTCACCTCCATGTGCTCATAATAAGGTTTCAGTCTCTGTTCTGAGGTTTCTGGTGGTGAATCACGGCTTGTGGTCACTCTCAGGTCTCTCCTTACTTGTGCCCTCCTTCGTCATGCAGTTTTCTCTACTTCTGGATCATAGACTAAATTCTCTGTGTGGTTAGTGTGTATCATAAACAAAGCTAAAACGAGAAAGGAAAAGATTGAAAAGTGCAATTTCACTCCCTGATAACGACACCAAATTCTGACACACTGTCATTTTGCGTGCAAAATCACACCTGTGGGCAAAGCCCGACAGATGCTTTAATTTGCCCTCAGTACAGTGCCCAAAGGCAGATATCGTCTCACGGGGAGTGATTAACCATTCTATCTTTTCAGTAACTTTTGGAAATTTGTATGGATTACTGGTACTAATCTTTTCCTGCACACTTCAAACTAAACAAACAATTAAATAAAACAAAATGGAAATAATTAATATAAAAGAAATGTTCAAGTTAATCATGAATTCGGTTTTGATAGATGCATGCAATCATGGGCACAAACACATAGATACCTCGATTTGACCGATTAGTTATAGGGAATAGGTACGGGCTCTTTGCGTCCCCCAATCCCTTCTTACTGTATACACTAAGAGCGATACAGTCGGTGACTCTTAGTCTCCAACTACACAAGACCCAAAGAAGAGAGTCATACAGAGGGTTTGCAAGGGCAACATCATTAAATCGGAGAGACCCAATACTAGAATATGGGCACATTCTCGGTGTGCCCACCAAATCTACCTATACTTCATTCTCCAAACTTCGGCACCTGTTTTATCACTTAGTGGCTCATCAGGGTACGTTCGCCCTTACTTTCACTCTGACTTACATAAACAATAGTTAAACTAAGAATAGCGACCAACCTAATCTTGATATTATCATGTCATTGTTCTGCCCAGAATGAAGTTGGGAATCGATTCAAAGTAAATTAAGAACAATAAGCCTCATGCATAATTTCTACCTCGACCTATTTACATCAACTTGAATTCTGGATACTTAGCCAGAGACTCGAGATTACATGTCGGTATACCGCTCTGATAGTCCAGTGCCTTTGGGTTATACGGACTCAGATTTTCAATCCGATAAAGATCAGAGTAAATCTACCCCGGGCTATGTGTTTACATTAGGAGGCTGAGCCATTGCATGGAGGAGCATAAAGCAGAAATGCATTACTAATTCCACCATGAAAGCCGAGTATGTAGCTGCCTCTGGCTGCAAAAGAGGTTGTCTGGCTCCGCAGTTTCCTATTGGGCTTGAGCGTGGTTCCTGAGTTGCCCTAGACTATCACTATATACTGTGACAATTCTGGTGCAGTGGCAAACTCAAAGGAACCCAGAGCCCACAAGGCAAGTAAACACATAGAGAGAAAGTACCATCTTATACGAGAAATCATTAAGAGAGGAGATGTGGTGGTGGTCAAGATTATATCGAAGGACAACCTGGCTGATCTATTCACGAAGAGCCTGCCAGCTAAGACCTTTGATGGTCATATGAAGAAAATGGGAGTGAGATGCAGACCTCGTGGCGCAGTTTGAGTCTATAGTTTTAGATTGGAGAGTTAGCCAGTTAGGTTTTATGCTTAAAAGACATTCTTCAAGTATAAGTGGAAGATTGTTAGTTTTGTATACTGGAAAGACATGTCTTTGTATACTTTTCTGATGATATAATGATATGGATTGAAAGTTATTGCAGTCACTATTTGCATTTAGATTATTATATATAATTATTTTATGCAATGTTCAATATACTTACATTGTAGATGATATGGTGTGGGGAGACACGCTGTAAGATCATATCATCAGAACCTTATATTGTATTAAAGAGCTCACGGCTTAGATGTTCCTGAACGCACCATCGGTACACCGTAGAATAATCTGATAAGTTATTTTATCTTGACTAACTGATTATTCTAGTACACTTGTTAGTGTATTGAGGAGGATCACAATAGGATACTATTCTCTACTCTGACCCTGATAGTGAGAGAATAAAGATCCACAGAGTTCGGATTCTGAACTCATGTTTATTGGCGAGCATATGTGTGCAATGTTTATTGCTTTGATTTATCAATGAGTGAGGTCCTTTCATGGATCAATAAACTCGATATCTTAGGTAATTATAATGTATACATGATGTGTCGTGCAATATGCACGAGCACCGTGTCCTGGTAAGCCAGGTTAATGATGTTCCCTTGAGGAAACATGAGTTTATGTTGAAACTCTACAGGTGGAATTTATTCCGTACATGATAAAGCTTGTGTGGTACTATTCAAGGTTCTAGATGTTAATTAATTATAGTTGTCAGAGGCTGACATAATTAATTAACGAACATTATATCTTAAACACGGGGAATGGCTGAACTAAAGGAGAAAGCATATTTGTAAATATGTATTAAATTGGTAGGTCAGTATTACTTTTTTAGTGGAATAAAAGTAATACTTAATTTATTTAATTATATCCTAAGTTTATTCGATATTGGAAATTAAATAAATTAGTGGGCCAATTTAATATTCTTCTAGATCCCTGTTGTAGTCCAACTTGACTGAAAGTTGACTGGAGATAGGACTTGAGATAGAGGCCCAAACCCAGTAGGGTTAGGGAGTTAATTTTCGCCACCTCCCTATTTAATTATAGGGAGGGGGATGAAAATAATACAGATATTATTCAGCCCCTCTTTGTCTCTCAAGATCTCCACAGAATCCACAACCCTATTAGTAGTATACAACCCACTCTCTTTCTGATACTCAGTCCGAGAATATAACAGAAGATCTCAGAGTAGAATACTGTGGAGAAGAAAGAGGCACCGATCGTGTCATCATTCAACAACAAGAATAGTCATTTAATCTTGTCCTCAGACCGTCTGTCAATTGTAAGCAATATCGATTCTATGTATTCTGCTTTTTTAGATTAGTTTTTTCTTTGTATGGTTTTATGCTAGACGTGTATTAGACATGCATGAAATATAAATTTATGATTTGCATGAACATGGGTTAATGAACATCCAATAGATCCTGCGGTGGTTTAATTCGAAAAAAACCCCAACATTTGGGAGCATAAAACCTGAGAAATGCTTCGAGAATGATAAATGTAATTGTTAGCCTTGATGAATGCAAATCAATTTCTTCTCCTAGAACTAGAAAGGGAAGCAATAGAGTGAAGATAGAAAAATAATAGAAGAAAAACAAAGGAACACTCTAGCTCTTGTTTTGAAATAAATGATCCTATATAGGAGAAGTGAACCAAAAATAGGCTAAGGTTGTCCATTTTATTGCTAAAAACTCCCCACGTAAATTTAAGGAGGGTAGAAGAAAGCTTTTTAGTTTGCTTTGCTTAGATTTGTATTAGGGAATGGGATTGATTTGGAGTTACTTTTTCCTATATTTTCCTACCCATCCAAAGAGCCGAATGCTTAAACCCGCAAGACCTATGTGATTCTTGTTTCTAGCACATATTGTGGTGATATTGAGTTGTTTTGCAAGCATATGGTTGCATGTTGGTATTGCTTGATGTTGAGTGAAAATGTGCCTTTCTTGATCCCCGTGAGGTTTATTTGTGGGATTGCTTCTTTAACTAAAGAGAGGAGAGCCGAAGTTCCGTAAGTCGATCGTTATGCTTATAAACCTTTGATCTCATTTGCTTTGCATGGCTTTAGTTGATTTCTTCTGAGGCAATAAGGTTTGAAAATCCCCTATGTTTGTTTCTTTTGATTCCTTGTGTTTTTATTTCTTGTTTAAGGAGAAAAAAGGGTTTAAGTTTGGGAGAGTTGACAAACGGGATTTTCACCCTATTTTTGAGCATAATTCGTCTATTTAGGATGCTCTTTTACTATATTTTCCGTTTTAAATGTTGTTTTTTCTTTTAGTCATATAATAAATGTGTTTAATGTATTCCTGTGTGTTTCAGGGTAAATCGAATAGGTCGAGCCTCCAAGGAGCAGAACAAGACGCGACCCGAGTACAGAAGAGGCGCGAGTGCGTGTCCAAATAGAGGCCCGGAAACAACGTGTTGAGGTGAGGTCTGAGTACAGAGACACGAGGCGCGACCAACTCGGTCTCGCCATTCGGCGCGACCCATGCAAGGTCCGGCGCGAGTTCAGGGTGGGCGCGACTCAGCGTGTACATAGAGGCCCGGAAAGCATGCGTTTCGGCGCGGTGCGAGTAAAGAGGGCGAGGCGCACCAGCTCAGTCGCTCCATTCGGCATGACTCGACCGAGCCAGGTGAGGCGCGACTGAGCCTGTGTCGCGCCTCCCTAGCAAGTTTCGGATTTTATCCCTTTTTCCCATTTTTGAATTATTTTTAATGCACGAAATTTGGGGTAGTATAGATACGAAAGTTGTTTCAAAAATTTAGGGTATTCATTCTCGTAGCCCCCTAAATAGACTTAGGTGTTGGAATAGTTATTGTATATGAGTTCTTGAGCTTGGAAGCTTGGAAGAGAAATTTCGTAGAAGACAATTTTAAGTTTTTGTAGATTATCGATTATCATTCGGGTTTACTCTTATCTTTGTCTATGTTATTTATTTTTCTTATTTATTTTTGCTCTCTTTCCATTTCAATCATGAGTAGCTAATTTTCTCTAGTTCTAGGGTGATGTGAAATTGGCATTGGTTGTTGGATTTTTGGGTATGCAATCATGTTTTTATTTTCTCTTCTATTATTCATGAATGAAAATTGTGATTGCATATAGCTTAGGGTTGGCCACCTTGAGTTTGATTTTGTATTGAGTTGGCTTTGAGAAGAGCAATTTGACATGGGTAATTGATTCGTGTGTTCAATTTAATGTTAAATGAGAATTTGATGTATAATTGGTTTTGGTGATTAATTGTGCTTAATTTGATAAAATTAGGATTTAATCCTAGAGATAGGAAAGTTCTTGTTTTCTCAATTATATGCTAGAAGCTCGAGAGAGTTCTAGGATTAGTTTAGGTTGAATCACATAAATGGATATGACATGATTTTTAATCCCAAAATCCTATGTCTGTGTTAATGAGCATTACCCTAGAGCCTTTTATTTACTTGTTAACCCCTTTTATTGTGCTTGTGTTGAATTTTTTTCTTAATTTAGTGGACTTCTTGAATTTGTTCAATTTTATGCCTAGGATAAAAATCACAACAAACCATGTATTCGTTTCGTTTGACTTGTGAAATAGCATGAATTTGGTGTTTGCATAGCTTGAGTTATCTTCACTCCTCGTGTTCGACCTAATTCCACATGCTACACGATTGTTCACTTGCAACATGGGATTTGATAATTAAAACTTGTTTAGGATTGATTGTGGTTGTTAGAAAAATTCCCATCAGCAATGCGCTCCTAACTCGATCTTCTATATTCTTAGGTATTTTAAAGCTCAATTTCATCTCATAAAATATTTGGCAATAAATCCCTTCAAAATGAGCAAAAACGTGATACTGCACAAGATATGGAAAATTATGCACAACTTCTCAATATATGCTACAATGCACAAGAACTACCATCCAACTAGACCTCAAAATGCATGAAATCCATGAAAATAAAGGGCTCCTCATTAATATAATTAATTATTCCAAAATTAGAGTATATAATTATTTAAAATTTCAATTTTTAGCAATAAATATTAATTATGATTAATTAATATAGTACAATAAATTTTATTTTTTTGATAAACATTATTAAAACTACATAGTTTTAATGTTGGGACACATATGATACACATACTTAAAGGCGACCTTGAGAGCGTGCTTGATAGGTGCGCCGCATAAAGCCCTCCGAATTATAGGATTACTAAAAATTATATATAGATATTGTAATATTAGTTTGGTTTCAATTTTAATAAAAAAATATTCTAATATAATTTTAAAATTTTAATACATTACTTAAAAAATGTATATAGTTCAATTACTTTAACCTATTACGCTTATAAAAAAGAAGTTTTAGCCACTTAATTGATAAGCCTTTCATTATTTTGGACTTTTAGGATGTTAAATATAAGTATGCCTTTTTAAGACCTCTAGTTAAATTAAGAGTACTTTTTGAAGACTCTCCAATTGAATTCAACTATTTCATAATCAATTATTCCTCAGTAGATCAAGTAATTGGCTCACTATTTTTTTTTTTATCAATTTACTTCATATGAAAATAATTTGGATGATGCGACTTTAAAAACATGTAAAAATCTCATTAAAGCATGATGCTACTTGAAAATCTGACTGGATGTGACACAATTGGAACTAGAATATCTCCTCATATTTAGTTAATGTCTTGCCAACAACAAAAAGTATATTATCTACTAATAAGGCTATTAATAAATGGCCAGTGGAAACAGAATAAAGTCGTAAATATTTACAGATCGAAGGATTTGATTCTTATTTGAGGACAAAACATTTTAATAATTTTCTCATTTACGGACAAAAGAGCGTTTAATATCGCATTATGAAAAACTGCATCTTTGGCCATCAAATGAATTTTATAATGTACCAATAGTTCTTTTGAGCAACTTCGGAAAAAAACTAATTAAGCGACTAAAGTTAGTAATACATCAAATTATTAATCATCTCTTAGAAGGTTAAGCACATTCATTATTAGTTATTATTTTTTAGAACTATCCACAATTGTTATTGCTATAAGTAGTTGGATCAAACACACGATGTTTCGCTCATAAAATCTTCCACTGTACCAATTAAAGTCATGGGCACCAATTACTCCTCTGTTGCAAATTAAATGTTACTAATAGAGTGAAAACAAATCGTATATCAGATTGGCTGGAACATCAGATGGTCCCCTATATATGAAGACACTTAGCAGCGTCCTAATAGCTAAATGTCCTAATAGGTCTGTATGTATATATAGAGGGGTGGCTTATAATGGGTTCTATGCTTTAGATGAGAACTATGAACTAATCATAATCCTCAATTTTGACTAGATCTATGTCTAAGATTGAATTGAATAAAATCTTTAAAATCCAATAATAAAGTTGAAAACAATATACAGAATGACATTAATGTAATTATGCATTGGTTTTTTTATATGGAAAAGACATATATGAATATCTGCAAGATACATATCAATCATTAATGATACAATCGATCAAGAAATTTTGAATTACTTTCATTATATTGCTTCCTTTTGTTCTGATAAAAAGCGGCACTAGAAATAGAAAACCGACCACCACGCCATCATTGGTGCCGGCGCGGTCGAAAGCGTCAATAGTAACGACACCACTACTATAGCAAGAACAACCGCCACCGCCTAGTTTCTCTATTTTAATGACGAGATACAAACAAGGTAATAGAGGACTATATTTTGTATGTTTTTGAATTTATAAATGAATTTTTTGTAGCATGGCTTCTGAAAAAATAAAACCCTCAATGGATTTTTATGTTAAAGATTCAAATGTTGTGTAATTACAAATGTTGTAACCCACGTATTTGTTTAAATACATGTATGAGCGATTGTCGTAAGTTTTTGTTGCTTATTTAGTACGACTACTATGTGAATGTAATATTAATGATTTGAATGCTATATCATTGAATGGGAAGCACAATTTGGATTCATTGCTAAGATAGTGATATTCTGTAGCTTATTTAAGATACAAACATTGCTAAGATAGTGATATTTTGTAGCTTATTATATTTATCAATGATGACAAACACAAGGAAGATAGTAATGAAAAGGTTATATCTGATGTATGTGAGATGTAAAAAAAATGATTATTATGATTGATTTCGCTACTTGTTTAATAAATATCCATAACTTATTATTATATATAAACATTGGCATGAATTTAGTTAACATAAGCTACAAATTTTTATTAAACGAACATCAAAATCAGTCATAACCAGCTAGGAACTAATACTAAACATGCAGTGAAAGCAAGCATAATATGATATGAATTTATGTTAAACAAGCACCAAACTCAATCATAATAAGCTACAACTTGCGGTTATAAATCAACACCAAAATAAATCATAACAAGCAATATATTGTGTGTTATTTGTAATTAGATGATGTATGGGTTTTAATTTGAGTATTCTTGAGTTGTAGCAAATCAATGAAACATAACATTGAAAGCAACAAAACAAAACCTAGAAGGCAATGAAAGAAAATAAACACCTCATTACAAATCAATCTATGAATTTATACTAAACAAGCACCAAAACCATACGACAAATAATAGATTTTGATATTTGTATTCCGATAATGTTAATTTATAAATTTAACGTATATCAATAGAATATTTTTATTAGTTGTGTATGGATAATTAATTTTGTATGTTAAGACGAACTTTGAAGTACAAATTTATAACTATCTAAAATATTATAGATTAATCACAGATCGAATACTGAAATTAACACATATTCGTAGAAGCCTAGTGTAACGCTCCAAACCACTTTGTTTGGCCACGTCACTTAACGTACAATCTACTTACTTGTAATGGTGTTCTTATATTTAATTGAGCGGAAGCTAAGGTCAATTAGCATGATAAGGTAATCATAATTCTCAATATCAACTTTTCGCAATTAAAACATACAATCTATCATATCTATTTTGTCACACAACATAGTGTTAAGTAGGAGCATCGTGTAAGCCCACCCACAAAATCATACAATCATCTAACTTATCGGGCTCATAGGTTTTACACAACCCGCCCGTCTAACACCCTAAATTAACATACATAGCATAGGGGTTCATTGACATAATTCGCACATAGAAGGCTCCAAGGTCGAACGACCCGCCTTTAAAATGTTTTGCATAATATCAAGTTAAATACATCATAACTACAAAATAGACCTATTCCCATCCCCAATGATCATTGATCATAAAAACAAAAAGAGAATGATCAATATAATATTAACAATGTGAGTATTTCAAAAGAAGAGCATGCAAAAATAAACACAAGCTTGTGGGGGTTCTCTTGTGTTCACAACGCTCCTACTCGGGCCCCAACTCCTCAACCTGAAATTTATTAAATGAATGAGGTGAGTATTTAACAACATACTCAGTGGGCAACACTGCAAACAGTTATGGCCAATTGCACAAGTGAAAATATAACATATGGATACTTCTTTACTTTTATGGAGACTAGTCTCAACCCCGTAGGGTCCAACATCATGATGCCCCTATTAATGAACATCTTTGGCCTTGTAGGGATGCCCGTAGGCTTATTATCCCCCAGGGAAAACATTAACAAGTCTATATCGATCCCGTAGGACCTCTTTATCGACCCCGAAGGATCTCTTTGTCGACCCCGAAGGATCTCTTTCATTTTACCGATCCGAAGACTCTTCATACTTATACAATCAAAGCACAACAATAACTATAACTTTACAAGTGTTCACAGTTTAGAGTTACCCCACCTTATGAGACGCTTTCAAAATCCTTTCAACCTTAAAATACTCATTTTCCATGCACAAGTTGTCCACCTCGAGCCCCAATACGTCGCTTAGCACCTTTAAATCCCCTTTTTCATTTTAGACGTCGAGTTATACAATTATTTCATAATTTTGATCAAACACATGTTTTACATGCCTTAAGGTTTACATACATATCCACATACACAACCATGGATATACAAGCTCATATTATGATTTTGAACTCAAAATACACATTAAAACTCTTTGAGACATTTAATCAAACACGTTACGTGCACCCATTTAAGCCACAAGAACAAGACTTAATTTAAATTCTTTAAACTCAATATTTCATATACATGAATCTCTATCCTAGGGCTCTAACATAGATGAAAATCAACCTCCTACAACCATCACAACACCTCCAACCAAACACCAACATATCAAGGGAAATTAGGGTAAAAATCCAAACCCTAGGAATAATAAACTATAGGAACCTCAATTTAACAACACATATAGTTTCAAGGATGTAAATAAACCATATATTCAAGATATCAAGGCAAGGGGATCGATGGAATTGAAAACCCTAAATTTTTGGGTATAAACCCTAGATTCGAATCAACATGAAAATGGTGTTTAATTACCAAGATGAAGAGGGTATGAAGTTACCTTGGTTGATGGATGATGATGAGAGGATCCACTCCAAAACTTGAAGAATTTTCTTGAGAGGATTAGGAGAAAATCGCCCAAGAGAAGAAAGAAATGAGGGTGAAAGGGTTAAGTGTGGTATTTAAGGAATGTGATTTTCCGAAGTGAGCCGCGACCTAGGGGGGTCACGTTTAGGGGTCGCGCTTGGATAATACAGTGAGGCACGACTCGAGGAGGTCGCGTCTACGAGTCGGCGTTGAGCCGAAGAAAAATGGCTCTCTGAAGCTGATGACACGCGACCAAAATGTCGCGTTTCAAGGTCGCGTTGTAGACCTCTCAAAACGCAACTAGAAGGGGTCACGTTTCCCGGTCGTGTTTCGGCTTCATTGCAAGATGCGACTCGGTGAACTCGCGCTTAAGGGTCGCACTTCAGGCTGTTTACTATTTTCGAATACAGTTCGACTCCCGGACAATTCCAACTCCATTTAACTTTCTAGTTAAAACATAACTTAAATTTCAAAACACATTTAATACTTATCGAAAAAGCAGGACCCCCGATCAACTCAGCATTAGGGTGTTCAAGGTATGGCAAACTAAAATTAAATACAATCACATTCATTCACTATTATATAACTCGACATTTTTGTATTGAAAGTTCAACCAATATTGTACACTCAGTATAATATAACCGTGCTATGACGCATCAGCTCGAGTGGGACAACCTGAACTTAAACAATGGCATAAAATACGAACATACCATCATAATTAATATTCAAACAATATTAATTCAACATTATTTTCCAAAATTATAATTTATAATTTAGCAAAAAGGGTCGGGGTATCACACCTAGAAAGAATAAAGCCGTTGATTACTACAACAAACTATAACTAAGCTATTGTGAGGAAAAAACCCACCCGAATTTCAGAAAAATGATATAATCCCATTATAATTGATTGAGTCCAATAACATAAAATATTGCAACACTTGCTCCTAAAATAAGTTGAATTTGAATACAAATATGCATTTAGTAAATTTATAACTTATAAATGACATTAAACTTATTCAAAATTTTGACTAATAGTACCAGTCGAAAATATTTTTAATTAGCAGTCATCTTTTTTTTTCTTTTTTAATCAAAGAATATTGAAGAGACCAAATAATTTAACAATTATCAAATCATGCTATATGAATTTTATTTTTAAAAAAATCGTGTAGAAATCATATAAAAAAATAATAATTAGTAGATTATATCTTAGTTTTTTATGGGATATATTTCAAGAAAAAATTTCGTTGATATGACAAAATCTTTTATTATGGGATTTCTTTTGCAAATGACTTAGTTAACCTCCTAAAATTGAAAAATTAAAAAAAAAATAGAAAAACTCCTTAAATCCCAATTTAAGGGAGATGTATTCAATTCAGATTCTGTAGGATTTTGTTGGACTTTTAAAATCCGGTTGTATTCAATTCAGACTTTTAAAAGTCTTTTAAAATCCAGGTGTATTCAATCAAGACTTTTAAAAGTCTTTAAAAATCCAGAGGTATTAAAAAATCTATGGACTTTAAAAAGTCATTGATTCTATTGGATTTCACCTCAAAATCACGTTATAAAATACAAAGGATGAAATTCGACCTCTAAACACGAGATTTTGATGGATTTGTAAAACTCAACGCGCGGTGTACTCGAGCAGCCGTTGAGGAGTTGAATTCGGGCAACCCAGCGTGCGGTAGACCCCAGCAGCCGCTGAGGGTACTCTCCAGCGACCGCTGGGAATAATTCATGGCATTCATAATCACTAAACTTCCATAAATTTACAACACTTATGGGATTCTCATCCAAAGACTGCTCGTTGGTGCTACTGCTCAGAGTGGATGAATTGGAACTTCCATCTTCAGTAGATTCTGTTAATATATTTCAATCACTTTATATTTCTTACAACTAGATTTTGAGCTTAATTTAACTGATAGTATGATAGGAGGAAGCAAATTCAAACCTTCGGTTAGTTGTCTTGTAATGCGATTGGAATAAATGTTCCGAAAGAATCATGGCATTCGGTTGTAAATTTAATAAAATCTCAAGATTCGAACTTCAACAAAGGTAAAATGAATTATTCAACAAAGATCCGAAAGAATCATGGTATTCCCAGCGGCCGCTGGAGTCCAGCTGTCGCTGGGACCCGCGGACACTCATTCCCTGTGGTCGCTGGGTTCAATTTTATCTCTCGAGGGTTTCCAGCGGGGGCTGGTTTACACATACAACGGTCGCTGTGTTTTAGCGAGCGCTGGAAAGAAGGATTTCAAATCCATTAAAATCGTCCGAAATCCATACCTAAAGTCATAGAGACTCCATGTGGAGTTGGGAGACTCTATGTGGAGTCTGTGGATTTTATAAATCCATAGAAATCCATGGACTTTTTAAAATCCATTAAAATCTAATAAAATCTGGATTGAATACACCCACTAAATCTCAAACCTTGAATTTGTTAAATCTAGTGGTTATGAATAGTTCCTAGTTCTAACACCAACATGTAGTACTCATTTGAACTTATTAGTTCTAATATGAGTTTATTATATAACAGATATGATTTATTACATCTCACTTAGGATTTATTAATATCAATTAAATATTATATTTAATTTAAAAAATACTTATCGAACAAACTACACGAACCTCCAGATAAAAAAAAAAGTAAATTAATTCACTTTAATATTATGGTTCGTTAATTCCATTTTATTATATATATTGTTTCAAAAAATTAATTAGACTGTATATTAGTGTGGGCAGTGAGCGCGGTGCATGAGTTCTTGCAAACCTCTGACGATTTAATTTTAAAATTTACTAATTCCACGTATATATATATATTTTTTTAAATGACGAGCCCCCACAAGACAATGACTATTCAATTTTAGAGTTTAAAAATTTCATTTTAGGATATATTTTTGAGAATAAATAACAAAAAAATATAATAAATTTTTTTAAAGTATATAAAGGAAGAATAAATGATGGCGAAGCATGGGTGCGACCATCTCACAACAGACCTAATCATGGAGTAAAACAAAAAAGCGAGTGGATGTAAACTTGTTAAATGTATGTAGGGGTGTCAAGGTACGACATACCTTACTTTTTTTGTCATACCTTATACCTTACCTTAGCTTACGGTATGATAAAAATCATACCATTGCCGTACCTTTACCTCCGGTATACCTTAGTTCGGTATGACACATAATGCATACCTTTACCATACCTTTATTTTGGTATACCTTACTTCGATAAACCTTATTGTATCAATATTTCGGTCTGTATCATACCGACATTTCACGATATATCGAAATTATCGTTATACTAAAAAATATTCAGTAAGAAAATACATGCATAAAGAAACATTAATCAATAATACACTTCATTTATAAAAACATAAATAGATTAAATAATACACTTCAATATTACACTTAATTTTAATTTTCTCAATAAATTTTTAGTCTAAAAATTAAAGAAGAATATAAGAATATTATTTATTATTACATCAGATTTCATATTGTTCAATTTTTAGTTAAGAGTTTGGTATTAATTATATGAAATATAATATTTTCCTAAATGTTTATGATGAAATTACAGCATTCTATATCATATATCATTTTATTTCAATTTTTTTGATAATTCATCATAACTTTTAGTCTTAATAATAAAGAAGAATATAACATTATTATTTATTACATCTAATTTCACATTGTTCAATTTTTAGTTAGGAGTTTTGTATTAAATTACATAAAATATAATATTTTTCTAAACTTTTATTAAGAACATACTAAGTATTATAATATTATATATAATATTTCATTTTAGTATATTTTTCTTTACTATTCATCATAACTTTTAGTCTAAAGTTTAAAAAAGTATAAAAGATTATCAATAACATTTGCTTTCAAATTGATGAATTTGTAGTTCTAATTTAAGTATTAAATTATATGAAATTTAATAATTTTCAAAACTTTCATAATAAACATACTAAGGCCTAAATATTATATTATTGAATAATATAACTCATTTTCTTTAAAATTTTTAGATCATTCATCAAAACTTATAGTTTAAAAATTGAAAAATAATATAATTATTATTTATTACATTTGATTTCACATTATTTGATTTTCAGTTATAATTTAATTATTAAATTATATTAAATATTATGTGTTTATGAACTTTTACGATGAACAAACTACGTATTATATTTTTATATAATACATGTCATTTTCTTTTAATCATTTCAATCATTCTTGTTAACTTTTAGTTTGAAAATTTAAGAAGAATAAAAGATTATTATGCATTATATAATTTAATTTATCTTTTATTCTATTGAAATAATTTTATATCTTATAATTTACGCACAAACCATTATATTTTAATTTTATTGATAATTCATTTTAACTTTTAATTTTATTGATCAAAAAAATAGAAGATCATTATTTATTACATTTAATTTTAAATAGTTCAATTTTAGTTATAATTTAGGTATTAAATTAAATATTAAAACATAACTTTTATGATAAATTTATTAAATATTGTATTATATATATATATATATTAAATTCAAAACATGGTATGTACCAATATATACCGTCATACCGTACCACAGTATATGCCGAAGTGAAGGTATATAACGGTATATACCTTCAATTCGACATATACCGTGGTACGGTATGACGGTATATACCGGTACATCGGTATATACCTTCACTTCGACATATACATTGGTACGGTATGACGGTATATACCGATATATGACGGTATACCGAAGTTTCGGTATACGCCGATATACCTTAATTTTTGAAAATTCATACCGTTACCTTACCGTAGAATTCCGGTAAGGTACGGAAGGTATCATACCTTACCGAAAAATCGGTATATCATAAATATCGGTATCTTCGATATTTTTCCGGTACGGTATGAACGGTATTCCGGTATGACAGTATTTTTTACCAGCCCTAAATGTATGCAATAGTGGGAAAAGAACTTTAGGGTCATAATATTTCAATTAACAAGGGTTTAGGGTTCACTCACTTAAATAATTGAAGAATTCCTTTTCTTTTACAAAAGCTATAATGCTTCTTTACTTGTTTGCTAACAGAATCTAATGCGATTGATTATTATAAATCACGGGAAAACACAAAAGAAAACGCGGCTTGCCATTCGAAATGAGATTGCATTTGTGCCCTTGTAAAATAGCAAATTCTTAAAACTGACTCCTGTTATTACTTTTGATATTTCCTAATATATAAAGTCCTAATTTTATAAATAATTACTTTAATTTTTGTTCTTCCTTAATTTACAACATTACTTTTAAAATTTACACGAGTTTATGAGTAATGAAGTGATTCATATAAGGATAAGTATAGTGAAATTTTTCTTTATAATTGATTTATTTTCAAATAAACAAAGTATAATAACAAGAAATCAAGAAATAAACAAAAGCTCAAATAAAAAAAAGAGAAAAAAATGATATTTTTTTGTATCACAAACATTCCTGTTAGACCCTTCTGACACAAGGCTTGCGTTAGATGGGGCGAGCACCTCGAAATCTAGCACAAACCCATATTTGCTATAAAAATATTACTTCTAATACTGAAAAATATCGCTTCTAATATTGAAAAATATAATTCATAACACTAAAAATTATTTGTCTGATACTTAGCGTGTATTAGACACCAAATTCAATCGTTGAATACAGATTAGAATACCAAATGTGGAATAGAGGATTCCATCTGTCGGTTTTCGACACCAAACATGCAATTTGTCAACCTTTACTCTCTAATTAGTCTAGTTGTATTCTTTTTTTTTTTTTTTATGTCGAGAGTAACCCGCAGTCGCAGGGGAGGTAAACCACACTTGGTCTTTACTCTCTAATTAGTCTGGTTGAATTTTTTTTTAAGATAACACCACTCCACCACTAGAGCACTCCCAAGGGGACAGTCTGGTAGTATTCTTTTTTTTTAGATGTCGAGGGTAACCCGCAACCACTACCGTAGTGCGCACTGGGTAAACTTCGCCCCTGTGTAATAGCCTGCAAACCTACACGGGGAGGTAAACCACACTTGACAAGCGTAGTTTTTTGGATGTCGAGGGTAACTCGTAATCGTTACCGTAGTACGCACTGGGTAAACTTTGCCCCTATTACGATGTCGAGAGTAACCTGCAACCACTACCGTAGTGCGCACTGAGTAAACTTCGCCCATGTGTAATAGCCTGCAAACTTACACGGGGAGGTAAACCACACTTGACAAGCGTGGCTTTTTGGATGTCGAGGGTAACTCGCAACCATTACCGTAGTGCGCACTGGGTAAACTTTGTCTCGGTGTAATAGCATGCAAACTTACACAGGGGAGGTAAACCACACTTGGCAAGCTAAGTGTGACAGACCCACACCTAGTGGTGTTGGTGGTGAGTCGAACTTGAGACCTTTGGCTTTAAGATAACACCACTCCACCACCAGACTCCACTACTAGGCATCCCAAAGAGGACAGTCTGTTAGTATTATTATTTTACTACACAGGGGAGGTAAACCACACTTGGCAGGCCAGGTACAGGGGAGGGGAGGTAAATCACATTGCACAGGGGAGGTAAACCACACAGGGGAGGTAAACCACACTTGGCAGGTCAGGTACAGGGGAGGGGAGGTAAATCACATTGCACAGGGGAGGTAAACCACACTTGGCAGGTCAGGTACAAGGGAGGTAAATCACACTTAGCAGACTAGGTATGACAGACTCACACCTAGTGATGTTGGTGGTGGTCGAACTTGAGACCTTTGGTCTCAAGAAACACCACTCCACCAATAGGCCATCCCCAAAGAGACAGTCTGCTAGTATTCTTGACTATGTAAAACATTGATTACCCGTTGGGTAACCTCATTAATGATATTTTGATCTTGTTTCTTAAAAAAAAATGCTGCAATAAACTGGAAGATAGGTGACCTGAATTCACCATGAACATGATTTCAAAAAAAAATCACTGAGTAGTGTTATTTGTATCAAATTGAATACTTAATGTCTAACATCAAATTAATTTAATTGCAGGAGAGATAATATCCCTCCATAACCAATTTTAAAAATTAAAATTATATAAGAAATTTCAATTTTGGTTCATCCACTTTTTTAAGGAAATTGTAAAAATGACTCATAAATCGACTATTCTGAGTAATTGAGACAAAAATGATGTATTACGTATTGTTAGGGTATTTTTATAGAAACGATTCGTAAAGTACCAAAATAAATAAGAGATCAAACTTAAGTATCAAGAACGACACTCTTAAAAAAAAAGTGTGCGAAAATGCATTTTTTAATCTTTAAATATAATGTTTAAAATTCATATTTTTTTATGTCGAAAAAAGAAAAGTGAAAAAGATGTTTGAATGAGTTTAAAAGTTGATAACCACTCTTCATGAAACAATATACAAAATAAAGCAAAAAAAAAAAGTTGATAAAAGTCCAAAAACGATGTAAAGCGAATATAGGCGCCGGCACAGAATTTGAAGTTTGCCTATTTTTATTCATTTCAACTTTCCCAAACCTAACACCTCCTCTTTCTCTTCCTCTTTCTCTACCTCCATAGAGTTGAATATTAAATCACTTATTACTTAATTAGAAAAATACTAACTTATTATAATTCTTTGAAAAACAAACTATTTTTTTTTTACATATAATTTTAACGAATATTTAAATAAATATATGAGAAAATGGTGTCTATATGCTTTTTATGTGTGAAATATTTCTAAGAGCAATTGGAATCCTATACAACTCATCGCACGTTAACCGTCTGTACGCCAGCCAGGCACACCGGGCCCACGTGATCACAGCCAGTTGCCTGTGGGTCCCACCATATGCATGGCCGCCACGTGTGCACCATCACTATAGGTTATAAACTGCCCTCCCTCATCTCGCCTTTTTGGCTCTTTATTTTCGTTACACCTGCGAAAAAAATAATCACTGTTTGATTTTTTTTTTTTTAAAAGAAAGGCAAAAAAAAAAGCAATTCGTGCAGCTGTGGTTTGATTTTGGGAGCATTATTAGGGTTAGTAAGGATTAATCTTCGTGATATCTAAACTAATTTTTTAAGGTTAGTATTTCTATTGTTAGTTTCAGTATTTGAAACACATTTTTGTGAGTGGTTAGTTAGCATGAAAATAATTTATTGTTAGTTTGATGATTAGATGATTGATCGCCAGTCATTTAATTGTTTGATTGTGATTGAATATACGGATTTGTTAATCATCTACTGTGTTACAGTAGATGAAAGCTGAAGAGCATAGTTTGAAGAAGGTGAAGAGGTTGGTTTGGTTGATTTGTTTACTGTATCTCTTGATTCTTTTTTACGTTTGAGATAAGAATCAGAAAATCATTGCCCGTGTTTACTTTTCGATTCCTGCCATTTGAAGTTTGTTTGTTTGTTTGTGTTTTTTTTTTTTTTTGGCATATTATAGCCTGGCTAGGTTGTGGGGAGAGAGAGAATAGTTTGTTGTATGCTCGTTAGAAATGAACATGATGGGAAACCAAACTATTTTGCATTTAATTTGATTGCTTCCCATGTTTGCGATTATAATAAGTTGATGGCTGCAAGCTACCTCTCTTTACTGCTAAGTGCACATTTTGTTGGTTGGTCTGTCCGTCAGGTTTTCAGGTCGACTACTTTGTCAGGATTTCAGGGAAATTCCAAAATTTGGTTTTCAGCAACCATTACAGACATGCTTCTTTGCCTGTAACATTTTGATTACCATAGAATATTTGGGCCAATTGCTTATTCTGTCATGGAAAATGACGAGAGGTACGGATCGTGAACCTTTTGATGTCCAAGCAGACTATATTATTACATATAATGTTAAGAACTCTGTTTGCATATTGTGGCAGACCTGGTGCCAACTTAATAGTATCCTCTATTTACAGGGGCCCTGAAAAGATCCTTATAAATGGAGATGCCTATCTTGGAGCTTTCGAGGGAACTATTCCCCATGGAAAAGGTAAATATACATGGTCAGATGGAACCATTTATGAAGGTGACTGGGAAGAAGGGAAGATGTCAGGAAAAGGGAAGATCCGTTGGCCTTCACAGGCTATGTATGATGGTGATTTTTCTGGGGGTTATCTTCACGGTTTTGGAACTTTTATTTGTTCTGATGGATCCATGTACAGAGGTTCTTGGAAGATGAATTCTCAACATGGCATTGGACGGAAGCAGTATCCAAATGCAGACATTTATGATGGTTGTTGGAGAGAGGGAGTGCGAGAAGGCAGTGGTAGGTATGCATGGAGTAATGACAACATATATCTTGGGAATTGGAAAAATGGGAGAATGTCCGGTAGAGGGGTTATGAAGTGGTTTAATGGAGATCTTTTTGATGGCTTTTGGTTGAATGGGTTGAGACACGGGACAGGCTGTTACAGATTTGGTGATGGAAGTTATTATTTTGGAACATGGTCTAATGGGCTAAAAGATGGACCTGGAACATTCTATCCTGCTGGAAATAAGCATCTAAGCAAACTTAATCTTGAAAGGTACAAAGACAAGAGGAATAAACTGCTATCTCATATGTTATCAGATGAATCTGTGATACCTAGCGTAAAGCGAACTCTGTCTGATAAAATTTCATCTAGCTTTAGGAGGGGTTCTGGTGGATTCTCTCGTAAAACTTCATTGCTGAATGACGATCTGATCCGAACTGGTTCAATGAGAGAAATGATGTCACATGAGAGATCAGTCAGTGTCACATCTATCAGCTCTCATGATGGTCCAATTGAATATCCAGAAAACAGGACTGTGGCATTTGAGAGGGAATACATGCAAGGAGTCCTTATGAAAGAAAGGGTTAAAAATATATCCAAACTTTCTCATAGAAGTAAACAACGTCTCAAATTTGCAAAAGACGCAGAAAGAAAATCGTGTGTCAACATTTTTGAAGGCCACAGGAGCTATTATCTGATGCTCAGCTTGCAACTCGGTATCAGGTATGCAAAATAAGGCTCTAAATTTTTTATGAGTTAGCTGTACATCTAATATTCATTGGTGGAATACCTTATCTAAAAATCTTATGTGAAGTTGACAGGTATACTGTTGGAAAGATCACACCAGTTCCTATGCGGGAAGTCAGATCATCTGATTTTGGAGAACAAGCGAGAATAAGAATGTATTTTCCAAAAAAGGGTTCCCAATTGACTCCTCCACACCATTCTATCGATTTTTACTGGAAGGATTATTGCCCCATGGTCTTCAGGTATCTATAATTTTATTTTATATTTGATGCCTTCTTTAGAAGACTTTGAGGTTCCTTATTAATTTTGGCAACTCAAAAGAAGTGTATGTGTTATCTAATTCTGTGATAGTATTACTATTGTTACTTGAAGGTTGTAGCTCTGCTCTCTCAATGAGTATGCTTTGTAGGTTTCTGTAGTAAGATTGTATTTAATAGAAGGAATTAAGATCTGAAGTGGAAGCATGAGGTATGTTTAGGGAAACTAGTTCTGCTCACAACGGCAAAGGGTGACACTCTTTTGAATGAGATTTTGTTACATCTTCTTGGATCCTAGAGTTTCTCAATTCATTATCAAGGAGGCTGCTATGAAATTTGATCAGGAGAAATTGAAACTGAAAAGTTCTGCTATTCCTACTGAAAATCAAGTGAAAGAAACCATACATTTTAATGTAAAAGCTTACATTTTGAGCGAGACCCTAGGTCTTAGTAGTCACTGATAAGATGTAATTTTTCCTTGACTTGATTGGTTGACACATCTAGTTAGTAGTTAATAAATGTTTCCAATATACGAGCTACACTTGGCTTATGTTATGATTAGTGGGCCCTTGGTTTTTAGGCGTATAAGCTAGGGAGCCCTAACTTGACCCAAAACCATGGTCAAAGGTCAAGAGTTGACACCCGCTATATGCCATTCCACACTTCCATCTGAATTGATATGCTAACAATCCACCCCCCTTAAAACTGGACGTTCACGGACGGCACACTCCGGGTGGCAACCCACATTAAGGCCCACTTTCGGGTGGCACACATCCGGGGTAGCCCCTTTCCGCAGCCCACCTGGATTCTGGCAGGTCAAATCAATTGATAGAATAAAGGGTCACAGTAATAGAGAATAACTAAGAACCAACAATATATTGCACTGAAACAAAGTAGAAAACAAGAACTCTACGGGCAAAGCCTGTCCCAAGCCAAACGGCCAATCAGGAATAAAGCCCAAGAAGATAATCTGCCAACTCAATTTCCTAGTGATCTTTTGATTCCCTCAAACTTGGAGCAACCCATCTCATTATTCTAGCCCTAAAAATAACTTAACCTAAATAGCTATATTAAATGAGGAAATAAGGAAAACAACAGAAATACAAAAGTAGAGAGAATCAATATGTAACATGGTTATTTCCATTTCAACATATATTATCTATCTCCATGCCGTCTCAAATTTGACAGAAATGAAAATTATATTTTTATGAGATGAGTAGGATATAGGAAGGTTTGATATGTTCCTTTCGTCCTTGCTTTTTCTATCCATACATAAGTGCATGTGTAAGAAATCTTTTTGAGCGTTTTCGTTGTTTTGCCCAGTTTTCTGCTAGTCTAACTGAAGCTTACATACAATATAGCACCTTTTTGTTGTAAATGTTTTTCTAAGTTGGATGCAGCTTTGAATGATTTCACATGGGTCTCATTTTCAGGAATCTGAGAGATTTATTCAAGTTAAATGCTGCAGATTATATGATGTCCATATGTGGTGATGATGGTCTGAGAGAGCTTTCTTCCCCAGGAAAAAGTGGAAGCATTTTCTATCTTTCTCATGATGATAGATTTGTAATCAAGACACTGAAAAAAACTGAGCTGAAGGTAAAAAGTAAGAATAAGATACGATGAAATTAATAAATATATTATGTTTATACTTTTATACATAAAGAATAAAAAATGGTAAATCATATCCCACTTTTCTAAGTGAATACATATATCATTTAATCACTCAAACCGAAAGATTAAGGGGGGTTACCCACTAATTTAAAATCCAAGAATAGTAAACATTGGGCACGGTTGGATATAATTTCTACATGTCATCCCTATCCACGAAATTAAATGTGGCCTTAAGGGATAATTCTACTTCATCACATAATTGTTGTCAGTTCCTTTTCCTTGGACTTGGATTCCACGGAAATAGAGAAATGGAGAGATTTTGGCTTAAGAACTGGTATAAGGCAGAATAGTTGTGAAGGGGTTTGTTATGCATTGTACTATTCATGCACACATTGATATGTTAACATTGAATATTTCTTTACCATTTATTTTATTTTTCTACAGTAACCTGAACAATGCTTAATAATTATTCATTTCTATGACTGCTAGTTATCAGTTTCAGTTGCTTGTTTTTTCATTTTCAGTTTGCTATGTACATTGATGTTCTTTATGTTGCTAAATAGAATCCTATTTTAAAATCTTAAGTGACATTACTTGTTCTCAATGTTGCACAGGTTTTGTTGAAGATGCTGCCCCACTATTATCGGCATGTACAGGCGCATGATAACACCCTCATTACTAAGTTTTTTGGGGCACACAGGATAACATTGAAACATGGAAAAAAGGTGCTTCATCATTCATATATCCAATCTAGTTTCCTGCTTGCTAGACATTTTTACTTGTGTTATCAGAGGGAATATTACTTCTCACTCTATCGTGATGATTTCTATTTACAGGTCCGCTTTGTGGTCATGGGGAATATGTTCTGTACTGAATTAAGAATACACCGTCGATATGATTTGAAGGGCTCAGTTCAGGGCAGATTTACAAATAAAGATGAGATTGATGAGAGCACTACACTGAAAGATCTTGATTTGACTTATGAGTTTCATATGGACAGATCACTGCATGAAGCACTGTTTAGGTAACTCTTTGTTATAATTAATTTTGTTTTGGTCAAGTTCTCGCTTATATATGTGACTGGACCGACCACTGGGAAATATTATTTACTAGCTTGGACAGCCCTTTTGTTATTCTTTACTCCAAAATCTCCACCCCAAAACAAACAATTTGCACCGGGCATTAAGGACAGAAAAGTTTATAGTACGTTAGTGCCTTGCTGTGTCACAGTGAATGTGATGATAAGCAATTGCATGTTAATGTTTTCCATTAGGAAGATTTTAGACAAATGGTTTGCAGATGCAATGATTCTTGAGAATTTCATCATATTTTATTCATTTTAACTAGGTAAGCTGTCTCAATTAAGGTACTTTCCTTCTTTCATGTATTATATGAGAACTCTTTCGGAGTAATATATTCAACTATTATTTCTAAATAATTTTTTGGAGCAATAAATGTTCATTGCCTGTGTATTGATGATTCTTGTGGTCGTGACATAATTTAAATCTACAAAACATTGAGCCCTTTAAATCCAGTGGAAGTGATTTTGTTTCAGATCAGCAGAAGTTTAAAAGGATTGGGATGTTTAGAGATTGGATGTCATTTATTGGATTAACAATAATAAAATGGAAATAAAATAGTCAAAATTTAAGTTTAGATATTCATTTCTTCGCCATATAGTAGAGGAAGGATGCAATATGCTATTTTTCACTAGTTATAGCCATGCGTGATAAAATCTTCCCTAAGTCTTCATAAGCTTGTCCAGTTTTTCGCCCCATGCCTAGCATTTGTAGTAGAGAAGACATAACCTCTTCCTTGCAGTGGCGGAACTGGGGGGGAGCCAGGGGATGCCTTGGCCCCCCCCAACCCCCAAAAAAATAAAAAAAAATACATGTAAATTTTTTTTTTTTTTTAAAATATATATAGAAATATTAGTGGAGAATAATTCGGCCCCCCCGAAAAAAAATTTCTGGTTCCGCCCCTGCTTCCTTGTGGTAACTTGAATGAAGCTGAGGCCTAAATTTCTTCCTGGTCGAGTAGCCATATAAGGATCCAATTGATGATAAAACTAATGAGTAATGATTATCTTACAATTGTTTTCATGAAAAATCAGATAACTCTCCTTAAAATAAGCTAAAGTTATTTTGCTTGTTCTGTGTAAAAGTGTGTTTACGTTTCTAAAATGTTTGCTCTGATTCTTTTTATTACAGGCAACTATCTCTTGATTCTGCATTCTTGGAATCTCAACAAATAATAGATTATAGCCTTCTCTTGGGCTTGCATTTTAGAGCTCCTGAACATCTTAAATCACTATTAGAGCCTCCCGAGTCACCGGACAAGGCTGAGAACAGTAATACCGCTGATGGTGCGTTCAGCTTCTGATGAGAAAAAAAAGTTTGGGCAGATTATTTGTTTCCTTAAATAATTGGGTTTAGTTCTATTACTATCATTGCATTTCTCTGTGTCAACAGGCAACATGCGGATGCCCATTTATCACGAGTAGTAACAGTTATGAATTACCAGAATACTGAGCAACCATGATTTACACCTTTTTAACTCTCCTTTTAGGATGTGAGTTTTGTTAGAAGTTTTGTGCATCAGTGACTAGTATGAGTCACTATTTTATCGTTGTCGCTTTGTGGTGACAATCTGGAAGTGGTTTTCTGGCCATGTTGGTCTTCTTAATCTGAGAATTTTTTCATTCTCAATTCCTTCACCCAATCCATAGCCAAAAGATATGTTGCGTTTGCTAATACATTGAACCTACTTTCTAAGACACAGCATCATAACTTTTTTTCACATTTTTTCCTCAAAATACTACAATAACAAACACAGTCTGTTTCTTCTTATTATGTTATCCTCTTTTCCCTTTTCAATAGAGGAAACTCGGCTGCCTTATTTGTTTTGTGTACATATATATATTAAATTTCTCAATTTGTATTGTCATTTTCAAGGTGTGATTTCTCAAGGAGGAGAGATCCTAATTCCTCCAAGGGGTTTGGTCTTAGTCACCCACGAGCCTGGGTCTGTCAGCACTGAACCAGGCCCTCACATTCGGGGTGATACATTGAAAGCATACTCTATCGGCAACAAAGAAGCTGATGTCCTTCTGCCTGGTACTGGAAGGTGAATCACACTTTTTATAACTTTTCTCTTATACTGACCTTAGATTTGTTCAGAGCTTTATTGCTGAATAGTCAAAGTTTGGAAGGGGGGCCACCTGAAAATCTAATTAACTGCATATCCAATGTTATTGCTGCCAAACATGCAAATTCAGTTACCAGTTCATCGCCTTTTGTGCGCAATAGCTCCAACTTGTTCAATTCATGTAGGAAACTGAACTTTTAACTTACCTGATATCACAAGGTAAAATAGTTCCAATAACTTGTCGCAATAGATGTAAATGCCATTCAGTGTGAAAGTTAAATATTGGCCTTTTACTCGTGATTGTGACGTGTGAGATATTGATGAATTTTGAAGCTGCTCAATCTTTAGCTTTCTGGTGTGTCGGGGTTGTTGAAGATGCCTATGTATTCTATGTTGTGCTAAGGTGGTGGTAACCACAATGCGATTTTGGTGTGGTGTGAAGGTGGCTGGTATTATGATAGAATGGATAACTATTGGGTATTTATGCGTGAGGCTATAGCTATGGTGGTGGTTTTGGTAAACTTGTCAGGAAGGAGTTTCTTGTTGGGGTCCCTTGATTTATTGTTTGATTATCTTTTTTATCATTGTTGTGGTCTGTGTCTCAACTGCACTGGTCACCAAATTCTGTTCTTAGGTGGTATTAATAAGTTGCATAGTTTTTCATTTCGTATGTTTTCTCCAACCTCTATAAACATGCCCCACCATAAATGTGTTATAAAATATTAAGTAGGGATGGACTTAACGAGTTGCAAATTTTCAGGTTGAGGGTGCAATTAGGAGTAAACATGCCGGCTCAGGCGAATCACAAAATCGTGCAGGCAGAGACTGACTCTGCTGAAATCGAGCTTTTTGAGGTATACGATGTTGTTCTTTACCTTGGCATAATCGATATATTACAGGAATACAACCTGAAAAAGAAATTAGAACACGCTTGTAAATCTCTGAAGTTTGATCCTGTGTCAATTTCTGTCGTGGAGCCTAAAATTTATTCAAAACGTTTTATTACCTTCCTAGAGAAGATTTTTCCTGTTCAACCGTAAATAGTCATTTGACAGCATGCCTTCTGATCACCAAATGGAATGCTTAGGCTAATATATTGTAATCTTTGATGCGCTCTGTATATTGTTAAAAGTTATATTTAAGATTCTTGTATTGTTGACCTTCTGTTTTGATAATTGCTTCAGTAATTATGATAATGATTTGCATAGTGTATTAAATATACCACTGGTTATTTGTGGAGCTGGATATGTGTATGTTTTTTGAGCTGTGGGAGGGTGAATTGGAGCCGAACTCTGGTGGCTTACTATATAAAAAGATGAGTACCACCACCGTATCTTTTGACGGCAGCAGTTAAAATGTGGATGGCGATTAATATTTGGAGTTCTCAATTAAGTCATTATTTTACATCGGAAACCCATGTTTGATTCGAAAAAAAAAAAAAACACCGCCTAAGCTCTAATGTTGAAATTATATAAAACAAAAAAAGCACACAAAACTTTAAGGGCTCGTTTAGTTGGCAGGAAAGTAAAGTTTTTTGAAAATATGATTTCCGGAAATATGATTTTGAGGAAAATGATTACTAACAGAATTTTTATTCCGTGTTTGGAACACAACTAGTACGCAGTCCGTGCGTTGCACGGTGGAAGTAAACCAGTATGTGAGTTGTGTGTTGCACGGTGATAGTGAATCTCACCGGTGCATTGAACGAAAAAAAATAGTTAAATTTAATTTTGTATTATATTTTTATGTAATTTTAGATAGATTAATATTTAAATTATTTTAAAATTTATAAAATATAATCATAATTATTAATTTTATCCACAATTCTTAAAATATTTTTATATGACATATATATATATATATATGATAAGTACTTATATAGTTGTTAACATTTTTTATTGACATCATTTCATTATTAAATTATATACACTTTATAAGTTTAAATTATAAAAAATCTAAGTAAATATAAAAAAAATAGTCTTAAGTTTACAACTTCTGAAATACTTCTCTATACACAATATTTGTAGTGCTATTTGTAATATTATCATTAAGTAAGATCTTCAATCCACCACGACTTGTAACTTTTGAAACAGCACCATACAATTATCCATGAGTGAAAACCGGTTTCTGCAACAATAAACCAACGTGAGAGAGTGATTGTCCTTGGCTCTTGTTTATTGTCATTGTATATGAGGGCATGAGAGGAAATTGTCTTTTCTGAAACTTAAATGACAATCTTGGATCAGCAGGCGTAAGAGACATTCTTGGAATTAGTATCATTTGCCGTGCATTTTGGTCACTGAGAAATCGTGCTTCGACAACATGTTTGTCAAGCCTTGTGATCATCAATCGAGTCCCATTACATAAACAATTTGCATGATCTATGTTTCTCAACAACATAACAGGAGTATCTACTTTCAAAATTAACTCATGATTCGGATCCCCTGAGCATTTGATACTGTTTAAGAATTCCGAAGTATGAACTTCTTGCAGCAAACCCCTATTGTTATCTGAGTTGCATGTCGAGTCAGAACTTAAATACAATCTGCCCTCACCTTTGTTCAAAGAAAGCATGTATTGATTTACAGATTCAACCGCGTTTAAAGTTGGAGCAAGAATTGCTCATTCTTGTAGATAAGTTGTATCTGCAATATTAGTACCATATGATGAGAAAGTACTATGAACAATTGATGAAATTGGATCTCCTGACCATTTCAATAAGATATCATCAGGGATGTCAATATTCACATGTCCATCATTTGGGCCACCGATTGTACCGTCTCCAATACCAGCAATCCAATTTGCAAATTGTTCAACCTCATCAGCTACATCATTAGGACCTAAATTCGACAGTCTTAAATTTTTTGTTAATCTCAAGACACGACAATCTTTCCACAGATAAGAAGAATTTATTGTGGCATTAACAATATCCTGTCTGCTTCTTTTTGGGATAACTGGTAAGATCTGTCGAAAATCTCCTCCAAAAATGATTGTTTTTCCTCCAAAAACTCTACGCACACTTGATAAATCAGAAACACACATTATATCTCGAAGTGTTCTATCCAAAGCTTCAAAGCAGTACTTGTGCATCATAGGTGCTTCATCCCAAATTATGAGCTTGCATCTAACAATTAATTCTGCCAGCGGTCTTCCTTGGATAATGTTACAGGTGGAATCCTCATTTGGATTTAATGGTATCTTAAATCTTAAATGCGCTGTCCGTCCACCTGGTAATAATATAGAAGCAATACCACTTGATGCAACATTTAACACAATTTCTCCTTTTGATCTCAATGCTGCTGATAATGTTTTCCATATAAATGTCTTTCCAGTACCTCCATATCTATAAAGAAAAAACATGCCACCTGATTCTGATGATCTAGCATCCAAAACAATTTGATACACATTGTGTTGTTCATCTGTAAGTTTGCTAACGAACACTTTGTGATCATTTTCCAATTTTGTTCTGTCATATCTCATTTCATCATTTATGAATCTGTTTTCTTCAGACTGAAAAAAGTCAGAACTTGAAAATGGCATACCTTCAAATTCTCGTAAAGTCCTTCCACAACTCTTCATCAATTTTTCAATTTCCACCAAACAATAACTTTGAATTTGTTCATCAGTCAGGTGCAATTCTGTACATTTATAAGAATATTTAATACTTAGAGTTCAAATATTATGGAAAAATTAAACAAATATTAAACAATTAAAATTTTAAATACCTGGATGTTGTAGTACTGATCGTTGCTTATATAATATGTCATCAGATAAATATACCCAACAATTATTCCACACAACTTCTGGACGTCCCATTGAATCAGATGCTAACAGTGTAACAAATAACTTTCTCAAAGATTCAGCAGATGACCAATAGCTTGCTTCAATGATCCCATCAATAAATTCCTTATCATCATCTAACAACCCCAAAGCATAACATGCATCTCTAAATGAAGCATACTGCACACCATTAATTTTTCTTATGTCTTCATAACACGTAGGACCCCGCACTACATTAAGCAAACATCTCAAATAATACATTTCCCCACTGCCTGGAGGAATAAAGAAAATTATTCCAATTGAGAAATTTTTTTTCCTCGGTACCCATTCTTTTGTAGCTTTTTTCCAAACAAACTTTGTTGGAAATTGAACATAAGTAAGTTTCTGCGCCTCTGGATAGTTCTTATTTGCTTCAAACCAAGCTAAAAACATACTTTCATGAACCGTTGGTCTATTGAGGACATCATCAATGGAATCAGAATCTTGAAAGAAAACTGTCTGTTCATTTTCAAGATGAAAACTTAATCTCTCAACTGGAGGGTATTTGTATTGAATTTGAAATCTAAATATTCTCCATGCAGCCTCACAGGGGGAAATATATCTGCAATCATAATACATACTTATCTCGTCAATATTCTTCCCAGTTTCATCATCTTCAGCACTCTGATAAAATGCTGCAGTGACACGATCATGACCTTTGTTCACATATTTGAACAGATATTTTATTGATCTTGACTGGTTGCACCATTCCACATTTATATGGGCACCATACTTCATCAGAAGGATTCGATTTTGAGGAACCACGTATCTATTATCCATCCGCATTCCATTCTTCAAAATTGTTCTTCCATTATCTCTACGTCTATATATTGGATATCCATCTTCATCTGTGGTCGTTGTCTCAGTAAAACTTCTGGAAAAATATTTACTGCAACGACCGTTTCTCATGCATGGTGAATTTTTTTTAGCAACACCACATGGACCATGAATCATGAAATCTTGCACAGCTGTATAATATTGTGGATCCAGTTCTTTATCAGGTATTTCAGCTGATATAATTTGATCAATCACTTCTGATCCACGATTTTGATCCTCTTTCGATATGAAAAGCAAGATATGTGCATGTGGAAGGCCCCTCTTCTGAAATTCAACGGTGTATACCACTACAATTGAAATTAAAAAAATATTAAATTAATTTAAAAATTTGATAGAATAATTTTTAAAAAATTTAACACGTACCTGCTTTAACATTTCCAAATATATTATTTTGACGGAGATCATAAATCAAATTATCGAGTTTCATTTTGAACACTCGACAAACAATACCGAGACGATCTTCAGGTTTCAATCCTTTTTCCTGCACATATCTTACAATTTCTGGCCATCTTGGATTGCATGTAAATGTAATGAATAGATTTGGATATCCAGTGTGATACCCCGTCTCTTTTTCTAAATTATGAATTATAATTTTGGAAAATGAGTTTGAATTAATATTGTTTGAATATTGATCATGTGAGTATGTTTTTATATTATGCCGTTGTTTTAATGCAGGTTGTTCCACTCGAGCTGATACGTCATAGCACGGCTACACTATGCTGAGTGCATAATGGAATTTGAAATTTAACATTTAAATTGTCGAGTTATATGATAATGAATGAGTGTGTTTATATTTAATTTTGATTTGCCATACCTCAATTTTATGTAATTTTGGTGTGTGCATTAAATGAGTAGTAAATATGTTTTGAAAATTCAAGTTGTGTATTATATGTGTTTTTGAAAATAGCATAAATCGAGGGTCTCGCTGAGTTTCGGTAGGGTTTCGTCCGGAGGTCATAACTTTTGACTGAGTTGGAACCACGAGGCCCATAAGTACTCAAATCGAAGATCTTTCAAAAATCTACAAGTATGGCGCGACCATCAGGCGCGACCTGGTCCAGGCCGCGTGGCAGAGGCTCTGCAACGCGACCTAGAGGCGCGACCTGTTGGGGCCGCGTGGCACCACTTCAGAGAGCTGTTTTTCTTTATCTCAAGCGCGACCACCGAGCGCGACCACCCCTAGGCCGCGCCCTGTTTCAGAAATTCCATCCTATAAATACCACACTTCACCCATTCTCTTCATTTTCTTTTCTCTTTTGGGCGATTTCCTCCATCTCTTTCTCAAGAAATCCTTCAACTTTTGGAAGGGGATTCTACCATCATCAATCATCATCTAAGGTAATCTAGTACCACATTCCTCTTGATGATTAAGCTCCATTCTTGTTGATTTGAATCTAGGGTTCATACCCAAAAATTAGGGTTTTCGATTTTATTGATCCTCATGCTTTGATATCTCAAACATATGGTTTATTTACTCCATTGAAGCTATATCTCAAGTTATATCGAATTTCTATGGTTCATTGTGCTAGGGTTTGGATTTTTGCCCTAATTTCCCTTGATATGTTGATTGTTGGTTGGAGGTGTTGTGATGGTTGGTTGGGGTTGATTTTCATGTATGTTAGAGCCCTAGGATGAAGGTGTTTGTATTTGAAATATTGGGTTTAAAGGATTTAAATTGAGTCATGAGCATGTGGTTTAAATGGGTGCACATAACGTGTTCGATTAAATGCTTCAAAGAGTTTTAATGTGTATTTTGAGTCCAAAATCATGTAATGAGTTTGTATATCCATGATTGTGTATATGGATATGTATGAAGACCTTAAAGCAAAGTATAGCATGAGTTGGGTCAAAGTTATGATTTAATTTTATAACTCGACATCTAAAATGAAAAAAGAATTGAAAGGTGCTAGGTGACGTGTTGGGGCTCGAGGTGGACAACTTGTGCACGGCTAAGGAGTATTTCAAAGGTTGAGAAATTGTGAAAGCGTCTCATAAGGTAGGGTAACTCTAAACTGTGAACACGTGTAAGGTTATAGTTATTGTTGTGCTTTGATTGTATAAGTATGAAGGGTCTTCGGACCAGAGATAAAAGAGATCCTTCGGGGTCGACAAAGAGACCCTTCGGGGCAGAGATACTTCAGGATCGAATATAGACCTATTAATGTCCTCCCTGGGGGTAGCATGTATGCAGACATCCCTACAGGGCCAAAGACGTTCATTAACGTGGGCATCATGATGTTTGGACCCTACGGGGTTAAGACTAGTCTCCACAAAGTAAAGAAAAGTCCATATGTTATATTTTCACTTGTGCAATTAGCTATAACTGTTTACAGTGTTTCCCACTGAGTATGTTGTTAAATACTCACCCCATTCATTCAATGAATTTCAGGTTGAGGAGTCGAAGCCTGAGTAGGAGCGTTGTGAACACAAGAGAACCCCCAAGATTGTGTTAACTTTTACATGCCTTTGAATACGCATATTATTATAATTCTATTGATTGTTCTATTTATCTCATGATTAACGATTATTGGGAATGAGATTAGCCTGATTTTTGTAGTTGTGACTGTATTTAACTTGATATAACATGTCAATGATTTAAAGGCGGGTCGATTGACCTAGGAGCCTACGTTGTGTAAATATATGTCGATGAACCCTAAATTTTGGGATGGTTATACTAAGGTGCTAGACGGGCGGGTTGTCTAAGACCTATGAGCCCGATAGGTTAGATGATTGTACGAATGATGTGGGTAGGATTATTCTATACTTCCGTTAAATACTATATTGTGTGAAAGGGTAGATTTCGATAGGTTGCATGTTATAATTGTGAAAAAGTTTATATTCAGAATTATGATGTTATGCCTCATTATGCAATTTGACCTTAGCTTCCGCTCAATTTATCATGAGAACGCAAATGCATGTAAATGAACTATTTATTTAGTGACGTGGCCAAACGGAGTAGTTTGGGGCGTTGCAAGTATGTTAAGTGACGTGGCCAAACGGAGTAGTTTGGGGCGTTACATCCAGCCCACTGACAAATAGCCATAGCATCTTGATAATTTTGAATCATGTATCGAGCTCCTCCAGTGAATGTAGAAGGCAATATAACTCGTCTTCCTTGAGTTGTGGGATTTTTCTCACCTCTTGTTAGAGCCTCTTCTAAACCTTTATACATATGACATCTCAATGATTGTTGATGTGTACGTATGTATAAAAGTCTTGCAGATTCAATCATTGTGTAGGCATCAACAATAAATTGTTGAAATAATCTCCTTGAGCTTAGAATGGTTTTTGCATCACAATCTCTTTCATACAACCGATAGGCAAAATATTCTCTGATGCTGACCATATTTCGAGCATAACTTGATGAAGAATTCAAGTCTGAAAGTGGTATATCTTCTCTATAACCATCTTCACCATATGGAAACAGAAGAGGATACTGTAAACCCAAATAGGTTGTATTTAACTCATTAATGCGTTTTAACTCACCAGTTTGAGTTTCCAATATTATGTCTCTATCTCCGAAAGACTGATCAAAATCTCCAACAACTAATGCAGCCACTTCAGACACAGTTGGAAGATTATATGTTCTAGCATCACCTCCACGTCTACCAATAAGTTTCAACTTAACATCAGATTGGCCAAGATCAGCAATGGTGCGCTTTGCCATCCTAAATGACTTCACAATGACATTATGATCATTTAACATGCTTTTAAGTTCAAAAACAATCTTCGCATGAAGTGTGTTTATTCATTTTTTGTTCCTACATAAACATAAAATATTAAATCAAATTAAAATGAACGTACATAATATTTAGAGTTACAATTTAAAAAATATAATGCTAAATATAAAATACCTTACAGATAGCATCCTATTTGCAACTTCATTTTCAGTATCATAGATATATAACTGAGCAAACTTTGGCGTAGAACCTTCAGGTGGTAGTAGACTTCCAATCATATGATAATTTTGACCATGCAGTCGGAATGTCGGTGGAGAATTACCAATATTTAAACTCAAATCTATCTTACCTCCCATTGATGTAAAAGAAAACATACTATTGTATGAACGAATATTATCAAGAAAATGTTTACTCTTATGATCATTTTCATAGAGCAAACTTTCAAAAACCTTAGGAGGCCTTTGAACTGGTGGCAATTTGATTTTTCCTCGAATACATCATGATGAGTATTTTGTAGTGCGTGATTTTGAATTTTTTCCCAACCTTTCATCATACCAAAACACATGCTCCACAAAATTCACAAATAAAAACCGGATCACCAAGATCTGAGTAAGCTGAAACGGTTATGAATAATAAATGTTAAATAAAAATTTCATATCATTCATATTTATATTGATAATAGTTATAAATTCATATAGTATTAATAAAAAATAATTTAGATAACTCAAATTAAAAAAAATTAAATTTACCAATAGGATTGTGATTTAAAATTGTTTTTTTTCCATTGATGTAAATATTATAGAAATAATAAAATAAAAGTTAAAATACATATTAAATAAAAATACTTAATTATAACTGCACATAATTATTAACTTACCAGTACAATATTGTTGTTCATTATGATCATATTGTTCACCTAATGGACAAAAAAATTATTAACAACCGATTTATGTAATTAATATTAAAATTTGATATATAATTAAATAATTAAGATACACTGGATTTAGTACCTATATCAGACATTTGTGTAAGGTTTATATCAATTAGTTGATCCTCCTCTAGTGATTCATTAATTGTTAAATCAACAATTTGTTTATGTTTAGTTGTTGATTCACCTGTAGATCATTAATTTAAGAATGGTTTAATGTATGTAAACTAACAATATACAACACGCTAAAAAATTTTATTTTTAAAAATATAAAATATTTAGTTGCAAACTTATCAATATGGAATACACTTAATTTACAAATATAAGTGCGATGCCCATATTTTTTTTATATAAATATTTTAAAAATAAAAATTGTTCTTTTTAAAAAATAATAAAATTAAAAAATAAAATTAATTTGGACATAATCATTAACTTACCAGTACAAAATTGATGCCAATTACGATCATATTGTTCACCTAATCAGAGAAAAAATTATTATCATCAGATTTATATATTTAGTATTCAAAGTTCATATTTAATTGTTAATCAACACATATTGCATTAAGTACCTGTATCAGACATTTGTGTAACATGTATATCAATTAATTGGTTACCCTTCATTGATTCATTATTCATTAAATCGACATTTTGTTCAAAATTACTTATTCCTTCACCTGTATTTGAATAATTAAATAAATATTTTAAGTATCTAAACTAATATGCGAAAAAATAGTAATGATATTTATTTAAAAAAATATAAATTATTGAATTGCAAACGTACCAATTCAATTTAGAGAATGGCTAAAATAAATTTCTTGCAGAATTGGTTAAATAACTAAATAATTTTTGCATCAATACGTATGATTTAAAAATAATATTATATACAAAATCATCATTTAAATTTGGACATAATAAGTAACTTACCAATACAATATTGATGCCAATTATGATCATACTGTTTACCTAATAAGGTAAATAATAATTAACATGAGATTCATTTAATTATAATTTAAATTTGAAATTCAATTTTTATTAACATATAATGCATTTCATACTTGTATCAAGGCATTGTGTAATATGTATATCAATTAATTGGTCATCCTCCATTAATTCATTAATTGTTAAATCATCAATTTGTTCAGGGTTACTTGTCAGATCACCTGTATTTCAATAATTAAAGAATGTTTTTTAGTATATCAAATAATATGAAAAAATAGCAATAATAATTACATAAACAAATAATATACAGAATTGAATTAGAAACCGACCAATTTTATTTAAAGAATCAATAAAATCAAATTCTTTAACAAAATGGTTACATAATACAATAATCTTTTCATAAATATTAATTATTTTAAAATTTTATAAAATATAACTCTTATTTATAATATTATAATCTATTATTTAAAATTGTAAAAATAAAAAAATAATACCTGTATTAGAAATCTGTTCAACATGTATGTCAATTAATCTTGTATTCTGTAGTAGTTCCTCTGTTAATGAATAACCTGCAGTAAAAAAATATAATATAATTAAATTAATACAATACTATATAAACTAAAGATTAATTTTTTTTTCAAATATAAACGTAAATATTGTAACATTTAATTTAAGGTAATAATTTATACAAATCTATCTTAATATTTTTAAATTATACATTAACAACATATTTTTACAATTTTAAATTCTTTAATTTTATATTTTACGTAAAATAAAACAATCAATTATTAATGTAATTGTATTTATAAAAAATAAAATTAAATGTTTATAATGAAATAATAATACATCTATGTAATTTAATAAATATATATTAATAAATTTATGGGAATAAGCAATTTAACCAAACTCCTAAATTTAAATTATTAAAATTAAATATTTAATAATTAGCTAAACATTATTATCTATTACTATATAATTATTTACAATAAAATTTGATTTAACTAGTTAGTTAATACTTACCATAATATTTAAATTATCTGCAACTATTAAACCTTTAATTATCTAACTAATATAAATTAATAATACAACCGATATTATGTATAATAAATAAACTAAATAAATAATTTAAACTATAAAACATTTAATTTAGATAATATTAATATTTGAGCCACAACACTAATTAGATTTACCAAACTGTATCATCGGCCCACATGATAATATTAATATTTGGGCCACAATATCCGTTTTTTTTGACCCAGCCCAATACTAAATTATTACACATATATATATTGCTGATCTATTAGGGTTGAGCTCATTTCAGCTCAACCCTATTTCTCCGCCTCCTCTCTCTTCTGCTTCTCGATGATTCCGCTGCCTTCACTCTCACTCTTTCTCTCCGATCTTTCATTTTCTCTGAAAAAAATTACCGATCAACACTCTATCTACCACGGCCTTCACTCTCTCTCAGATTAGGGTTGAGCTCATTTGAGGTGAAAACCTATTTCTCCGCCTCCTCTCTCTTTTGCATCTACACGATTCCGCCGCCTTCACTCTCACTCTCCCTCTCCGATCTTTCATTTTCTCTGAAAAAAAAAACAAGCAACAGTCTATCTACCACGACCTTCACTCTCTGTCAGATTAAGGTTCAGCTCATCTGAGGTGAAAACCTATTTCTCCGCCTCCTTTTGCATCTAGAGTCCTCCGCCGCCTTCACTCTTACTCTCTGTGGTGAATTTTTTTCCGGCAACAATTAATATTTCACACTTGAGCCTCCGCCGACAGTCAAGGGTTCGTGCATCAACGTTGCAACAAACTAAGGTTCATACTCTGTACCCTTTTTTCTTTTTTTGCTTTTTTCCCTTTTTTAATTCTGATATTTTTTACTTTCGGTGTTTTGATAATTTTTATGTTTCCTTGCTATTCTTTGTACCCTTGAAGATTTGAAGAATGAGAAGAGCCCAGTCACGGATGATCTCGATAGCTTTCTCTGAAAGATAAGTATCAATATATCTCCCTTTTTCTGTATCTCTGCATCTCCATGTCGCTGTATCTATATATCTCCCTTTTCTGTATCTCTGTATCTCCATGTCCATGTCCCTTTTTTCTGTATCTCTGTATCTCCATGTCCCTTTTTCTGTATCTCTATCTCTTTCTCTATATGACAATTTTGAAGCTCAGTCGACTTACACAATTTTTTTTCTCTTAAATCGCAGGTGCACTGAATAATTCCAGATATACGCACATACGTTATTCTTCTACTACTACTACTACACATATGATGTAGCCCTATGTTGGATTTTCATAGATCAAATATGGATCTATGTACATCTGATCTAGATCTAAGTAGATCTATACTGAAAGCCCTCATATCAGAGATTGAGCTAAGCTTTCCGGCTAAAAAGTTGAGTTTTACTCACACACACACATACACACACACACACACACACATCTTGTAGGAGATGTCATATTTATATAATCAGATCCTAAACGTTAAAGTCATATTTATGTATTATTTTTAAAGATTTTTCTGAACTACTATCATGGTGTTTAATGTTCATATTTTTTATGTTAACTTGCAAGAGGTATGCGACTACTGAATCATGCTTAATGTCATATGAGTTCTCAAAATTGATCAATGAGGGCAAAAAGAAGATGAGTATACATCTGTTCAATATTAACTATATAAAAATATATGAATGTCTATTCAGAATTGTCTCTGATATATTTTTAAAATTTTTGGTAGCTCTTTAACAGAAACATCGGCCCAGATTTAAACAAATATTTGCAGCACTTAAGGTACAGATTATTGCATCTGTCTTTCACAAAAGTATGAATGTGTGTTGAAATTTATGTTTCCTCATGAAAAGTTTTGAAAAAATCATCAGCTTTTTTGAGTTAAAACATATTTACGCATAAATTAGATACCTGGACATGATTGTGACATGATTTTTCTTCTTTTTTCTTCATGTGTTTCATCTGAGAATGGTTGATGCTTGTCTTTGTTTGCCATTTTCATTTTTGTTTCAAATATGGTAATCCGGAAGTTGAATGTTTAAGTATTTTTGAATTTGAATGACAGTTTTATATTTTCAAACATTACCCACTAACATTTTTTCAAAATTTTTATTCGAATTTCATTTTATTATCTGTTTTTATACATATTCATAAACTGTCCATTAAGATGGATTTTTTTTCTATTTTCGCATATTTTTATAAATTTTATTCCAATTTCATTTAAATTAAACTGTCCACTAAAATGGAGTTTTTTATATTTTCACCTATTAATTATGATAGAAGTGGCAGTTTTAAATTTTTTCCCATTTTTACATATATTGTTTAAAATAATATATTACTTATTTAATATATGTATATGTTTGTATTTATAATTAATTATCATTTACTTTTGGTTTATCTAATACACTATATTAATTTACTGTTTAAAGTGACATATTTATTTATCACATAAATCTGTTATAATAATGACTTATTATTAGATGAATATTTGAATGTATGTTTGAATGCATGTTTGATCTGTTATTTAATTTATAAATGCTTGATTGTTATTGTTCATGTTTAATGTTAATTTTAATGTTATTTAATTTGATTGAATGCATCTGTTCATGTGATGAAAAAAATATGTTAATGTTATTTAATTTAATTTTCTTTTCCTGTATTTTTTAATTCAATTTAAAGTTCCTATTATTAAAAATGTGTTAATGTTGTTTAATTTAATTTAATGTTCCTGTAAATTTTTTATATGCTTTAATGTTTCATAATTTATATGTATGCTTCGATTTTATAGGTAATAATGTGATATATACATGATTTAATATTTTTATATGTCTGCTCGAATGATTGTATGCTTTGCTATGTCCTTTCGTGTGTCAGATCTATGTGTGATCTGTGACCCTCCTCTTTGAGAACGGTCTATGCGAAACCTCTTGATGAGAGGTTTTGGTCTGAGTCACAGTGTTTAACCTGATTGAGCCTTGGACTTTGTGTGACCCCCTGCGCCCCTGTTCAAACGGGTGATTGTGAACTGGGCAATCCACTTACTCCTAAAAGGGTTCTTGAAAGGTTAATAATCTGTGATTTAGATCTTTCGCATTTCTTTAGTTAATGTTTAATTGTATTTCATTATATTCTTGTAGAATTATTTATTGTAGAATTATTTATTTATGTTCTGAATTTATATTTGTTAATGTGGTCTGACATTTTATTTATTGCAGAATTATTTATGTATGTTCCGAATTTATATTTTTGATGCAGTTGATGTTATTATTATTTTTCTTAGTAGATTATGTTGTTAATTTTAGTTTTTAATTAATACTCTGATCCTATGGTTAACTCTATTCAAATTGTCTGTATTTTATGATTTATGTAACATTAACTAAACTATCTCAAAATAAAATGGTTGAACATAAATTGAAACATATATAAATTATGTAAAACATCCCAAAATGTCTGAAAATAAATAAAATAAAACAACAGAAAGTGTCTCAAAATTTAAAACCCAAAATTAATTAAATTTTCTTAATAAGAACGATTGTCCATTCTTTTTCATCCTCACTGTTTTTCTTTCTTCAGCAATCTCTTACTCCTCTTTTGAGTAGTTGATGAAAACTCATCAATGAGTTTTCTCTTTACATCATCATCATCCATAAGAACGACTGCATTACTTGTGTTAATGTTGTTCTTTCTTGGTGTTAGTAATGCGTCACTTATGTAGTTATCCTGAAATTGTTAAAAAAAATTAATTAACTGAACTATGCTGCATAAACATAACAAAAACATAAAATGTTATTCCTATTTGAAAAATAATATACCTCATCCACATTTTCATCAACTTGCTCTTTCCCTTTCTTTGACTTTAATGACTTTCCCTACAAAATGCATACAATTGTAAGTAATTATTTAATATTACACAAGTATTTTTTTAGTGCTAAAAATTCCACCTGCTTTTCTGACCCTTCCCTTTGTATTGTGTCCTCACATGCAACCTTAACGACATCAAAAGGTCCCTTATAATTGTTGACTTGCTCAGGCAGCACAATTATATTAAAGAGACCTTTTTTGTTTGATATGCCTTCAACTTCAGCTGGAAGTTCATCAAGTACCTCATCCTATAAAAAAATAAAATTATAATCTCTAAAAATATTTTTATATTTTTTACAATATGTGTGACATACCTCTGCAAATTTTTGTCCAAGTAATTCCATGCATTGCATATCCCACATTCTAAATGTGGTTGTCGCAGTACAATCAGTGACTTCAACAATCAATTTGTATCTATATGTTTACAATAAAAATATATTTAAATATTTCAAGATTTTTCTTTATATTAAACACTAAAAATATATTTTAATCAATAACCTCAGTTTGCCACAAATGTCAAATGTTTGACATTTTTGACAAAAGAACTTATGTTCATCATATGGATCTAGTTCCCTCCGACATACTTTGAACGCAAGGTATGACATGCCAATAATGTCTTCAATGTCCTTCACAGTGCCAAATACTGTGAAATCCCCACTCTAAATAACATAAAAATTATGTTAATAAGTTGAACATCATATTTTGTATTTAAATTGAAAATGACATTGTAATAACATTATATTTTACCTCCCCATCTTCCATTAATTGCTGAATTGTTTTGTTAACTACAACACCACTTTTTGATTCAACAACTGTTTTGGAAGATGATGAACCAATTTGTATTTAAAATAATTATTACTTTATAAATATTATGAACCTAAAAAAATATTACATTCTCTCGAATTAACTAACCATCTCTTCAATCATTTCTGATCTATTTATTGAAGTGGATTCTTCCTCCTGTAATAAAAATTAATTTGTCATTAAATTCATAAAAGCATTTATTTAAAAAAAATCAAATATTATATGTTTTTTTCCTACCTCAGTAGGCAAAATTTCACCACACATGTTTTTTATAATTTCTCTGTCCGTACAAATCCTTGCTACACTGTAAGATCCAGTGTAATTTCTTGTCTGCCCGGGTTGAACAGTAATATTGAACAGTGCCTTTTTGTTAGCTAACCGTTCAAGCCTAGGTGGAATTCCTTCAATGCTTCGACCCTATAAAAAAATAAAATCAGCTTTTATATTTTTTCATTTTATGAATTTCATTGTTTTTTCCCCCGATTAATTCTATAGCTGTTTTTCTGATTAGTGATATACTTCCTTGTCCCACATTAAGAATGTCGTAGTTCCACTGTCATCTACCACCCTCACATTGAGCTTGTACCTATAATCGAAAACTTATAAAAATTAGAATTTTTTTTAAAAATATTAAAATTAATATAAATTTAAGTTACCTCAGTTTTCCTGCAATGTCAAATGACTGGCATTTTTCACAGAAAAATTGATTTTCTTCTGACATCTTTTGCAAGCGAAGTAGGACCAGTCACCAATGGTCTCTACACAGAGTATGGTCGCAAATACCCAGAAATTGCCAATCTAAGTTAAAGAAAAAAAATATGTCAATATATTTTTTATAAAACTATTCAAAATGTGATTAAAAAATATTTTAAATACCTTTCCATCTGTCATTATTTGAGATATGTTCTTCAATTCAAAATCACCATCTCTAATTTCGTCATTTAGTGTCCTTGATGATGATGATGTGAGAGTGGAGATACTGGTTGATCTCAATTCCCAGTAGTGATATACCTCCAAATAAATATATAATAAATTAATGTGTATTGAATAAATAGTTATAAATAAATAAAAATAAGACAAAGCCCAACCCTATTAGAAATGAGCTCAACCCTAATAATGCTTCAATATATTTATGTGTAATAAAATCGTTTTGGGCCGGGTAAAAAAATCGATATTGTGGCCCAAATATTAATATTGTCATGTGGGCCGATAGATACAGTTTGGTAAATCTAATTAGTATTGTGGCCCAAATATTAATATTATCTAAATTAAATGTTTTATAGTTTAAATTATTTCTTTACTTTATTTACTATACATACTATCGGTTTTATTATTAATTTATATTAGTTAGATAATTAAAGGTTTAATACTTGCAGATAAATTAATTTGCATATTGTTATGTACAAATAAATTTAATTTGCATACTCAACTGTAGAAGATGAAATGAAACTGTAGTGCATCCTAACATATAAATGTCGACAATTTCAAAAATAAAGAACAACAGAAATAAACATGGTTGGGTCAAAAATAATTGGGCTATAAATAAAAATAATATATCTACTATATCCTGAAATAAATAAGAACAAACATAAACATGATTGGATCAAAAATAATTTGGCTATAAATATAAATTATACATTTACTATAAACTGATATAAATAATTTTACCTAAAACTAAAGTCCACAATCTCTGGAACTTTCTGATCCAGCACAGTCTTTGTAATAGTAAACAAAGATGAAATTCGTATTTCACCTATTGTAATATTTAATCAATCAGTAACTTTATAATAATAGTCACTGATAGCAAAATAAAAAATTAAATATTACCCCTGTATATGTTAGGTCTGCAAAACTGTATAATAACAGTCACTGATCCTTCAGGGGGGGTCTCTAAAAAATCAATCATCTGTTCTGCGTAGTTTTCCTAAAGAGTTGCTGTAATTGTGTTTCCTCTACAAAAATTAAGAAATAATTACTAAATACATAATTAGAGAAAAGTTAAAAAATTTAAAGCATTATTTTAAAAGCTTACTCTATATCTTCCAATACCAAATCCATCAATTTTGTTAGCTTTCCGTTTATCTCTCTTGTAAGGGGTCTATAGTGTGACACTATAGTTCCCATTACATCTGCACAAGAACAAAAAATAAGTTAAAAATTATTTGCTGCATGTTTCAAAAATATTTTTTTCGTATGTATTGATATGTCTTACCAAACATCGCTGCATCTCCTATGTTCTCCATATTTGCTATATCATTGAAATTCTTGATCTCGTACAAATGTTGCGGAAATTCTTCGTGAAAAACCTCAAAGATTCTCGTGTGTTTAAATGCAATAATCTTATAAAGGCTCGCAGTTGTCTTGTACTTCATCACATTCAATCCAATAACAAAATCGATTATAGCATAAACATTGCCTTCAATAAGGCAATCTTTAAACTTTTCGATATTTGTTTTTGGAATCGTCATATGGATTCGTTGACCCTATAAAAAAAATATGTTATAAGTTTTTATATCATAAAGCAAAAAAAAAACTCGACAATTTTAAAACTCAAACATACCTCTCGATCATGGAAGATGAATTCTAGACTAAATGCATTTGAGTTTTCATACCATCGTATCAACCTTAGTTCTATGCCGAATGTACTCCTTCCCGATTTTAGCATCTGTATAGTTTCAAAGACCGGAGCCATTTATCGTCTAATTTTGTAACAGCACAGTAAAAAAGCTTCACACTGTTTTTCTTTTTCTGCTTTTCTGCTTTCAGAGGAAAACGGAAATGGACAGTGAATGAGAGAATTGTCCCTTCTTAAGATGTAAATTTTTTTATATATGAATCAGTTTTTTTTACACGTAGTGGGTGCTGGAAAGTGGAGGTTAACTTGTTTGTAGTGCTCCATATCAGTTTTATTTATTTTCTGTATTGTATATATTTTTTTAATTATCGTTCTCTGATGTAATTTAATGTAAATATTAATTTTGATTATGTATTTAAATTACATGATTATGGTTGTGGATTTAAATAAAAAACCGACCACATGTTCTGTAATATACATACACGCATTTCAAATAATTCATATTATTAATATACTATTTAATTTAATCATAAATCAGATTTATTTAAAATATTAACCATAAATCGGATTTATTTAATAACCTCAAATCATTGTATATTTGCAAAATTGCCATCAATATTTAATATCCTCAATTCACTATATAATTGCAAAATTGCCATCAATTTTCCCTCCAAAATCAATTGCAATTGGATTTTTTCTGCTTTTATATATAGTATAGATAAGGAAATTGTCAGAATTCTCTTTTCATTACTGGATTAAATTTAAACAAGAGTAGATGATTAAATATCTAAAATATATATCTTATTTCATACTACTAATAGTTTATAATTTTAAATTACGAATCGTATAATGTGTGATTCTTCAATTTGCATTAGTACTGTAGATATAGATATTGAATGCAACATATTATTTTAATTTAAATAAAATGATATGACTAAAAAATAATCAATTAAGGCAAATAGTGTATTGTTGATCCAAATATTTTTTTATTGAATTGAAAATTAAAATTATCTATATAAATATTTTTTTATTGAATTGGAAGTCAAAATTATCCATATTGATAATGGTATGATCGTCGTTTAATCTGCAATGTTGTCTCAAAAATAATATTATTAAAATTTTAATAGAAATACCAAAAAATGATTGATAAAATAGTCGAATTTTGATCGTAGTTTCTTCAATAAAAAAATATTGATAATAAAAAAAGATGATAATAATAAATCTTATTTTTTCAATTTAAAAAAAAATCCATTTTTTATTTTTAGGTGAAAAAATATGAATCCAAAGATAATAATAATTTATAAAAATAAATAAATAATAATAAATAAAGAAATCGAATAATTAAATCATTTAACACCGGATTACTATAAACAAGGAAAAAAAATACCCACTTGGAGTAGATATTCATATTCTAGGAAAGTTGCACAATTTTCCTTGTTTTGAGGAAATTAACTCCTTTCTATATTATATAAAAAATGAACCAAACACATTAATGTTAAATATAAAGAATCAGATTACTTTGCCAAGTCAGATTCCGTGCTAACCTGTAGTAACTGAGCCTCTCACTATTTAATGATTATCTTGATATATGCTTCATATAGGTATTATATGCTTATTTTTATGACAATTACATTTATATATGTGTGTAAACATGATTATGCCCATTTGTTTATTTGATAAAGATATATATATATATATTATACTAATGATTTCTAGATATATATATATATATAATATATAGAATAAAAGATATGTGTCTATATATACATATAACATTTTAGTATATGTACATATATATATATATATATATATATATATATAAGTAGATGCACACACATGTTAGGAAAATTGTTGGAAAAATCCCAATTGATGGTTTTGATGAGATGTCAAAATATGTGTAATGATTTAATGAAAAATTGCAGGACATGGTAAGTTGGAAATCAATGACAATGACCAAGTAAGACTTCGAGCTGAGATGAGAGACAACTATTCAGAAGCATGGTCAACCAGCTTATAGGTTTCCTGATCAGACCAGTTAGAGTAAACTCTTCAAAGCTTGAGATAAGCTGTAAAGGGGGAAGAGATCTTTAGAGACTGGTAGGTATCCTCAGATGAGTTAGTTAACAGTCTTAGCAAAAAGCCAGGATAGACTGATGAACAGAGTCAGCTTGAAAGTTAAAACTGATCCAATCAGAAGATCAGTCAGAGCTGACCCTAAACTGATCAAAAATCAGTTTACTTGTAAAACAACTCTAAACGCTTTAAGTCTTTATTCAACTGACCTTAGTTCAGTTAGAGAGAAAAAACTCAAGCAAGTAGCCAACTGATAAGTCTATAAATGAAAGATCTTAAGCTCAGCTGATGAGTCAGCCGAACTAGACTATATCATGACAGAAGCTCTAGGCAGCTGAAGATCTGCCGACTGGACTATCTCAGAGCTTAAAGCCGAGACAGCTGAGAGCCCATCAGCTGAATGTCCAAGAACTGATAGCCAAATCGCCTACTCCTACTGACAAGTAGTTAACGAAGATCTCAACAGGAAATCTTTGAAAGATCCTGATGATCTTAGAGCAGAGAAATTTAAAAGTCGAAATGACTAGTTCATTAAAAGAAGCTTCAAAGGGCTATAGACATTAAAAATGCCACCGGTGATCTCTAAACATCATCAATCATAACGGTCAAAATTCACTCATCTATATATAGAGGTTGAAATCAATTGGCCGAAAAGAAGATTTTCGCCAATCTAACTTTGCTATTTGTGCAGAAAATGAGCTATTACTTTCTTTCTCTCTATAGCTCAAAGCTTAAAGATTCTCAAAGTGTGAAAAGTCTTAAACTGAGAAGGCGTGCTTCAAGTTCAAATCAAGCTGCTAAGCTAACGCTGAATTCCAGCAAGAGCAAAACTTCTCAGTTCTGTCCCTTAAAGATCAATCACCCAGCTCAAGAGAAAGGAGCATTCCAGGTTGATAACAGTTTCAAGACTGTCTTCTTGAAGATCGAGGGAGATCTAAAATTGTGTAAAGATAGACAATAGCACCTACAGTCTCAGCGAGCAGTTGGGACCGGTAAGTGTGAGTTGTCGACCCAGAAACCAGCTGAGGAGGAGCGTGTACCGACGGGTCCGTTCTTCCGGGACAGCAACAGTTAGAAAGGAGGCCGTGCTCAGTTTGAAGGGTGCCGTTTTCAGGTCCAACATGATTTCTTCACTGTGTAATTGTAATAAAGAAACTTTACACTTGCATAGTGGATTGCCCTTCTGCGGAAGGAAGAGAGGACGTAGAAGCGAGGAGCTTCGAACCTCTATAAAGTTCTATGTGTGTTGTTCTTACTGTTTTTACAGTTTAGCAAGTTATTCAACTTGACATATTCACACACACAGACTGAACTGATAAGCTTCAGCCACGTCTTCAAGCTACCAGTCCCAAACTGATCAGCTCACCAGCTAAGCTTCTATCAATCTCTCAACTGATCAGCCAGCACAAATAAATCACAAAAGCGAGTCAGGGCCCTATCCATTCCGCAATCTGTTTTGAAAGTTTTTGAAGTCAGTTTATTCACCCCCACTCTAAACTGATAAAGGCTCGCACTGGGACCAACAAGTGGTATCAGAGCAGTTGATTCTAAAGATCAGCTATTTCAGCAGATCATTTGAATCAGATCTGTTTATCTGTACTAACTGTTTTAGCTATGGGAATCTATAAGCTACCTCTCTTTTCAGTTGAGAACTATGACAATTGGAGCAGAAGGATGAACGCTCATCTATGATCCATCTATGAAAATATGTGGGAGGTGATTTAAGACGGTCCAATCATCATAATGATGGACAATGAAGCCCACATCATGGATGTCAACCAACCGGCCAATATCCCAAAACCAACTCATCTTCTCATAGGTGAAGAAAAGAAATTGAAAAATCTAGAGTTTGTTGCTCAAGCAGCACTTTTTCAAACTCTAGATGAGAATCGCATGACAGAGACAAAGAATTGTAGAACAACAAAGGAGATTTGGGATCTTCTTGCAGATCTATGCAAAGAGTCCGAAGCCATCAAAGGAAACAAGCTCCAGCTGGCGGTTGATAAATACGAGTCTTTCAAAATGCAGTCGGATGAAAGCATCTCGAGCCTAGAAATAAGATTTCTTGGCATCATAAGCGAGATGAACAATCTGGGAAGAAACTATCCCAATAGTGAGATGAACTCAAAAGTTCTTGATAATCTCACTGATGAGTGGGATATGAAAGTAATTGCTACTAAAGAGTCAAGAGACTTGAACAACATTACTCTCAGAGAGTTGTTTGGATCTCTCAAAGCTCATGAGTATAGCTTGAATCAAAAGAGAGAATCATCTACTTCCTCTTCTCATGATGCTTCTTTCTATGCTGAAAGAAATCGATTCAGAGAAGCCCGCGGAAGAAACAACTTCCTACTAAGAGGATCGCCTGTCAGAGAGAATCCAGAGGGATCGCTGACTAATCGAAGAAGAGAGTCAATCGATAAAAAGGAGATCCTGACTGCAGATCTGAATGAGCAAATCCAGTCAATGATAAGATTGCTAGAGAAGATAAGAAAAGTCAGAGATCAACAATCAGGTCAACCCCAAGCTGATGAAGCTGCTAAAGGTGAGAGGAACTAGTAGCCAGCTGAACAATTCAGGGTGACAAATAGGAACATAGAGGAATGTTTCCATTGCCACAAGCAAGGACACTATAGATACGAGTGTCCAGAGCTTCCTGAAGACAAAAAGGCTAAAGTGAGGAGAAGCTTCTTCAAAAGGAAAGAAATGATCGCAAACTCTGAGAATGTCGTGCTTGACGATTCAGACTACCCATCTGGAATCGATTCAGATGGCTACAGCTCTAATGATGAAACTTTATTGTGCCTCATGGCCGACAATGAAGAAGAGGTTAGTTAAGCTGACTCAATAACCTCATTCTATCATATACATGAAACATTGATCTCTAGGAATGAACTGGATGAATAGTTAAAAATCCTAGAAGATCAATTAGCTTATGTATCAAGTATGCATATTGAACTGAAACGTGAAAATGATGAGCTAAGAAGCAGAGTTGATGAGCTAAGTGCTGAAAATGAAAGACTAAAAAGTCTTGATGCTCAGTCAACAGAAATGGATCAGCTGAGGCTGAGAAATCCAGAACTGGAAGTTGAGAATGAGTAGCTCAAGCAAAAAATTATTGAAAGAGAGGAATTATCTCTCAAATTCAAGAAGGGATCCCACACTCTTGATGAAATCTTGAGTCATCAGAGAACTGAATCTGGGAGCCCAGGGCTGGGATATAGTAAGTACACTGCCGCAGAGAAGGGTAAGACAGTTGTACAGAGTTGTGAATCTGGAATCCTGAGAGGATTCACAAGACCAGCTCATGCCCCCGCAGTCGAGGAGTCAAAAGGCAAGGGCATCCTTGAAACTCCTCAACCTCAGCCCAAAGATCAGACTGATCATTCGAGAGGGGCAACTCGAAGACAGTCAGTCTTTCAAAGGCTTGGTGCTCAGTCAAAGCCACCAGTTCAACATCGATCAGCTCAGCAATCCAGATCTACTGCTAGAACAAATTCCAAAGCTCATCAGAGGCCAATTCCTCGAAAGCCTCCTCATCATTCCAGGTCATCAGTCCAACCAAGACTTCACCCAAGGCCAGTTGCTCAGAAAAAAGCATCAGCTCAAAGCAGGCCATCAGTTTAACGATCTAGAAACTCAACCAGTACATTTCAATCTGGGAGTTCTTCAAACCCCAGAAGGAATGAACACTTGATATTGTATCATGCAAGAAAGCATAATTCAATCTCTCTGAAAGAGTTCCCTCCAAGTGACTTTGCAATCCAGTACAATGAGTTTCTAAACTCAAGAGATGAAGCAAGATTCAATCCCCGTTACAACTGGTTTACAAATTGGCCATATCACAAAGGCCAAAAAGCTCAAAGTTAAAAGGTCAGACGAGATTGGCCAAGCCAAGGAGTATTAAAGTCACAAGATGAGAGGATATTAGTTGAAGTCTTCTATCCTGAATCTCATCGGAGGCATAGATCACTGGACTCAACTCTCAATAGAAGAGTCACAAGCAGTCCAATGCATATCCAGAGATCCAATTCTGAAGGATCTCTTGGAAATGAAAAGCCAAAAGCGTGGCATATGTGGATTCCCAAACACTTGATTAATCTCTCAGGACCTGATATCATGCGGGTACCTAAACCCTGACTCTTGCTTTGCAGGGAAAGAGCATCCTATCCAAGAAAAGGGTCAAAGATACTTGGTATCTGGATAGCGGGTGCTCAAAATATATGACCGGAGACAGGAATGATCTCAACGGTTATAAAGAGGTTAAGGGACCACTAGTCATCTTTGGAGACAACTCAAAGAGCCGAACCATTGGAGAAGGGTTTGTGGTCAAAGAAAAAGTTGTCGTGAATGGCGTGTCACATGTTGAAGGACTGAGGCACAAATTGCTGAGCATCAGTCAGCTTTGTGATAATAGGTACTCAGTCTACTTTAGCAATAGCTCATGTGATATCAGAGACAAGTCAACTGGAGCCATACTCCTAACTGGAGTAAGAAAGGGCAACATGTACGTAGTTAACTGGTCAACTGTCTATTCAGAAGCTTGCTTTCTCTCTAAATGATCAACTGAAGCAAGCTGGCTGTGGCATCAACGACTGAACCATTTCAACTTCAAAACCATCAACTATCTGGCCAAGAAGGAGCTAGTTGATGGGATTCCCAGAGAAATCTACAAGCAAACTGGCGTCTGTGGACCATGCCAGAAAGGGAAGCAGGTGAAGTCGTTATTCAAAAACAAAAGCCATCCTCCAGGAACAACTGACATTCTTCAGCTACTTCACATGGATCTATTTGGACCTTTGAAACCATCAACCCCCAGAGGTAAAAAGTTTACACGTGTAGTAGTAGATGACTACTCAAGATATACCTGGGTGGAGTTCCTGAGAAGTAAGGATGGGACTTTTGAGAAGCTATCAACACTGATCAGAAGACTGCAGACTGACAAAGGAAAATCAGTTCAAAGGAGAAGATCCGACAACGGAACTGAATTTGTCAATCAGCAAATGATCAGGTTTCTAAGTGAACTGGGAATCACTCATGAACACTCTGCTGCAAGAACTCCTCAACAAAATAGCGTAGTAGAAAGGAGAAACTGCACGCTAAAGGAGGTAGCTAGAGTAATGGCAGCAGATGCCAATATAGCCGAATGCTATTGGGCAGAGGCAATCAACACAGCCTGCCACACACAGAACAGAAGTGCTATCGTCATTGCCCATGATAAAACACCTTATGAGCTCTTCAAGGGTCATAAGCCTTCTATCTCTTACTTTAAGATATTTAACTGTAAATGTTATATCCACAACAATGGCAAATACAGCTAAAAGCTTTCAGTGCCAAAGCTGATGAGGGAATCTTTCTCGGCTATAATTTCCCTCATTCTCAAGCTTACAGAGTGTTCAATAAAAAGACACCGGTTGTGGAAATAACATGTCATGTGGTATTTGATGAGCTTGCCAATGAGTACAGAAACAAAAAGAAGAACTGTACATCAGGACAAGCGCTACCTAGTGAAAATCTGCTGGACTATGTTGATCACATTGTCCCAGAGCAGTTTGTAATAATGCTAGAAGATGGCATTGAAACTGATTCAAGACCAGTTGAAGAGAACCTGGTCACTGAGGATACAAGCCGTCGGGAAATCTCAAACCCTATAGCAGAAACAGGGGGAATAATCAGTGAAAATAAAGAACAGGCCGGTGCTGATACAGCAGCCGAAGAAGCAGCTGAAGAATCAGCTAATAAAGAAGCCGAAGGATCAGTTGCTGAAACAACTGATGAAGTAGCTAAGCAAGCAGAGGAAGCAACCATTCTCAAATGGCTCCGAAGCCATCCAGTCGACAAAATTATTGGGGATCCAAGAAGCAGAGTTTAGACCAGAGGGTCAACGGAGCATGCACTCTTCACATGCTTTATCTCACAGATGAAACCAGCCAACATAAAAGAGGCACTTGAAGATGCAGACTAGATTATAGTAATGCAAGAAGAGCTGGACCAGTTCACAAGAAATGACGTATGGTTTCTTGTTGATAGGCCAAAAACTCAAAAAATCATCGGGACTAAATGGGTTTTTTGCAACAAACTGGATGAACAAGGCGTAATCACAAGGAACAAGGCCAGACTGGTAGCCAAAGGTTACTCAAAAAGTGAAGGGATTGACTTTGATGAGACATTCGCACCAGTTGTAAGATTGGAGGTCATCAGACTGTTCCTCGCCTATGCAGCTCACAACAACTTCACTGTCTATCAAATGAACATGAAAAGTGCATTCTTGCAAGGGATGGTCAAGGAGGATGTATATGTAGAGCAACCTCCAAGCTTCGAAATCGGAGACCAAGTCTACAAGCTGAAGAAAGCCCTGTATGGTCTGAAGCAGGCACCAAGAGCTTGGTATGAAATCCTCACAACATTCTTGCTGAAAAATGGGTTTCAGAAAGGAGTCATTGATCGTACTCTATTCAGAATAGAACGATCAGTCGAGATCTTGATGGTTCAAATTTATGTGGATGACATAATATTTGGATCCAAGAGCAAAGATCTCTGTAATCGATTCGCACAACTGATACAAAGTGAATTTGAAATGAGCATGATGGGAGAAATGACATTCTTCCTAGGACTCCAAGTGAAGCAACTAGAAGACGAAATCTTCATTAGCCAAGCAAAATATACTAAGGAGCTCGTCAAGAAATTTGGAACCGACAAGGGAAAAGCTCTCAAAATTCTAATGAATACATCAGTGCAGCTGACCCTCAATGAAGAAGGAGAACCACTCAGCCAAATGCACTACAGAGGAATCATTGGATCCTTTCTCTACTTGACAGCCATCCGACCAGATATCTCCTATTCAGTCGGACTGTGTGCAAGGTTCCAAGCTAATCTGAAGAAAAGTCATCTTGAAACAGCTAAGAGGATCATGAAGTACCTCAATGGAACTATAAATCTTGGATTTTGGTGTCCCAGAGATGACAGTTTGAGTCTAACTGGCTACTCAGACTCAGACTTCGGAGGAATCAAGATCGATCGAAAGAGCACCAGTGGGACATGTCAGTTTTTAGGAAACAAACAAGATCCTGGTTTAGCAAGAAGCAACACTCGGTTGCCATGTCAACAACAGAAGCCGAATATGTAGCTACTGGAATTTGCTGTGCTCATATCTTGTGGATGAAACAACAACTCAAGGATTACAAGGTGAAGACTGAAGAAGTGCCAATCTACTGTGATAACAATAGTGCTATTGCAATATCTCAAAATCCAGTACTGCATTCAAGGACGAAGCACATTGATATCAGGCACCACTTCATCAGAGATCATATCGAAAAGAAAGACATATGCATCAGATATGTCAACACGGAGAAACTGTGATACCCCGATCCTTTTGCTAAATTATAAATCATAATTTTTGTAAATGATTTTGAATTAATATTATTGAATATTAATCATGATGGTATGTTCGTATTTTATGCCGTTATTTTATTGCAGGTTGTCTCACTCGAGCCGATACGTCATAGCACGGTGGTATTATACTAAGTGTATAATATAAGTTAACATTTAATATTAAAATTTGTCGAGTTATATGATAATGAATGAGTGTGTTTATATTTAATTTTGTTTTTCCATACCTTGAACACCCTAACGCTGAGTTGATCGGGGGTCTCGATGTGTATTAAAAGTACTTCGAAAAATTTAAAGTTAAATGGAGTCGAAAATGTCCAAGAGTCGAAATACTAAAGGGAGTCGTGATTGGCACGCCGTGCGCCCGCGGAGCCGTGCGCGGCTGCGAGAGGCTGCGCACCCGCGGGGCGGGCGAGAGGCGCGCGTCGGCGCGGGGCTGCGCACTCGCGGGGAGCCTGGGCCGAGAGCCCCCTCGCGCGGTCGCGCAGGCTGGGCCGGATTTCTACTTATAAATACAACACTTATTCATTTTCTCCTCATTTCTTCTCTTCCATTTGGGCAATTTTTCTCTCAACTCTCTCAAGAAACTCTTCATCTTTTGGAGTGTATCCCACCATCATCATTCATCAACTAAGGTAACCTCTATACCTTTTCTTCTTGGAGATTAAACACTCATTTCTTGTTGAATCAAACCTAGGGTTTGTTATCCAAAAATTAGGGTTCTTCGATTTTGTGATCTTCTTGCCTTGATATCTTGAACATATGATTTATTTGCCTCCTTGAAGCTATGTGTGAAGTTATATCGAATTCCTATGGTTCATTGTTACTAGGGTTTGGATTTTTGCCCTAATTTCCCCTTGTTTGTTGATGTTTGATTGGAGGATGTTGTGATGTCCTTATGAAGTTGATTTTCATGTATATTAGAGCCCTAAGATGAAGGTGTTTGTATTGGAAATGTTGGGTTTAAAGGATTTAAGTTGAGTCATGAGCATGTGGTTTAAATGGGTGCACGGAACGTGCTCGATTAAATGCTTCAAAGAGTTTTAATGTGTATTTTGAGTCCAAAATCATAATATGAGTTGGTATATCCATGATTATGTATATGAAGATGTATGAAATCTTTAAAGTAAAGTATAGCATGAGTTGGTCAAAATTATGATTTAATTGTATAACTCGACATCTAAAATGAAAAGAGAATTGAAAGGTGGTAGGTGACGTGTTGTGGCTCGAGGTGGAAACTTGTGGGCGGCAAAGGAGTATTTCAAAGGTTGAGGATTTCAAAAGCATCTTGTGAGGTGGGGTAACTCTAAACTGTGAACACGTGTAAGGTTATAGTTATTGTTGTGCTTTGATTGTATAAGTATGAAGGGTCTTCGGACCGGTGAATGAAAGAGACCCTTCAGGGTCGACAAAGAGATCCTTTGGGATCGATAATGGACCTGTTAATGTCCTCCCTGGGGGGTAGTATGTCTGCGGGCATCCCTACAGGGCCAAAGATGTTCATTAACGGGGGCATCATGATGTTTGGACCCTACAGGGTTGAGACTAGTCTCCACAAAGTAAAGAAAAGTTCATATGTTATATTTTCACTTGTGCAATTAGCTATAACTATTTACAGTGTTCCCCACTGAGTATGTTGTTAAATACTCACCTCATTCATTCAATGAATTTCAGGTTGAGAAATTGAGGCTGGGTAGGAGCGTTGTGAACAGAAGAGAACTCCACAAGCTTGTGTTTATCTTTTGCATGCTCTTCTTTTGAAAATACTCATATTATTATTAGTACATTGATCACTCTTTTTACTTTATGATCAATGATTATTGGGGATTGGAATAGCCCGATCTTTTGTAGGTTATGATGTATATAACTTGATATTATGCAAAACAATTTAAAGGTGGGTCGTTCGACCTTGGAGCCTTCTATGTGTGGAGTATGTTGTTGAACCCTGTCTTATGTAGGTTAAATTAGGGTGTTAGATGGGCGGGTCGTGTAAGACCTATGAGCCCGATAGGTTAGATGGATGCATGATTTTGTGGATGGGCTTACACGCTACTCTACTTAAAACCATGTTGTGTGACATAATAGATATGATAGATTGCATGCTTAATTGCGAAAAATTCATATTGGAAATTATGATGTCTTACCTTATTATGCTAATATCATGCTCTTGACCTTAGCTTCCGTTCATATTAAAATAAGCACACAAAAATATGTAATTAAATTGTATGTTAAGTGACGTGGCCAAACGGAGTGGTTTGGGGCATTACAGAAACAGATAGCCGATATCTTCACCAAGCCATTGCTAGAAGCTAGATTTGTTGACCTATGCATCCAATTGGGATTGCTTGAATTAGCTTCAAAAGAATTTGATGATATTCCAGCAGAAGGAGTGAAGAAGAGCACTCTTGCTAATGATCAGAACTAACACAAGAAGGGCATCAGTTTTGCAAGCTTTGGAGCTTAAACTGATGGAGACCTCGCAACTTCAGAATATCTGGTGATGAGTCAAGAGTCTTCTGTGAGAGCCTAGGTCATGACAAAATCCTTAGCCCAACCAACACCAGACGATTTACCAACTCTTCTCAGTTGGGAGAGTAATTCTTACTCTAATTGAAAGAGCACAACTGAAGAAGTTCATAGAAAGTGCTCCCACCAGGGTCTATCCAGAGGCGGTAGCAGAATTCTTTCTCAATTCCTTCAGTGAGAAAGATTCATGGTTGATTACAAACGAAGTAAGAGGGATACAGATTCTGATTACTCCTTCTGTTTTAAGGAACATCTTTGGGTTACTAGAAGAAAGAGAAAGATTAGAAGAAACTACCGTGAACGCAAGATATTGCTACGATAGATGGGCTACTACTCCAGCCACTGAAGATTTTCAAAGCACCCACTCAACGTCTAGGTTCCAAAAGGAATTTCAGGTGCTAGCAGTAGTGGCCGCGCAGACGATGGTAGGATCGTGTGAAGGACACGATGAAATGTCAGAATTGAAATACAAGATCTGCAATGCCATCCTGGAATGAAGAGGAATAAATTGGGCATCTTTTCTCTTCAAACAATTGAAAAGGTTTGGAGACATAGTGGAAAGAGAAACAAGAAGCAGTTTGTGCTTTTCACAAGAGATGTACTACATCAACCGGATCAGCCTCATACTAGAAAAGCCGATTCATTATTCAATGGTGGAGGAAACAAGTTATCAGCCAGTTGACCCTGATGACTTTATTCCAAAAGTAGCAGAAGGAGCACTACCCCCACTAACATTCAGAGAGCCACAACCACAATTGAGGAAGAAGTTCGTCTCCTCCATTTAAGACAAAGAAAAAGGAAAAGCAAAGGTCGTCAGATCAATCGTTCAGTCAACTTATGACTCTGAAGACGTCCTGAATGTCGTCGATATATATCAATGCTCAGAAGAAGCGGTTGAAGAAATGAACTCCAGGAGGAGTCCTATTGAATGGAAGATTTCATGTTAAGCACTATCCGAATCAGTTGATAAACCAACTGAAGGACATCAAAATGTCAAACATCAGCTAAGAATTGGAGAGAATCTACTGACCGCTAAAGAGAATCTGCTCAAAACTCAACAACCAAAAAGGCAGCGGTCCGGGAAATCCTCAATTACAACATTGATAAAGTGCATGAAGGAACAGGTAAAACAACTCTCTGATTCCATCTTAAAATTGGAAGCTTGCTCTAAAAGTGGTGATTCAAAGGACTCTTTAAGTGAAAATACTTCAGACAGCTTCCAGACTGCAAAGAAAAAGAATAACTGATGGCAAGGAGATCTAAAGGCCTCTGAAGTCAACTAACTAGATGCCTTAGGAAACTTCTTGTAAATCAGTTTATTTTCAAAGTATTCCTTTTAATAAAATCCTTTTGGCTTAATTGCTCTTATCAAAATTTATTATTTTGATCGTTGGTCGAAAGCTGAAAAGCAAAAGTAAAAAAAAATGACAAAGGCAATTTAATTTTTTTAACTATCACATTTATGAGTCACTCACTCATAAAAACCCCCTTTGCCAAAATTTTGACAACACAACACAACTCAACATAATAACACACTCAACAATCACTGCTCTCTCTCAAAACAGTTGCTCAAGAGAATTTTTTTTTTCTAAAAAGAGTGTGTTCTTTATCTTTCTCTCTAGAAAAGAAAGCTTCAATTCAAATTCAGCCAAAAATTTTTCAAATGGCTGAAGCTTCAAAAGCTCTTATTTCCTTCAAAGAGCAAATGATGAGAGATAAATTTCTGGAAAGATGGAAATTTCAAGTGATTCTTCAAGAATCAAACAGCCCTTTTCTTCTGGTCAATCTTCACAAGACTGGAATTCTGCATTACCTACAAACTCCTCCAAGATTCTTTAGACAAAACTTGGTAAGTGAGTTCTTGCTTCAAGGAAAGGTCACTGCAGATGGGAATGTTATACAATCGGTGCTTCAAGGGAGAAAACTCAAAATCACTAAGAGAAAGATTGCAGAAATCTTTCAACTTCCCTGGAAAGGTTCCAGGGTTTAAGATCTGAAAAATTCAGCTGAACCATATTGGAAAGAATGGCGTGCTTCAAATTGCTCCAAGCAATTCAGCTTTACCACGGCTAAATCTGACTTGAAGCCCGAGTATGGAGTCATGCTCGATATTATGAACAAAATGATGTTCGGCGCCATTGGAAGCTTGGGGTCAGTTGACTCAAGAAAGATACAAGGTAATGATACACCTTGTAGAAGGATTGGAAGCTAATTGGGCAGAATTTGTCTTCTCCCAATTTAAGCATCAAGTCATCAAAGCAGTAGACTCAGAGAGAACTGGGAAATTTGAGTCCAAAGTAGGACTTTTTCTACGAATGAGCAAGCTACTGGAAGATATGCTGAATCTTCCAAATGATGACGCACTGCCAATCCTCATATCCGACTGGATTCCCAAGAAAGGAAAGGCACATCTTCAGTCACTCAAGAAGAAGAGGAGATCTAAAGCCAGATCTGGCCATACAACTTCGAGCAGTTCAGATGCCAATGAAGTTCCCTCTCCTCACTCCAAAAATGGATCATCAGTGGATTTTAAACCCTGCACTAATCCAAATGAGCTTATTCCCTTTATTGGAATTCCTCATCCAAATTATAGAGCTGAGTACTTCAGGAGAGCCTGCCCTCCTCTCCAACTGACTGAAGACAATATTCGCACTTTCTATAGTAGTGAATATGAAGTCAAGAGTGCTCAGAAGGATGTAATAAATCTCCTTCTCACTCACTTCACGTATGTTGCCAAGCAAGACAATCAGCTGTTCAAACAGCTACACCGGTACTCTTACTGGTACAACTGGAGACACTCAATGTCAATCCAGTCACACTTCTTGCTAACAACCTTTCATGGCATGATCTTTTGGCAACATGAAATGACTTGAAGCATCAAATGGATTGGAGCCTCACATCCATTTCCTCCAAATATTTTGCAAGTCCAGTGGATTATGAAGCATCGACTTGATAACAACATCCCAGCTAAAACCCCACTAGCTGATGTTCAAGCCAGCTTGAGATCATAAGGAGATGTCAACACTCCAATCGATCTATGTTGCCTACAACTAAATCTGGATCCAGTCCAGTCTAGAAAGGCACATCTACAAACTACGGGCACCACTGGTGAGATAGACAACAATCTCTCTCATACTCAAGTAGTGGTAACCCCAAGGAGTCAACATCTTGGACTGAATAAAGACAAAGACGATGAAGACACTGCCACATCTCCAGATCTTTTGTACAAAGGATATGTTACTCATCTTATCAAGTCTTGCTCTAGAGCTGCAAAGCTGATGCTAAATCAGTCCAGCTCATCCTGCAGAGGAATTAAAGAGCTAACCTCCTTGAAGCTGACTACCTCAGCAGTTGCTCTTCAGCAACTTCAGCATGCTGAGACTCAAGTCAGAACTGATCCTTCTCAGTATATTTCCAATTCAGCTTTTAAAAGGAAACAGTCAAATAGGTCTAAAGAAAGCAGTGAAGCTAGTCCCATTCGACCCCTCAAGAAGAAGAAATTGACAAAAAGTCAATCAGCAGCTGCTCAACAAAACTGATACAATCAGTTAAAGGCAATCTCATCAGTTCAGTAGGATACTGACGCCTCGAGCCCCTAAGTCCCGTCTCTCATCAGCTTCCTGATGACTCCTCTTCGATAAGCTTCTCTACTCTCTATTCCTCATAGCTTATTTTTGAAAAAGTTAACGTTAACATTTCAAAATAAGCTTACTGTTCATCTGAGTTGCCATTAAAGTCTCTATACTTAGCATTAAAGTATAAAGAGATGAATTTTCTGAGGTATATAAATAGCAAATCTTCTGGAAAAATATTGTGTTATTTATGGCAACTACACAGATTTTCAAATCCTCAGATCTCAGCCGCTTGATCAAAAAGGCATTATCCAAGTGGACGACTGAGATGCATGCATCATTTATTCAGCTAACTTTCTTTCAAATCAGATAGTTGATCAGCCAGAAAGCACTCGATTGCTTTGGTTTAATGCATGCAAAATTACTGCCTTTAAAAGCAGTATAGAAGGTGAATGAAATTAGGCAGAAATATTTCTCATTTCTTCTCATTGTCTTATCACTTATCTATAGCCCCTTTCCTCTTCTTCTCATATCATCGAAGAATGTCTTACTCATTCCAATCGATGGATATGGAGCTCTTTATAAAGCAGCTAAAAATGGATAAGTTTGTCGATCGAGCGTTTCTCCAAGCTCGAATCAGTCGAGAGAAGACCAGCATGATCTTCCACCAATTGAAGGCATGCGGGCTCTTGTCATTTATGATAACACAGCCCACAAGAAAGCATCTTCCGCTAGTAGCAGAGTTCTACTATCACGCGGAAATCTCAGGCCACAACATCATCTGTGTTGTCCAAGATCAGGTTATCATCATCACTAAAGATGTGTTAACCGAACTATTCCAGCTTTCCGGTTATGGCCCAAAGGTGTTCGAACTAGTGTTTCCTTCAAAGTTAGAGTTGTGGAACGACTGGAAACGTCCACATGTTGATCATAAAGACTTCTCAAACAACTTGAAAGACAGTCTTTCTCCAACCATGGTCCAAATTCTGCACATAGTGATGCATATCTTTCTGAGTAGCATCACCAAAGCTCAGTTCAATGATACCGCCTCTTATCTAATGGCCGCAATATATTATAGACACAAGGCTGATTGGGCATCCTATATATTGGCACAGCTTCGCCGACAAGTAAAGCATGCTGAGATTGATCTAACCTCTGGCACATTCAAAGCCACGTTAGGATTTGCAAATCTACTGAGTCATATCATTGCGGAGCAACTCGGAATAGTCCCTGGTGGATACACTCTTACCAGACGAGATCTCCTTCCTACAGTATACATTAACCAACGACATCGGATTGTAACTGGTCACCCTAGAAAGTCGAGACTTCAGCTCATGGAGGACCACATCCCAGCTAAAGGCAAGTAGCCGCTCCTTTACGCTGATCCTCCAGCGACGCAGGTCAGTTCTTAACTAACAGTGACTCTTACACTTCTACAAGTGATGAGTCCACTGCACCTGCCACTAGCGAACATCCTTATGTCGCTACCCCAGAAGCTCTAGAAGAAGGCTTCAATGCAAGCCTTGACTAATAACTGAAAAGTTGTTTTGGTCGAATAAGGAAACACAACCCCTTTCTCTTCGAAAAACTTCGAAGATATCTCCAGTATCATCTCTGGAGCTACCAGGTAGATGATGCCACCATGCTAATGATGGTAGACAAGCGAGGCTACTCATATTGGACAAGCGAGGATAGAGTTGCAACTGGATGAACTATCCACTCGACACGCCTCCATCAGTCCCTGAAATCATGGATTCCATGATTAGGAGGTTTCAAACCTCGGTGCCTCATGATGCCACCCATTCCTAAATATGAGCCCTCCAACTCGTCCACAACTCCTCTTTAAGAGGATGCCATCATCACCATTTCAGACGAGCCACTTCTTGAAATTGCATCAGCTTCTTCTCTTCGGCAAGATCCACTCTCTCTTCCAGATCTTGACCAACTGATGACGACAGAGGAGTCCTATGCATGGCTGTCCACCTCGATACCTACACCTCAAGCTCTCCACTTCACCAACAACCTGCTGGCCACTTTTTTCTCTCCTTTGCCACAGTTGTCACTGCCCCATTATGAGATCTAAAGAGAAGTTCAAAGAGAGGTACAGCTTCAGAGGCAAGCTGCTTCTCAGGGGGAAGCTACTCACGAGGGAGAAGCTACCCATCAGGGGGAAGCTATTCGAGAGAGAGAAGTCCAACTTGAACAATACCCAGCTCAAGAATATTGTTGGACTTAGGAGAATGCTTAGTTGAAGGAACAATAAGAATGGGGTATTCACAGCATACCCGACATCTCTCCCTGCAAGTTTGAGAAAGGTGAATCGAGCAAAAGAAGACGGAACTGAGTGGTGAACAGTTCTAACTGAAGAAGAAAGTTAAATATCTAGTCTTTGATATTCTCTCTCTTTCACTTCCTATAATTCTTCATCTTCTGTGCTCAATCAGTTTCTAAAACATGTTCCTTTTTTATAATACAAATTATTCTTATCATGTTGATTTGTCCCTTTGAATAGCTTAATGCTTTCTATATGCTCTAAAAATAAAAAATCTGCATGATAATCAGAATTGAGCTATGTTTAGAACTGAAACATTTGAAGTTTTTCAAGCTGATCAAATGAGTATTCAGATATTTGAAGGTCACTTGAGCTGCATTTAAAAAGCAAAACTCTGATACCTTGCAGATAAAACTAGTTGAGCTCACATATTTATGTATGCTCCATTACTTTGTACTCATCCTCTGGCAAAGCTCTGATGATTACATCAAAGCATTGCTATTCATGAATATTAGCTTCAAATAACTACTAGCATCTAAGGTTGTTCTGTTGAACATAGCCTAATTTCCAGCCTCACTACCAGAATTGGTATAGGTTCAGATGCTAATTCATGAATGATTATCTTGCACAGTTTTTCCATCATCAAGTCAGCTGGTTTTGACATCATCAAAAATGGGGAAATTGTTAGGAAAATTGTTGGAAAAATCCTAATTGATGGTTTTGATAAGATGTCAAAATATGTGTAATGATTTAATGAAAAATTGCAGGACATGGTAAGTTGGAAATCAATGACAACGACCAAGTAAGACTTCGAGCTGAGATGAGAGACAGCTATTTAGAAGCATGGTTAACCAGCTTATAGGTTACCTGATCAGACCAGTCAGAGTAAATTCTTTAAAGCTTGAGATAAGCTGTAAAGGGGGTAGAAAACTTTGGAGACTGGTAGGTATCCTCAGATGAGTTAGTCAACAGTCTTAGCAAAAAGCCAGGATAGACTGATGAACAGAGTCAGCTTGAAAGTTAAAACTGATCCAATCAGAAGATCAGTCAAAGCTGACCCTAAACTGATCAAAGATCAGTTTACTGGTAAAACAGCTCTAAATGCTTTAAGTCTTTATTCAACTGACCTTAGTTCAGTTAGAGAGAAAAAGCTCAAGCAAGTAGCCAACTTATAAGTCTAGAAATGAAAGATCTTAAGCTCAGCTGATGAGTCAGCCGAACTAAACTATATCATGACAGAAGCTCTAGGCAGCTGAAGATCTACCGACTGGACTATCTCAGAGCTGAAAGTCGAGACAGCTGAGAGCCCATCAGCTGAATGTCCAAGAACTGATAGCCAAATCGCCTGCTCCTACTGGCATGTGACGTCCCAAAATTTCATAAATAATAATTATCTCATTTATATAATAAATAAAAGAGTTTGATACAGCGGAAGCAATATTTAAAATAAAATAATATTTATTTAATCTTGACCGTCACCCCGTCTCCACATCATCCTCCGAGCTTCATAAACCTGAAAAATATAATGGCTTTGGTGTGAGTGTTATTAACTCAGTGGGGTTACTGCATTTATCCAAATTATACACAATATGAACAATAAATACATAGCATATCAAGTATCATTTTCCTGCAGCCTTTAGGCCGAACATGCAACCCGTAGGTTGAGTAACTTTTCTTGCAGCCCGTCGGCCGAACATGCAACCCGTAGGTTGAATAACTTTTCCTGCAACCCGTAGGCCGAACATATTATTTCCACATATAAATTGCATAAAATGCATAATAAGGATAAACGAATATTTTGCTCAGATATTCTCCGAGAGAATATCCCACCTTTACTTGAACTTGAAACGAAACGGTATTAAATATATCAGAGTGCGCCGCCTAGCATAATAATATTAATTAATATAATATTTGAATACCTTAAATGCTTTTAAAATTATAACATGACAAAAGGTTTGGGCAATACACACACACACACAAGTGAATGTATGTGTGTGTGTGTGATAAAATATATGTATATATAGAGATGTGCATCTTTAAAACTATGGAATATAAGTGCATTAGTGTGTTGATGAAAGCAAATACATCTCGTATTTATAGTGTCCAAAATCAATTAAATATGGAAAACTTTAATCAGATATGGTGATGGATTTAATGAGAACTGATTTTGTGTAATTGATTGGAGATTTAAAATACTTAACATTTGCATAAAAATCTGATCTCGATAAATTCACACGTGAAGAATTCCATTTTATAAAATTCATTTGGGAATCAAAGTAGTTGCCGGCTTATGTAAAAATATTACTTGTGCTTTCAAATAATTTTGTATGCTTCGGCTAATAATAATAATGATGATGATGATGATGATGATGATATTCTGAAAATATGCAATTGGATGTACTTAATTCATGTACACACATAATTTCTAAGGCGCGACTTATAGGGCTAACCAATATAATTAACGCATTTAAATCAATATTTTTAGAAAAAAATGGTAACGACTAGTTAAAATGATTTTTTTTTTCGGGTCGTTACAGACTATAACACTTAAGAAAAATGTCGTTCTCGAAATTTCGAAATCAAATCTTCACAAACCTGAAAATGGCAAAACACTTTCGTTTTTTTTTCTCAAAATCTTATCTTTGAGAACCTGAAGAAAAAGTAAAACACTATTAGAAATTTTAAAATCTTATCTTCATAAACCTGAAAATTAGCAAAAGCACTTTCACAACCATTACTTTGAAGAACGGAATAGAAAGCCAGTAACAAAAGAAACCTCAAACATCTTTTACCTTCATACGGCGCGATGCGGCAGACGGGTGATGAATTTTTTTTTATTAAATCTTTTTTTTTGTTGCAAGTCTACAGAAACGTAGACCCGCTCTGATACCAACTGTGACGTCCCAAAATTTCTGAAATAGAAATATCTCATTTATAAAATAAATAAAAGAGTTTGATACAGCGGAAGCAATATTTAAAATAAAATAATATTTATTTAATCTTGACCATCACCCCATCTCCACGTCATCGCCCGAGTTTCATAAACCTGAAAAATATAATAGCTTTGGGGTGAGTGCTATTAACTCAGTGGGGTTACTGCATTTATCCAAATTATACACAATATGAACAATAAATACATAGCATATCAAGTATCATTTTCCTGCAGCCCGTAGGCCGAACATGCAACCCGTAGGTTGAGTAACTTTTCCTGCAGTCCGTCGGCCGAACATGCAACCCGTAGGTTGAATAACTTTTCCTACAGCCCGTAGGCCGAACATATAATTTCCACATATAAATTGCATAAAATGTATAATAAGGATAAATGAATATTATGCTCATATATTCTCCGAGAGAATATCCCACCTTTACTTGAACTTGGAACGAAACGGTATTAAATATATCCGAGTGCGCCGCCTAGCATAATAATATTAATTAATATAATATTTGAATACCTTAAATGCTTTTAAAATTATAACATGACAAAACGTTTGGGCAATACACACACACACACACACACAAGTGAATGTGTGTGTGTGTGTGTGTGAGAAAATATATGTATATATAGAGATGTGCATCTTTAAAACTATGGAATATGAGTGCATTAATGTGTTGATGAAAGCAAATACATCTCGTATTTATAGTGTCCAAAATCAATTAAATATAGAAAACTTTAATCAGGTATGGTGATGGATTTAATGAGAACTGATTTTGTGTAATTGATTGGAGATTTAAAATACTTAACATTTGCATAAAAATCTGATCTCGATAAATTCACACGTGAAGAATTCCATTTTATAAAATTCATTTGGGAATCAAAGTAGTTGCCGGCTTATGTAAAAATATTACTTGTGCTTTCAAATAATTTTGTATGCTTGGGCTAATAACAATAATAATAATAATAATGATGATGATGATGATGATGATGATGATGATGATGATGATGATATTCTGAAAATATGTAGTTGGATGTACTTAATTCATGTACACACATAATTTCTAAGGCGCGACTTATAGGGCTAACCAATATAATTAACATATTTAAATAAATATTTTTAGAAAAAAATGGTAACGACTAGTTAAAATGATTTATTTTTCGGGTCGTTACATGGCAAGTAGTTAATAAAGATCTCAACATGAAATCTTTGAAAAATCTGATGATCTTAGAGCAGATAAATTTAAAAGTCAAAATGACTAGTTCATTAAAAGAAACTTCAAACAGCTACAGGCATTAAAAATGCTACCGGTGATCTCTAAACATCACCAATCATAATGGTCAAAATTCACTCATCTATATATAGAGGGTGAAATCAATTGGCCGAAAAGAAGACTTTCGCCAATCTAACTTTGCTATTTGTTCAGAAAATGAGCTATTCTCTCTCTCTCTCTCTCTCTCTCTCTCTCTCTCTCTCTCTCTCTCTCTTCTCTCTCTCTATAGCTCAAAGCTTAAAGATTCTCAAAGTGCGAAAAGTCTTAAACTAAGAAGGCGTGCTTCAAGTTCAAAGCAAGCTACTAAGCTAACGCTGAAATCCAGTAAGAGCAAAACTTCTCAGTTCTGTACAGATCAACCAGCCAGCTCAAGAGAAAGGAGCATTCTAGGTTGATAACAGTTTCAAGACTACCTTCTTGAAGATCAAGTGAGATCTAAAATCATATAAAGACGGGCAATAGCACCTAAAGTCTCAGCGAGCAGTTGGGACCGGTAAGTGTGAGTTGTCAACCCAGAAACCAGCTGAGGAGGAGCGTGTACCGACGGGTCCATTCTTCCGGGACAGCAACAGTTGGAAAGAAGGCCACGCTCGGTTTGAAGGGTGCCGTTTTTAGGTCCAATAGGATTTCTTCACTATGTAATTGTAATAAAGAAACTTTACACTTGCATAGTGGATTGTCCTTCTATGGAAAGAAGAGAGGACGTAGAAGCGAGGAGCTTCGAACCTCTATAAAGTTATGTGTGTGAGCAAGTTATTCAACTACACATATTCACACACACAGACTGAACTGACAAGCTTCAGCCACGTCTTCAAGCTATCAATCTCGAACTGAATAGCTCACCAGCGAAGCTTCCGTCAGTCTCTCTCAACTGATCAACCAGCACAGATAAATCACAAAAAAGAATCAGGGCCCTATCTATTCTGCAATCTGTTTTGAAAGTTTTTGAAGTCAGTTTATTCACCCCCTCTAAACTGACAAAGGCTCGCATCGGGACCAACACACATGCCTTAAGAAAGACAAGGAAGATGTGGCATATCTATCTATCTATCTATATATATATACACATGTGGTTTGGGAAGGGGTGATAGGTGTAATGCTAGTATTATGTATATATATATTAGAGGTACACGTGTATATATATATATATATATACATTCTCTTTAGTTGGAAAAAGTATGCATATCCTTATCTATAAGTATTGTAAGATAAGCAATTATGGTAATATATATATATATATATATATATATACCTATCATGTAATCATATAAAAAGAGTTTTATGAAAGAAAAATATCGAGAGAGAGAGAGAGAGGGAAAGAAGAACATCCTTACCTTCATATATATATATATATATATAGGATGGATCAAATGAGAACCGAAACCCCATGTGGGAACTAGGAACTCATCTCATCCATCCATTGTTTTGATTTAGATGGCTATGATTTGGTCAACTTTTAGTCAAAGGAGGGGTGGCAAACTTGTAATATTTGAGCATAATTTTCAGAAATCATATAGACAACACTTTAAAACCGTTGTCTATTCTTATAAATTTCGCTATGCTAAAATGAGAGTATTATCATGCTATTATGAACATATATACATACTAATATGAATATATATGCATGCTAGTATGAATAGATAATGTCCTACTATTAATGAACAATACTATTGTTATTATGAGTAAAATTTATGTGTTTTGTGAATATTTTTTCAAGCTGTTATGAATATTTTTTTCATGCTATTATGTGTATACTTCCATGTTATCGTGAATGTTCTGTCATGCTATTCTGAGTTTAATATCACGCTATTATGGATGAAAAAAATATATTTTCGAATAAACATATGAACAATGGATCTCAAATGAAAGAGTACGAAAATAGCTTTAATTTGATATATAATTTACGCTAATCTAATAAAAAATGAGCAAGTTATGGATGTTTCAAGTTTAAATAAATTTTATGTAAGGATACTGATGTCAGCCTTGACCAAGGGTAAGTTTGACTTCTTCATATTTACCATTATGCCACCGCCTTTTTGTTTAAATCTGGATCATTGAGATCAAAGCATTGTATAGTTGAGATTAGTTCCTAGTTCCCATATGGGGATTAGTTCTATATATATATATATATATATATATCGAGAATTGAGATTAGTGAGGTAAAAGAAATTGGGAACTTTCGGCAAATTGATGAGGTTAATATTTTAGTTTAGCATTTAAGTGTGTTATGAATTTAGTTCATATTTTATTACAGTTAATGATAATGAACATCTATATTTTATAAGTTTATTTTCTATAATGCAAAGAACAATATTTAATTAATTGTATTGATTTTAGTATTGTTTAGTCAGTTCAATTATATTAAACGAAAAATAATAAAATGGTGAAAGTGGATATTTTTTTATAAGAATAGTTATATGTGAATTAATTATTATTAATGTAATAAGACCAAGTTACTTTATTTAATTTAGAAATACAAATAGTGAACAAACCTTTTTAATTTCATGCTATTTACCAAGTTATGTTATGGTTATATATATATATATATATATTCGTGTATAGGTGCATGTGTATTTCCAAATATTACAATTGAAACTATTATGCAATCATATTTCTTTACTATAATTGTTAAGGCCGACATATGAAACTAACGACAATAGTACTACTAATTGTTATTATTTGAATAGAATATATATTAATTGTAAAAATAAATAAGTAATTTGATTTTCCATTTTGTAGTTTATAAGCATGGATCAGATTATGTGATTTAGAATATTAAGTGTCATGTTATTAAAAATATAAGCACAACATATTGGTTAATTGTTAGTATGTTTGTTTAAAAGTATAGAATATTTAGAGAAGTTGGTTAAATTGTAATTTAATAAGTAGAGAAGATTATTAAATTATAGATTATTGTCGATCAGTGATGTGTGGTTCTTACTTTGTTTTGATTAGATTTTGGAAAGAAAACATCAATTTAGGATTTCAAACATTTTAAGCTTTGGAGTCGATTGAGGTAAGTAGAAATTCATTTGCAACTACAATACATGAATATATTATTATTTGATTATATGTGATTATTATTTGTTATTGTATTACAATTCATTATCTGATAAATATGTGGTACATACTTGTGGAATTCTATTTCTTTGCATTAAATATCTTGTACATGAGCATAAGCATATGCATGCACGACATGTAGATGTTGTTGAGGATTGCATGCATGAAATGGTTTTGTGAGAGGGAAAAATGCTTTGTTTGGGATTGGTCACCACCATCCCGTGCTGTGATGTGTTGTATATTTATGCCTCGAGTGGGATGACTTCCATGTGGGATCAAAGGGAACAGGCAGGAGGCGTGTCCCTTGGGGTCCAGGGAGGATGGTGCACTTCGACTACACCTTTGAGGTGATGAGTGGCTGATGTGGGATGACTTTCATGTGGGATCAAAGAGAACAGGTAGGGGGCGTGTCCTTTGGGGTCCAGGAAGGATGAGCCACATGAGTGCACTAATCAGATATTGGCGAAATTGATATTGATTATATTATGAGCTTATTACTCATGTTGGTGTCTGCTGAAGGGAGCCAAGTTCCTAAATGATGAATATGCTTTTGAGATGAAAATATTTTGTATCATGAGCATTTGATGTGGTGTGGTACTAGTATCTTTTATGTGAGGTCACATGTATGATTTCTGCTTACTGAGCTTTAGCTTATATATCTCATGCATTGTAGGTGATTCTGATGAAGCATGAAAGTGCTTGGTGCGGGATGTGGAGTTTCCAAGAGTTCATGTGGGTCTATGTATATGAATGACGACCTGATGGGATTTTATTTATGAGTTTTTCGCACAACCTTTTGACTCTGTTTTTGATCAAGTGTGAAACTTCTTCGAAGTTCACCGTTTCGATTGTAATTTAACTTTTATCTTTCCTGTTGTACTCTTTTGACTTCGGAGTACTCTTTCTTCCCTTAATATATTTATATAAATTATGTGTGAAAGTAAATCTTATCCTATACTTTTCTATTCTATTTCGAAAAAAAAGGCACACTCACATTGTTAGTTTGTTCTTCCATATCCATTTGAGGGTGCCACAGAGTGGTATCAGAGTGAGGTTTATACTTCCATGTACATGATCTCTGGACTTTGGAGTAACACGCACCCGTATGTTTTATTTGATTGATTATTTTTATGTTTATTGTAAGATTATGTCTATTGTGTTTGTATCAGACTATATATATATAAGTTATTGCACCATGGTGACAGGTCGAGGTATGGGTGGTAGTGGTGAGAGAGCACCTGGTAAGGGAACCTCTAATCCAGGTATGGACAGAGATACTATTATTAATCGAGTTACTGAGCTTGTAAGAAGGCAGTCGAGATAAATTCAGGAACTTATCCAGCGAAGAGAGGCAAATCAACAAGGTGTAGATAATGAATATCGGGTATAACATCAGCCTAAGCATGTAGAAATGGTTAGATCCTACCTATGCAGAAGATTAGCTGAGAACGTTAGAGAGCATGTTCAAGTATAGTAGACTTCCTGAAGATGGAAAGGTCATATGTGCCACTTTTATGCTACGTGGGAGTGCAGGACATTGGTGGGATACTGTAACAATCATTGAAGATGTTGCTGCTATGAGTTGGGAAAGATTCAAGGAGTTATTTAGGAACAAATATTTCACAGCCCCTATTTGTGCGCTGAAGATGAATGAGTTTATACAACTTAGACAGGGAAACATGACGGTTGGATACTATATTCGAAAATTTGAACAACTGTCTAGGTTTGCTTCACATATGATTAATACTGAGGCACTCAAAGCTGAGAGATTTCTTGAAGGACTGAAGCCAGAACTGTATATAGAGATGTGAGTATGACAGGATTACAAGGAGCAACATACTCACAAATTGCCGAACGAGCTTTAGTTGCTGAACAAGCTGAACTTAGAATCTTTCATGCTCAAAAAATGCGACGCCGGCTTAGGCAAGGGCAAGGACAAGGTCAAAGGTGGGCTGGAGATGAAAGAAGGACACAATCTTTGCCTCAGGGCCAGAGGCCAAAGTTTCAACCAAGACGGGGCAGCAATCATGGGATCAGAATAAACGCCAATGGACAGATCAGGGTAAAGCTCCTGCAGTGCAATCGACATGCCCTGCATGCGGTGAACAACATTCAGGAAGATGTTATGCTGAATCTCGTAATTGTTTCAAGTGTGGAAAACCTGGACATGTTGTCAAAGCTTGCCCAGAGTCTAATTCTAATGTGCAAAAGAAGGTACCAGCTAGGGCATTTACTATCACTAAAGATGACGCAGAGGCAAACCCATCTGTTGTTACAAGTAAAATTTCTATCTTTGGAATTCCAATATTTGTATTATTTGATTCGGGAGCCACACATTCATTTTCATCCATTGAATATGTGAAGAGGTTGGGTAGGATACCTGATATTGCTGCAACTAGTTATAACATAATGATACCTTATGGTGAGTTAAAGCAAACTAGTCAAATTTTGAGGGCTTGCTCTATTCCTATAGGACATAGGGAGTTATATGCAGATTTCATAGTTTTTGCAATGAATGACTATGATGTCATATTGGGAATGGATTGGTTATCAAAATATTATGCGAGTATAGACTGGAAGAAGAAAGAAGCAATATTCCAACCACCTGGAGAGGAGCCATTTTCTTTTGTTGGGATTCCAAAGAAACTCAAATTTCCTCTGATCTCAGCGGTGAAAGCACATAAGCTTTTAAATAAAGGATGTGAAAGGTATTTGGTAAGTGTTATGAATATTGAGGATCGGGGTCATTCTTTACCTAGTGAGGTACCGATTGTTCAAGAATATCTTGAAGTCTTTCCTGATGATCTTCAAGGATTACCACCTGATCGGGAGATATAGTTCGTTATTGATCTTCATTCAGGAATTGCTCCAATATCTAGAACTCCCTATAGAATGGCGCCAACTGAGTTAAAGGAATTGAAGATACAACTTCAAGATTTACTTGAAAAAGGTTTCATAAGGCCTAGCTTTTCACCGTGGGGTGCTCCAGTTTTATTTGTTCGAAAGAAAGATGGTACTTTAAGAATGTGTATAGAGTATCAAGAACTGAACAAAGTTACGATAAAGAATAAATATCCTTTACCCAGGATTGATGATTTTTTTATTAGCTTCAAGGAGCATTTGTGTTCTCGAAGATTGACTTACGTTCAGGGTACCATCAATTAAAGGTAAATGAGGAAGATATTCCCAAAATAACATTCAGCACGAGGTATGGTCATTATGAGTTCTTGGTTATGCCTTTTGGACTAACCAACGCTCCTGCAGTATTCATGGATTTGATGAATAGAGTATTCAAAGACTATTTGGATAAATTTGTTATAGTCTTTATCGATGACATCCTAATATACTCTAGAAATAAAGAGGAGCATGCAGTGCATTTAAGAATGGTGTTGAAGTTGCTGAAATTAAAGAAGTTATATGCGAAGTTCAAAAAGTGTGAATTTTGGTTAGACCAAGTGATATTCTTGGGACATGTCATATCAGGTATGGGAATAACGGTGGATCTAAGCAAAGTTGAAGCCATAAATAATTGGCTCCAGCTAATAAACCCTTCAGAAGTACGCAATTTTCTCAGTCTTGCGGGATACTATTGTAGATTTGATGAAGGATTCTCAAAGATTGCCTCTCCTATGACAAAGTTAACTACCATCCTGGTAAAGCGAATGTGGTAGCTGACGCTGTGAGTAGGAAATCCATTCAAGGTGGAACAACGACAACCATAAGTTCTATGCAGAAACAAGAATTAGCCGATTTGCAGAAGATGGGTGTGGAAGTTTTGGATCATGAATCAATTGAGGCTAAGTTGATATCCTTATTATGTATATATATATATATATATATATTAGGGTTACACGTGTATATATATATACACACACACACACACATTACCTTTAGTTGGCAAAAGTATACATAACTTTATCTATAAGTATTGTAAGATAAGGAATTATGGTAATATATATATATATATGTATATATATATATATTTATATACCTATCATGTAATCATATAAAAAGAGTTTATGAAAGAAAAATATCGAGAGAGAGAGAGAGAGAAGAACATCCTTGAGATTGGGAACTTTCGGCAAATTGGTGAGGTTAATATTTTAGTTTAGCATTTAAGTGTGTTATTAATTTATTACAGTTAATGATATTGAACATCTATATTTTATAAGTTTATTTTCTATAATGCAATGAACAATATTTAATTAATTGTATTGATTTTAGTATTGTTTAGTCAGTTCAATTATATTGAACGAAAAATAATAAAATGGTGAAAGTGGATATTTTTTTTATAAGAATAGTTATATGTGAATTAATTATTATTAATGTAATAAGACCAAGTTACTTTATTTAATTTGGAAATACAAATAGTGAACAGACCTTTTTAATTTTGCTATTTACCAATTTATGTTATGGTTATATATATATATATATATTCGTGTATAGGTGCATGTGTGTTTCCAAATATTAAAATTGAAACTATTATGTAATCATAATTCTTTACTATAATTGTTAAGGCAGACATATGAAACTAACGGCAATAGTACTACTAGTTGTTATTATTTGAATAGAATATATATTAATTGTAAAAATAATTAAGTTATTTGATTTTCCATTTTGTAGTTTGTAAGCATGGATCAGATTATGTGATTTAGAATATTAAGTGTCATGTTATTAAAAATATAAGCACGACATATTGGTTCATTGTTAGTATGTTTGTTTAAAAGTATATAATATTTAGAGAAGATGGTTAAATTGTAATTTAATAAGTAGAGAAGATTATTAAATTATAGATTATTGTCGATCAGTGATGTGTGGTTCTTACTTTGTTTTGATTAGATTTTGGAAAGAAAACATCAATTTAGGATTTCAAACATTTTAAGCTTTGGACTCGATTGAGGTAAGTAGAAATTCAGTTGCAACTACAATACATGACTATATTATTATTTGATTATATGTGATTATTATTTTTTATTGTATTATAATTCATTATCTGATAAATATGTGGTACATACTTTTGGAATTCTATTTCTTTGCATTAAATATCTTGTACATGAGCATAAGCATATGCATGCACGACATGTAGATGTTGTTGAGGATTGTATGCATGAAATGGTTTGAGAGAGGGAAAAATGTTTTGTTTGGGATTGGTCCCCCGTGCTGTGATGTGTTGTATATTTGTGCTTTGACTGGGATGACTTCCATGTGGGATCAAAGGGAACACGCAGGGGGCGTGTCCCTTGGGGTACAGAGAGGATGGTCCACTTCGACTGTACCTTTGAGGTGATGAGTGGCTGATGTGGGATGACTTTCATGTGGGATAAAAAAGAACAGGGAGGGGGCGTGTCCCTTGGGGTCCCGGAAGGATGAGCCACATGAGTGCAATAATTACATACTGGCCAAATTGATATTGATTATATTATGAGCTCATGACTATTGTTGGTGTCTGGTGAAGGGAGCCAAGTTCCTAAACGATGAAAATGCTTTTGAGATGAAAATATTTTGTATCATGAGCATTTGACGTGGTGTGGTACTAGTATGTTTTATGTGAGGTCACATGCATGATTTCTGCTTACTGAGCTTTAGCTCATATAGTTCATGCATTGTAGGTGATTCTGATGAAGCATGAAAGTGCTTGGTGCGGGATGTGGAGTTTCCAAGAGTTCATGTGGGTCTATGTATATGGATGACGACCTGATGTGCTTTTATTTATGACTTTTTCGCACAATCTTTTGACTCTTTTTTTGATCAAGTGTGAAACTTCTTCGAAGTTCACCGTTTTGACTGTATATAAACTTTTATCTTCCCTGTTGTACTCTTTTGACTTCGGAGTACTCTTTCTTCCCTTAATATATTTATATAAATTATGTGTAAAAGTAAATCTTATCCTTTCTCGAGTGATCCAATACTTTTCTATTCTATTTCGAAAAAAAAGGCACACTCACATTGTTAGTTTGTTCTTCCACATCCATTTGAGGGTGCCACATAACCAAACAGGGCCTAGGTTCTAATGTTGAAATTATCCATCTAGGAAAAAAAGGAACGATAAATGAGGAATACTAACTAAAATAGAATACTATGAAAAAAGGGAAAACAACCGAACTTGAGTACGTATGAATAGGTAGGATATTATGGTACTTATTTTCATGTCTGCGTTTTAAAAAAATACTCATATCCATCCCTGTACCTATCCGGGTAGCATCTGTTATGGCCATCTCCATTCCCGTGTCTCCATATGAGTTTTTTAGAATTAAATCACCACATGATCTATTTGGTTGCTAGTTAATTCATGCTCATATAAATCATAATTTTATGTGGATGTTAAATTAACCAAAGTTGAATTAGCATACTAGTAATTTTTCGATCTATTAATCTGCAATATAGATTAAATGAAAATCACTTACATCGTGTGTAGGGTTGATGATGGGATTAAATGTCTAATCCCATTGTTGGAGAAGACACAATAGATGCCTCTCTCTAAGTGTTCGAAATCTCCAAGTAAATTGACTTCTCAATCTTCTGCTGTATTCCCAAATCGTGCTAAATGTAGGGTGGACTGTAGACTATCAAACAATATGAAAACTCTATATCAAGAGAGCATAAAAGAGGTTTCATTCTCATGCCCTAATTTTCGATCCCCTCTCTAATTAATAGGGAGTGGGATGTAAATTAAGTCTCTAAATCTTAATGGGTTTGGGCATCTCACTCTTATTCCATCCCAGTCCATTAAGATTATAACTCCTTCAGGAAGTTCTACAAGCTTGCACACTTGGTTAAAATCCATTTATTCCATTGCAGTTTGCCAAGAATCTGCACCCTTATTGAAGTTACATAAACTGTGTAGATAGGCTCATGTTCACAAACATGTACATGTGAATTATTGTTAACATGCAAGGTCAGAAAGACAAGACTTAAAGTAATAAATGACACGAGGTTCATAACTCTGTTTAATCAATCGATCTACGTCGGGGGACTTCTCAAGTTCGTGAGAAACAATCCACTACTCCGTTGGAAGGTTACAGAGGCTATTACACAATCTCCCATCACTCGACCCCTTTTCAACCCACTATAACCTCTTTCGATAGACTGAATTATGAGATTCCCTCACAACGTAGACTCCCTCTAGTTCCCACAGAAAATCTCTCCCAAGACTCCTTTAAGTGTGTATGAAAGAATTTCAAACATATACTAGACATATAATGATTATAAGGATCAAACCTAGTCTAATCGTATACTAAATGCTTCAAACTTGAAGTCTTTTAGACTCTCTAACTCTTGTGCATATGTAAAAACCTCGACATCTAACTAGTCTGATTCCTAATATATTTATAAACATAAAGCATAGCCTAAATAAGCTAATCAGAAAGTCCTAAGTTGAATCAAACTCTAAAAGGAAACAATCCTAGTTTGATTCAGACTATCCTAGTTTAGAAGTCTTCCTTAAATAGAACTTGCCTTCTTCCATCTTGATGTTCATCTTGACAAGACATCTTCTATTCTGAAATGCCCATCTTCAAAAGCAAACTTCAACTCCTTGAATTCATCTTGGCACGTCTCTTGAAAACTCTCTGGACAACCATGTATATAATCATGTTCACAAACATGATCAAGTACCTTCTTTGATCTTTAATCAGATTAGTAGTGGAATGTTCATATCATAATGTCCGGAACATGATCTTCAAAATCTTGAAAAACTAAAGCCTTTTGTGTTCTTTGAATTACCATCAAGATGATGACAATCTAAATAACACTTAGTGTTAAACGATGGCACTAATAATCTCCCCCTTTGTCTTTATCTATTGGCAAATCAGCTCCATATTTTTGAAGAACATAAACTTCAACTGAAGAATCATGTACTCCAAAACATTCTTGAATGATCCTATGAACATCATATGATCCTACTGAGAGAAGATGATGTTCCCGAAGTTGTGTGGCAACCTGCTCGTCAGTGAGGTGGGTTTATTTTCAAAGAATAAATAAAGTGTAAGAGTAATAACTCTTTAGAAGCATGATAGAGGACATAGAAATATCCAAATAAATATTTTATGCTCTACCTATTTAACATCACTGTTACATGAGGAATTACAGGATATTGTTACTCTATGAGATAGAATAGTGTTGAAATACTATGAGATGTTGTAAGAATATTGTTGGAATATTATTGGGATATTGTGACTAGGATGTGAGCATACTTGTGGAATAGTTGTATAAGCATGATTAAGCTATGATTTAATAGCTAAGTTTTAGGACATATTATAAGATGATTTTGAACTTAGCTCAGATAGGCTTGTGCTAGGATCTTGGATTTTGTAGTGCAAGTAATTAATGAACATAGGCAGGATTGTACACCCTTGCAGCTGTGATGATTATCACTAAAGGTGTCACTGTGAGATAACTCCACACATACACTGTGATCGGTTGTCACTATAAGAAGTCACTGTTAGGCGATCCCTAGCACACTCAGGGTCAATGCTAGGTGTAACGCCCTAGTCCCACTAGGACCAAAACGTCACCATAAACATACATACATGCTTACGTAATAAATACTTAAAAAAAAATAGATTTAACTTTATAAATAATTTGTAAACGGGCAAGATCTCAACTTAAAAATATTTAAACCATGCACTCAGACATTCTCAAACTCAACTTCTAACAAGACTTTTCAAAAATATCGGCTCACATAATCAAATTATGACCTGTCAACAAGCATTACATATATCCAAACAGGCCACACATTCAAATACATCACGACCAACCCTTATATACATTCAAAACATTTGTATATACAATCAAAAATTGACCACCTATGTCAACAACTTTCAAACTTAAAAATTTTGCAGAGTATCCACAGAAGCATTTAATATTTAACATATAAACATAAGTTTAAAGATGGTTTTAAGCAAAAATCACATAAGGGTGAACCATCAAACCCAGTCCAGCAGGTCGTCATCTACCAGCTTCATCTCTAGGACCTGAAAACATTTGAAAAATATTTGGGTTGAGTGCCAGAAAACACTCAGTGGGCATTGATATTCGTCCAAGTCATTCTTTCATGCTTAAAAATGGTTATGCTGCATAAATCACGGAAAATAACCATGAACATTCTTTATAACAAAGTTTACTCTTCTTCATTGGATGAGAGACCCTATGTGATCACATGAATACTTTATGGTTACTTATCTAGACATTTAGTCACAAAGTAAATCGTCTTGCTTGTAAGTCGGAATTCCTCTATGCATGAAGTATCAACACATCCAATCATTGCGTAAACAATGTTATTAAAATATTTAACATACTTTTCATGGACGAATTTAAATCATAGTTGTGAGTTATAGAAAAACTCACCTTGATGATCTCAATATGCAGTGCAATTTATGCGTGAAATGCTACTACGCTCTCCGATCGTCTCTGTTGGTCCCGGGCGAGTTGGTATCATTTTAGAAGGGGGGGTGAATAAACTGATTCAAAAACTTTTACTTTAGATGCGGAATAACAGGGCCCTTTGACTCGCTTGATGAAACTTATCTATGCACAAACTTGTTGATCAGTTAAGATAGGTTAAGTGCATCTTGTGTGATATTGTGTGCAGTTTAGAGATATGCAATAATCAATATAGTACAGCACACAAGCGTAGAGGTTCGAAGTCTCAAACTTCTACGTCCTCTCTTCCTTCCGCAGAAAGGCAACTTCACTATATAACCTGAGTTTCTTTACAAATTATACAATGAAGGACAGTTGGCTGAACCTGGTAACTGCTCACTACCTCAGCGGGTCGACGACTCACACTTGAAGTCCCTAACTGCTCGCTAGGAAGGTAGGTGCTATTGTCGTCTTTACAAGGTTTTAGATCTCTTTCGATTTTCAAGAGGTGACTCTTGAACAGGGGGTATCAACTGATGTGCTCCTTTAATTGAGCTGAGTAGTTGATCGTTGAATAGCTGGAACTGAGAAGGCTGCCCTGGCTGGATCATCAATAGCTGGCTGAATATCTTGATTCTGTGAATTCTTCTTCTCAGTTGGACTCTCGCAGTTTCTATCAAATGTCGCACTTGAGCTTGAGTGAGAGGGAGAAAGAAAAGCTCTTACTTGTGAAGGCGTATGAAGTTGGCAAAGAGTTTTGCTTTGTTGTCTGGCAGAGAGTATGCGAAGAGTATTTTAAACTCTGATTCACTCATCTTTCATAGAGGAGTGATTTTGTGACCGTTGAGTTCCATTGTCCATTAATCGGTGGCTCTGTTGGCTCACCAATGGTAGGTGGTCTTTAATGATCGCTTGGAATATTTGGTTGAAGTAGCCATTACTCTGCCAATCGATCTTCATTAATTTCCAGGATCTTTGGTGAAGCATTTATTCCAAGATTCGCCGGTTTTGAGCCACAAACTCCAGGGTTCTCTGGCTTCAGCTTTCTTGGTATCTTTGATTTCCAGTTGGCAGTTCTGGATTTGTAAGCTCAGTTTGATTATCTCTCTAGTTGGCAGTTCCGAGCTTGTCAGCTGAGTCTGACTGTTGCTTCAGTTAGTAGCTTTGGGCTTGTCAGCTGAGTCAGGCTATTGCTCCAGTTTGCAGTTCTGAGCTTGTCAGCTGAGTTTGATCATTGCTCCAGTTAGCAGTTCTGAGCTTATCAGCTGGGTTTGGCTATTGCTCCGGTTTGCAGTTCTGAGCTTGTCAGCTGAGTTTGGCCATTGCTCCAGTTGGCAGTTCTGTGCTTGTCAGCTGAGTTTGGCCATTGCTCCAATTGGCAGTTCTGAGCTTATATTTCTCCAGTTCGACTGATCTCAAGTTCTTGGCTAGCTTGTCAGCTTGACTGATTTCTCTTTGAGCTTTCTTGTCAGTTTTGACTAATCACAAGCTGACTGACTACAGTTATTACTTTCAGCTGATATGTCTTGTCTACTGCAGTCTGCCATCAGTTGGATACTTCCAGTCTCTAGCTTAAACTGATGCTTTATCAGTTTCTTCAGTCTCTAGTTAACTCTTTTCTCCCTCAGCTCAGCTGACTTGGTTGTCAGCTTGTTTTGACTGGTATGACTCCTTAGCTGAGTTGAATTTGACTGGATAACGTATCCTTCAGCTTCTAGACTATTCTTCAGATTAGTTGACTTTGACTCTACTTGAGTTCCTTTTTGATGCCCTGGACTGGTCAGCTCCGATCTACAACTTGAACTTTAGTTAGTTTTTCATAACTAATTTTGACATCTCATCAAAACCTGATTCTAGGGGTTCCTTGATAGTTTTTCCTAACAATTTCCCCATTTTTGATGATGTCAAAACTTTGTTGATGATGATGGAAAAACTGCAAGTGTAGTGAATGCTTAAGTAGAATCTTAAAATCAGAGCAAATTCAGAGCACGTTGAGAGACAAATTGATTCATGATTTTCATTCAAGTATCAAAGCCATATGATTCATGATTTTCATTCAAGTATCAGATCATTTGTCATTTTTGCTAGCATTCAAGTATTAGAGCATGCCAAATTCAAGAGCAGTTTGGACTTCAAATTTCGTGAGCATTTTTTATTCTTTCTCTTTGAGCATGCTTTTATTTTAGTGTCAAGACATTCAAACTGAAGTATCAGAGCATAAAATATCATGTCAAAACATTCAAACTTGAGTTATCAGAGCATAATATATCAGAGTATGAACATTATAATCATGACAAGCTTGAAGTATAGGCATGCTCAAAACTTGTATAATATATTCACTTTAAAGCATATATTAATTTGAAGAAGAGTAGTTAAAACTACTAATCTACTTCCTGAAAATTACTCCAATTGCTCATTTTCTTTCTCCTCGATTCTTCTCTTTCTTGGACTCCTTGAAATCTCCATGCTTCCCCCTGAAGCTGGTCTTCCCCCTCATGATGAATTTCTCTTTGAATATGATCCCAAAGAGATAAGCATCCATCATCATACTGTCCTTCTTCCCCCTTTTTGGCATCATCCAAAAGGTGGAATGGATAGCATGATGAGGACATCCATAGCAATGAGGAAGTCAATGAAGAACTGCAATTCAAAGGACCCATCACAAGACTACGAGCTAAGAAATTGCAAGATTATTTGCAAGCCACAATTCGCAAGAAGCTCGAGGTTGAAGACGGCGTGCAAGGAAGCTTGAAGATGATGACTTTATTGAAGATGGAAGATGGAGATCAAGACATGGAATACGACACATGAAGATGTGCATGTGTGCATGTGAACGTGTGCATGTTTGCATGTTGAAGAGCTCGCGATAATGAAGTGAAGAGGCCAAGATTTTCGGCCCTTGATTATTTTAATTAAGATGTTATTTTATTTTAGACTATAGTATTTATTTTATTTAATTAGACTATAGTCCAAGTCAGATTTTTATTTATTTAATTATGAAATTTTCGGTCATGTTGAAGTCATAGTTTGGCTAGGATTCTAGATAAGGCAAGATCTACAAGTTCTACCTTAAATAGAATTCTAGTTTAGGAAATTATCTAGTCCAATTCTAGTTCAAATTGGACTCCTTATTTTCGTCCATTAGGCCTTAGATTTTCAGTCCTTTATAGTATAAATAGGGGATCATTGTGACATTCATACTTTAGACTATATTTGAATTATTAAGCCTTTACTTTCAATATCGTCTCAACCATTGAATCTTTTGTGACTTTAGATAAACAAAATTCATACTCTTAGATTTAGCAACTCTAAGTTTTACAAAGGGAATTCACCGTCCACGTACGAGGGATCGTCTGAAACTCGCTATCGAAGAACAACTTAAAGAATTTGGCCTTGTGTACGTTCGAGATTCAAGGCAACTTTCGGGTTGTTATTCACATCGACAAAACACCTCCAGCGCCGCCGTTTGACGTCAATCATCCATCACCATCCGTCCGTTTTAAGCCAGCCCCTGTTCGAGTCAAGTTCGTGTTCGTCTCGTTCAATCCGTAAGTCCATTACAACTCTAACATATCCTATCTACTCTAGCCCTTCTTCACCTAAACCTCACATCCAAAATACCATCAATATTCTCGTCCATATGCTCGTCCAAAACAGCCCTTTAATTGTTTGGATTTGTGTTATTTTGTGTGTCATTGTCTAGGTATTTTAATTGAGTCTTAGTCGTTTAGATAATCGAGTATTGTTCCCTTACTTCACCAACGTAGTTTCTTTCCTAGCTTCCGCATATTTCGAGTATTGTCGTGTGCCATAGTCCCGGGTCACATCATAAATTGGTATCAAGAGCCACGTCGGTTTATATCGTTCGTGGTTCCATACTCGTTTATTTGTCCCGTTTATTTTATTTTGAGTTTCATCGAGTTGTAATTTAATTTCCGTATTGTTCATTGTTATAAAAAAAAAGAAAAGAAAAGGATCGTACAAAAAAAAAGAGAAAAAGAACGATAAAAAAAAAACAAATCGGACAAAAAAAAGAGATCCGAATTCAAAAAAAAAAAAAAAGTAATTCATTGTTTCCTTTTTGTGTTCTATTTTATTTTGGTACCTTCCTTTTGGGTACAAATCAATAGTTGGTTATTTCCTTTTAGATTCTCTTTCTTTTTGGAAATTTCCTTCCTAGTTTGTTTTGATTTTGGTAACTACCTTAGGTGTCTTATTTTATTTTTGGTTCATTCCTTCTAGAGTCTAGGCTAATTAAGGTATTTAGATTATGTCACATAGATTGATATATATCCAAATTCCCTACTTACCTTATCTCTTTCTTCTTTCCTTATCCATTCTATTTCATTCCCTGTTCTATCTAGATTTATTTTTGGATCTCCTAATCAATTTGGGACTTCATTAATTAATCTATTTCCTTCCTTTTCTACCTCCACCATACATGACCACCCCCTCTACTCCAATACACCAAATTGTCAGCCCCCTACCATACACATACTCAACCCGTATCTCACCCATACACTCCAAATTCATCCGTGTTCCGAGAATAGCATTCCCGTTCTCCCTCAGCACAAGACCGTCGACCCCCTTACCTTCATATACACGATTTCCACAAACTGTGCACCCATATATTTTGTGATACACGAGTGGTAAAATCAAGAGTGAAAACAAACGAGTGACGTGAGATTGTGAGGTCCTACCTTGTTTTCTTTTACGTTTGTTCATTTTGTAGGTATCATCAAGAAAGGTACCCGTTCCGAGTCATCCTTGACTCCCCCAGCCGATACTCCACCTTTGGACCCAGCCCGAGATCCGTCCAAAGCCCCCATGGAGTCGACTTCGGATCCACCCGCACCGTGGGATCCTAAGTATCATTTTGAGTCACTTTCAAAACACTTCCAAAGACAGCACCAGGCCCTGTCTAACAAACTTGATAGCTTAGTGCATGCCCTTGAACGCACTAAGGTTACACCGACCATTACTCAAGCAGTTCGAGGACCAGCTCGACACAATGAGTGCCAAAACGAGCCCGAGGAAGAGTACTTTGATGAAAACACTGAAGAATTCGATCGAGGCCGCGGCCAGAGACGTGGAAACAATCATGATGACTATAGTGAAGACCGTATGCTCAATAACATCAAGACGAGCATCCCAGAGTTTGAAGGCCTTCACGATCCCGATGTCTATCTTGATTGGGAACGTAAGGTAGAAAAGATTTTTGACTGCTACGACTTTATAGAAGTAAAAAAGGTGCAGTTAACCTATTTGGAGTTCAGAGGCTACGCAGCCACTTGGTGGGAGATGCAGCAAGAAAGGAGGAGTAGAAATCACAATCCACCGATTGATACATGGGAAGAAATGAAGGCATTGATGCGAGGACGCTTCATACCAGTCCATTATAAGAGAGAGCTCGAAAAGAAGCTCAACCGAATCAAACAAGGCACCCGTTCGATTGAAGAATATCATAAAGAGTTGGAGACAGCCTTGAACCGAGTCGGGAAGGACGAGACCTTAAATGCTATCATCATTAGGTACATTGAAGGCATGAATCCTGACATTGCATGTGAAGTCGAGTTGAAAGACTTCACCAGTGTAGAAAGGATGGTGCAGTACGCATCGATTGTGGAAAAGCAGTTGAGAGAAGGCCGCCATCGATCCCATCACAGTACAGCCGCCATTCGTCCATCATGGAACAAAGGTACACATTCCACATCACCTTCTACACCTTCTTCTAAGTCTACACGACCCCGAGGTCAGCCCGGACCACCTGAACGGTGTTTTGACCGTTCTACACCACAGTCCAGCTATAGACCCGAGTCTACACCGATGTCAACCCCGAGGCCCCCATTCCTATGGCCCAATCAGCCCAATACGACGCCGAATGCAGCCCCTAATTGAGCCCGTGACATTCAGTGTCATAAATGCCAAGGTTGGGGCCACTTTCAGAATCAGTGCCCGAACCGTCGTGTTTTGTTCCTCAATGAACAAAACGGGCTTGAATCAGCCAGTAAAGATGAAGAGGAGCATCAGAACGTCGCCCCTAGTGCCGTCGAGTCACCTGAACTCGACGAGGAAGAATATGAGGCCGAATTACCTCATGTTAGCTTAGTGTCTATTCGCAGTCTGAATATCAATCGTGAAGACGAAGAGCAATTGCAGCGTGAGAATATTTTCTACACTCGAGTTGTAATCAAAGATCAGACTTGTGCGATGATCATAGATAGTGGGAGTGTAATTAATGCAATCAGCCAATACGCTGTTGATAAACTCGCCCTCACCATAACAAAGCATCTAAAGCCTCACAAGCTGAAGTGGCTTACTGATCGAGGTTCCATCCGAGTTACAGGTCAAGTACACGTGTCATTTACTAAAGGTCATTATTCTGACACTGTTCTTTATGATGTTATTCCTATGGAGGCAGTCCACATTCTTTTAGGAAGACCGTGGCAATTCGACAGAGAAGCAGTTCACGATGGTTTAGCCAACACCTACTCGATCACGAGGGACGGCCGAACCACTGTGCTCAAGCCACTCACTCCTAAAGTTGTTGCAGAGGATCAAGAAAGGATGCAAGAGAGATTTAAGCAAGAACGGGCCGCCGCCCGGACCGCCACCGTGAACGGCCAAGCTTTGGCCGAATGCTCACCACCGAGTTCTTCTACACACTCGGCCAATACAGCCCTATTAAGGCCCCCCAATGATGCCTTAGTTCATGGCAAATCATCCGGATCAGCCCCTACAGTTGAACAAAATCGGTCTTTGTTCATCTCAGTTAAATGCGTAGAGAAAGCTCTAAAAACAGGTTTACCTTTCGTTCTTTTATCATATAAGGACAGTGCTACTAATAGTGTTTCTTTGCCTTGTGGTGTGCAGCCCCTTCTGGAGGAGTTTGCGGACTTGTTCCCGGAAGAGATTCCAAGTGGATTACCTCCAGTTCGTGGGATCGAGCACGAGATCGACTTCGTGCCCGGTGCCATCCTGCCCAACCAACCGGCGTACTGAACGTCCCCCGAGGAGATGAAGGAGATCGACCACCAAGTGAAGGAACTGTTGGAGAAGAAGCAAATCCGAGAGTCGATGAGCCCTTGTGCAGTTCCGGTCATCCTAGTGCCAAAGAAGAACAACGAATGGAGGATGTGCATGGATTGCCGCGCCATCAACAAAATCACGGTTAAGTACAGATTTCCTATCCCTAGACTTGATGATATGCTAGATGAATTAAGTGGTTCTAATGTGTTTTCTAAGATAGATTTAAGATCTGGTTATTTTCAAGTTAGAATGCATGAAGGGGATGAATGGAAAACTTCATTTAAAACAAAGCATGGTCTATATGAGTGGTTAGTTATGCCTTTTGGTCTCACTAATGCACCGAGCACATTTATGAGGTTGATGAACCATGTTTTGCGTGATGTGATTGGTAAATTCGTGGTTGTTTACTTTGATGATATTTTGATTTACAGTCACAGTGCACAGGCGCACCTAGAGCCCCTTAGGCGTGTTTTTATACTTTTGCGTGATGCAAAGTTGTATGAAAATTTGTCTAAGTGTTTCTTTTGCATAGATGAAGTCATTTTTCTAGACTTTGTCGTCAGTTCACAAGGTATTGAGGTAGACCGTTCCAAAATCAAAGCAATTGAGGAATGGCCAACCTCGAAAAACGCCTCTGAGGTTCGATCATTCCATAGCTTAGCTGGGTTTTACCGTGGTTTTGTACGGAATTTCTCTAGTATAGCCGCCCCTCTTACTGAGCTAAGTAAGAAGGACCAGAAATTTGAGTGGGGTAAACAACAAGAGCATACATTTAATACTTTGAAATCTTTATCATGTTCTGCTCCTGTTCTTCATTTACCTGATCTTACTAAGACTTTTGAGATCGAGTGTGATGCTTCGGGCATAGGTATTTGTGATACCCTGACCCCTTTTGCTAAATTATAAATTATAATTTTAGTAAATGATTTTGAATTAATATTGTTGAATATTAATCATGTGAGTATATTTGTATGTTATGCCGTTGTTTTATTGCAGGTTGTCTCACTTGAGCCGATACGTCATAGCAAGTGATGTTATACTGAGTGTATAACACAGTTTGAATTTTAATACTAAAGTGTCGAGTTATATGATAATGAATGAATGTTATTGCATTGAATTTTGTTTGCCAAAACCTTGAACACCCTAACGCTGAGTTGATCGGGGGTCTCGCTGGAAATGTCTAAGTCGTTTTAAAAGTGTTTCGAAAAATCTAAGTCGTTTTAAAATGGAGTTGGAAATCTCTGGGAGTCGATTTAAGATCAGGAGTTGATTTGAGCAAGGTGCGCGCCCGCGGAATGGTGAGCGCCGCGGGGAGGCCGCCCGTCCGCGGGGTGTTGCGCGCCCGCGGGGCGTGGGCGAGGCGATAGCCGAGAGCCACCTCGCGCGGTCGCGGGAGGCGCACGGTCGCGCGGGCTAGGCCGATTTTCCTACCTATAAATACAACACTTATCCCTTTCATCTTCATTTCTTTTCTCTTCTTTGGCGATTTCGTCCACCTCTCTCTCAAGAAATCCTTCAACTCTTGGAAGGGGATACTACCATCATCATCCATCATCTAAGGTAATCTAACACCACTTCCCTCTTGATGATTAAGCTCCATTCTTGTTGATTTGAACCTAGGCTTTGTTACCCAAAACTAGAGTTCTTCAATTTTGTCGATCTTCTTGCTTTGATATCTTGAACATATGGTCTATTTACCTCCTTGAAGCTATATGTGTAGTTATATTGAATTCCTATGGCTCATTGTTGCTAGGGTTAGGATTTTTGCCCTAATTTCCCCTTGTTTTGTTGTGATGGTTGTTTTGGTTCATTTTCATGTATGTTAGAGCCCTAGGGTGAAGGTGTTTATATTTGAAATGTTGTGTCTAAAGGATTTAAAATGAGTTATGAGCATGTGGTTTAAATGTGTGCCCGTAACGTGTTCGATCAAATGCTTCAAAGAGCTTTAATTTGTATTTTGAGTCCAAAATCATATTATGAGTTGGTATATCCAAAGTTATGTATATGGATATGTATGAAGTCCTTAAAGTAAAATATAGCATGAGTTGGGTTAAAGTTATGATTTAATTGTATGACTCGACATCTAAAATGAAAAGAGGATTAAAAGGTGCAAGGTGATGTGTTGGGGCTCGAGGTGGACAACTTGTGGGCGGCAAAGGAGTATTTCAAAGGTTGAGAAATTGTGAAAGCGTCTCTTAAGGTGGGGTAACTCTAAACTGTGAACACTTTTAAGGTTATAGTTATTGTTGTGCTTTGATTGTATAAGTATGAAGGGTCTTCGGACCAGAGATAAAAGAGACCCTTCAGGGCATAACAGAGATCCTTCGGGGTCGACAAAGAGACCCTTCGGGGCAAAGATCCTTTGAGATCGAATATAGATCTGTTAATGTCCTCCCTGGGGGGTAGTATGTCTGCGGGCATCCCTACAGGGCCAAAGATGTTCATTAACGGGGGCATCATGATGTTTAGACCCTATGGGGTTGAGACTAGTCTCCACAAAGTAAAGAAAAGTCCATATGTTATATTTTCACTTATGCAATTAGCTATAACTGTTTACAGTGTTTCCCACTGAGTATGTTGTTAAATACTCACCTCATTCATTCAATGAATTTCAGGTTGAGGAGTCAAGGCCGGGGTAGGAGCATTGTGAACACAAGAGAACCCCACAAGCTTGTGTTTATCTTTTCCATGCACTTCTTTTGAGAATACTTACATTATTATCATTATTACATTGATCACTCGTTTTGCTTTATGATCAATGATTATTGGGGATGGGAATAGCTCGATCTTTTGTAGGTTATGATGTATATAACTTGATATTATGCAAAAATAGTTTAAAGGTGGGTCGTTCGACCTTGGAGCCTATTATGTATGAAGTATGTATGTTGAAATCATCGATGGTAGACGGGCGGGTTGAGTAAGACCTATGACCCCGATAGGTTAGATGCTCTTACTTAAATCCATGTTGTGTGATAAAATAGGTATGATAGATTGCATGTTATAAATGCTTAATTGCGAAAAATTTATATTGAAAATTATGATGCCTTACCTCATCATGCTATTATCGTGTTTTGACCTTAGCTTCCGCTCATATTGAATATAAACACACAAAATATGTAAGTAAATTGTATGTTAAGTGACGTGGCCAAACGGAGTAGTTAGGGGCGTTACAAATTGGTATCAGAGCAGGTCTACCCTCATGTAGACTTGTTCTGCATGTGTTTGATTTATGTGTGAGAAATGTGGGTGGTTGTTCACGACGGCTACTCGGCTTGACTCCGATCCTAAGGTATGTACTTTTAAAGATTTTCAAGTATGAGTAATATGAAATGGGGGTGTGTATTATAGAGTGTGTCGGGAACGAAGTTAAAGAAGTTAAAGAGTTGAATAATCATGATAGCATGATAAAGAAGAAAAGAATGGTCCGAAGTTGGACAAAAGAAAAGAATGAATGGTCCGAATTTGGACAATAAAGATGAATAAAATGTATCTGTTGTCACGATCAACTATGATGTTTTAAATTCCCGATGCATGCTTTAAAGAAATGAAATCTTGGAAGCTGTGTGCTTTCTTGATTATGAAATGATGAAAAGTGCTTTTGTAGTCCTCGAATTAGCTTTAAGAATAACATTAACCTAACAAGCAAGTGTGCCTAAAGGCTTTAGGATGCCTCCGTGTCGTGCTCCTGCTCTGCAAGAAGCAGAAGAATCAAGTAATGAATGGGGTGGTCTTCATGATCCTCTACCACGAGAGAACGGGCCCGATTTTGCCTGAGGTTTCCTAGAGACGCTCCAGGGTCTCATGGCCCAACAAATGGGGTGAGGAGGAGTGAATGAAGGAGAAAGGCTCCAAAGAGAGGCGCTCGATATAGTCGAGCAGTTTAGAAGAATGGGGCCGTCTAGGCTCAAAGGAAATGAAGGTCCAGAAGCGACTGAGGAGTGGATCCGGGAAATGGAACGGATCTTCGAGCATATTCAGTGCATTGAGGTGCAGAAAGCCTCATGTGCTATCTTCCAGTTTGCAGAAGAGGTGAGCTTTTGGTGGGAAATCCATTTCCGAACTATGACGCCCGAGCAACGCCAAGCTTTGGTGTGGACCGACTTGAAAGAGTTGATCCTCACTCGATACTTCCCCGAGTCTTTCAAGATTAAGATGGAGACCGAAATCCTCAACTTAACGCAAGGAGAAATGACTGTGATTGAATATGAAAGGTGATTCAATCGTCTCTCCTGCTATGCTCCGTACATTGTGGATACGGATGAAAAGAAGGCTCGACGTTTTGAGCGTGGTTTGCGTTCCGAAATTGCGGGAATCCTGTTAGGCCAAAGGTTGAGAACCTATGGTGAGGTGATCGAGAGAGCCCAAGCCATCTCTCATGGGCTCCAGTTGGACCTGAAGGACCAAAGGCAGCGTGAGGCCCTTGGCAAGACAAAATGGGAGCCGCAGGACAAAGGAAAAGGGAAAGCTCCTATGCAAAACAAGCCATGGTAGCAGAGGCCTGTCCCACAGAGAGGAAGCAATGATAGGGCTCCTTGCCCTAAGTGCCAAAAGTTCCATCCAGGAGAGTGCCGTGCGGGACAGAGGGTTTGCTTTACATGTGGGGACCCGAGCCACCTGTCCTATGACTGCCCAAAGAAGAAGAAGGAGCAAGAAAGAAAGGTGAAGCCTCGACTGTTTGCTTTGGAGAGCGAGGAAAAGAACCCTAAGTCAGGTGAAGATACTATGTCAGGTATTCTTCGAGTATCAGATGTTCCAGCTTTAGTATTATTCGATTCCGGTGCATCCCATTCCTTTATATCCGCAAGTTTCTATTCCAAGCTTGGTGTTTTATGCAAAGATAGTGGTGAATTGTTAGAGATCAGTATTTCTTCGGGAGAGAGAGTTTCGTCTAGCAAGATGGCGTATGCCTGAAGCTAGAAATCAATGATAGAGTACTGAGAGCAGATCTCTATGTTCTGGAGATGCGTGATTTCGACGTAATCCTAGGTATGGATTGGTTGAGTGGAAATCATGCCATGATTCAATGTCGTGATCATGAGGTTGAATTTAATTTTCCATGTGAGCCTAAGCTCATCTTCTATGGTGCAAGAATGAGGTCAACTAAGAGGATCATTACAGCAATGAAGGCAATGAAGTTGTTAAAGAAAAGATGGTGCCATGGATTTCTCGTTAGCATTGTGGAGTCAACGTCCACTAAAGTCCAAGTGTCAGATGTGCCAGTGGTGAATGGATTTCCTGACGTATTTCCAGACGAGTTGCCTGGGATTCATCCTGATCGTCAGATCGAGTTCACCATCGACCTAGTGTCAAGTGCGGCACCAATATCTAAAGCTCCGTATAGAATGGCGCCAAAGGAGTTGCAAGAGCTCAAAGTTCAACTTCAGGAGTTTCTTGACAACAAGTTGATCCGACCAAGTGTTTCACCATGGGGAGCACCTGTGCTATTCGTGAAGAAAAAGGATGGATCGATGTGGATGTGCATTGATTATAGAGAGTTGAACCGGTTAACAATCAAGAACAAGTATCCGTTGCCGAGAATTGAAGATTTATTTGATCAACTGAAGGGAGTCGGGGTGTTTTCGAAGATCGACTTGAAGTCCGGCTATCATCAATTGAAGATCAAGGAGAGTGACATCCCAAAGACGGCATTTAGAACGTGATATGGTCACTATGAGTTCATGGTGGTACCTTTTGGATTAACCAATGCGCCTGGAGTCTTCATGGACTTGATGAATCGAGTTTTCTATCCGTTCCTCGACCAGTTCATAATAGTCTTCATCTATGATATCTTGATTTATTCAAGAAGCAAGGAGCAACATGCTGAGCATCTCAGAATCGTATTGGAGACGCTAAGGAAAGAAGATTTGTATGCAAAATTTTCAAAGTGCGAGTTCTGGTTGGAGCGAGTGGCATTCCTTGGCCACATGGTGACATCAAATGGAATCGAAGTAGATCCGTTGAAGGTGGAAGCTATTAGCAATTGGAAGACGCCACCAAACGTTAATGAAGTCTGAAGCTTCTTAGGACTAGAGGGTTATTATAGAAGATTTATTGAGGGGTTTTCCAAGATATCGAGTCCTTTGATGAGATTAACAAAGAAGGATGAGAAGTTCAAGAATTGAAGCGACGTCTCGTGTCAGCCCCGGTGTTGACTATTCCGGATGGGACGGAAGACTTTGTCATCTACAGTGACGCCTCAAAGTAAGGACTTGGTTGTGTTTTGATGCAGCATGGAAAGGTAGTAGCGTATGCATCGAGACAGTTGAAGGTGCACGAGCATAATTATCCAACACATGATCTTGAATTAGCAGTCGTGGTTTATGTATTGAATATTTGGAGGCATTACCTCTATGGAAGCAAGTGCGAGATCTACACCGACCACAAAAGCTTGAAGTACTTCTTCACCCATAAGGAGTTGAATTTACGTCAAAGGAGATGGTTAGAATTGGTTAAGGATTACGACTGTACGATCTTATATCATCCTGGAAAGGCGAATGTCGTAGCTGATGCCTTAAGCCGAAACATCTATCTTCCAACCAAGCAAGAGTAGTTGATCAAGGAGTTTGAGAAGATGAACTTAGAGGTGGTGGATCCTTCCAACCCCACTCAAGGGATTTTAGCAGCCTTAGTGGTTCGACCACTAATTCGTGATCGAGTTCGTGAAGCACAAGTCGAAGTTCCTTTCTTATGCAAAATGAAGAAAAGAGCATTGGAGGGTTCTATTCAGGGATTTGCCATTGCAAATGATGGCACATTACTGTTCGAGGGAAGGTTGTGTGTGCCGAAGAATGAAGAGCTCAGAAAGGAGATTCTTGAAGAAGCTCATAATACTCCGTATTATGTGCACCTAGGAGGCACAAAGATGTTCAAAGACTTGAAGATGGTTTTCTGGTGGAGAAATATGAAGAGGTCATTTGGCCAATTCGTATCGAAGTGTATCACTTGTCAACAAGTGAAAGCCGAACATCAACGTCCTTCTGGATTGTTAAACCCACTCAAGATTCCCGAATGGAAGTGGGAACACATTGCAATGGACTTTGTGGTAGGATTACCTCCGTCAGTCAAAGGTCATCATGCAATCTGGGTTGTTGTCGATCGGTTGACCAAGTCTGCTCATTTTTTTCCGGTGAAAATGACGTTTAGCATGGATCGATTAGCTCAGATATATATCGATGAGATAGTACGTCTTCACGGAATTCCTGTGTCGATAGTGTCAGATCGTGACACAAGGTTTACGTCCAAATTTTGGCGAAGTCTGCAAGAAGCTATGGGAACTCAGTTGAAGTTTAGCACTGTGTATCATCCTCAATCCGATGGTCAATCCGAGCGGACCATTCAGACATTGGAGGACATGCTCCGTGCATGTGTTCTCGATTTTGGTGGAAGTTGGGAGAGCCACTTGCCCCTTGTGGAGTTTGCTTACAATAATAGTTTCTAAGCGTTTATTGGAATGGCACCGTACGAGGCTTTGTATGGGAGAAAGTGCAGATCTCCTATTCATTGGGATGAAGTGGGAGAGCGTCGGCTCATAGGCCCCGAGATCATTGAGAAGACGGTGGAAGTAATTGAGAAGATAAGAAGAAGAATCAAAGTAGCTCAAGATCGTCAGAAATCCTATGCCGACGTAAAGAGAAAGGATGTGAGCTTTGAGTTTGGTGACAAGGTATTCTTGAAGATTGCACCAATGAGAGGAGTGGTTAGATTTGGGAAGAAGGGTAATTTGCAACCACGTTATGTGGGACCGTTCGAGATTCTGGAGAAAATAGGTGATGTTGCTTATCGCCTAGCACTACTTCCGGATTTGGCGGGTGTGCACGATGTTTTCCATGTGTCGTTGCTAAGACGATATGTGTCTGACCCTACTCATGTCATTTCATATGACACGGTGCAAGTTTCTAAGGACTTGACGTATGAAGAAGTCCCAGTTGCCGTGTTAGATAGAAGAGTTCATACTCTTCGAACCCGTGAGGTTCCTTTAATAAAAGTGCAGTGGAGTCGGCACGGACCTGAAGAGGCCACTTGGGAGAAAGAAGTTGATATCTTGGCTCGATATCCAAATGTAATAGAAATGTTAGGCTAATTTCGAGGATGAAATTTTTAAAAGTTGGGGAGATTGTGATACCCCGACCCCTTTTGCGAAATTATAAATTATAATTTTAGTAAATGATTTCGAATTAATATTGTTGAATATTAATCATGTGAGTATGTTTGTATGTTATGCCGTTGTTTTATTACAGGTTGTCTCACTTGAGCCGATACGTCATAGCAAGTGATGTTATACTGAGTGTATAACACAGTTTGAATTTTAATACTAAAGTGTCGAGTTATATGATAATGAATGAATGTTATTGCATTGAATTTTGTTTGCCAAAACCTTGAACACCCTAACGCTGAGTTGATCGGGGGTCTCGCTGGAAATATCTAAGTCTTTTTAAAAGTGTTTCGAAAAATCTAAGTCGTTTTAAAATGGAGTTGGAAATGTCCGGGAGTCGATTTAAGATCGGGAGTTGATTTGAGCAAGGTGCACGCCCATGGAGCGATGAGCGCCCGCGGGGTGTTGCACGCCCGCGGGGTGTGGGCGAGGCACGTGTCCGCGGGGAGCGATGGCCGAGAGCCACCTCACGCAGTCGCGAGAGGCGTGCGGTCGCGCAGGCTGGGCCGATTTTCCTACCTATAAATACGACACTTATCCCTTTCATTTTCATTTCTTTTCTCTTCTTTGGCGATTTCCTCCACCTCTCTCTCAAGAAATCCTTCAACTCTTGGAAGGGGATACTACCATCATCATCCATCATCTAAGGTAATCTAACACCACTTCCCTCTTGATGATTAAGCTCCATTCTTGTTGATTTGAACCTATGGTTTGTTACCCAAAACTAGGGTTCTTCGATTTTGTTGATCTTCTTACTTTGATATCTTGAACATATGGTCTATTTACCTCCTTGAAGCTATATGTGGAGTTATATTGAATTCCTATGGCTCATTGTTGCTATGGTTTGGATTTTTGCCCTAATTTCCCCTTGTTTTGTTGATGTGGTTTGGAGGTGTTCTGATGGTTGTTTGGGGTTCATTTTCATGTATGTTAGAGCCCTAGGATGAAGGTGTTTGTATTTGGAATGTTGGGTCTAAAGGATTTAAAATAAGTTATGAACATGTGGTTTAAATGTGTGCCCGTAACGTGTTCGATCAAATGCTTCAAAGAGCTTTAATTTGTATTTTGAGTCCAAAATCATATTATGAGCTGGTATATCCAAAGTTATGTATATGGATATGTATGAAGTCCTTAAAGTAAAGTATATCATGAGTTGGGTTAAAGTTATGATTTAATTGTATGACTCGACATATGAAATGAAAAGAGGATTAAAAGGTGCAAGGTGACGTGTTGGGGATCTAGGTGGACAACTTGTGGGCGGTAAAGGAGTATTTCAAAGGTTGAGAAATTGTGAAAGAGTCTCTTAAGGTGGGGTAACTCTAAACTGTGAACACGTATAAGGTTATAGTTATTGTTGTGCTTTGATTGTATAAGTATGAAGGGTCTTCGGACCAGAGATAAAAGAGAACCTTCGGGGCATAACAGAGATCCTTCGGTGTCGACAAAGAGACCCTTCGGGGAAAAGATCCTTTGAGATCGAATATAGACCTGTTAATGTCCTCCCTGAGGGTAGTATGTCTGTGGGCATCCCTACAGGGCCAAAGATGTTCATTAACGGGGGCATCATGATGTTTAGACCCTACGGGGTTGAGACTAGTCTCCACAAAGTAAAGAAAAGTCCATATGTTATATTTTCACTTGTGTAATTAGCTATAACTATTTACAGTGTTCCCCACTGAGTATGTTGTTAAATACTCACCCCATTCATTCAATGAATTTCAGGTTGAGGAGTCAAGGCCGGGGTAGGAGCGTTGTGAACACAGGAGAACCCCACAAGCTTGTGTTTATCTTTTGCATGCTCTTCTTTTGAGTATACTTACATTATTATCATTATTACATTGATCACTCTTTTTGCTTTATGATCAATGATTATTGGGGATGGGAATCGCCCGATCTTTTGTAGGTTATGATGTATATAACTTGATATTATGCAAAAACAATTTAAAGGCAGGTCGTTCGACCTTGGAGCCTATTATGTATGAAGTATATAAGTTGAAATCGTGGATGGTAGACGGGCGGGTTGAGTAAGACCTATGAGCCCGATAGGTTAGATGCTCTTATTTAAATCCATGTTATGTGACAAAATAGGTATGATAGATTGCATGTTATAAATGCTTAATTGCGAAAAATTTATATTGAAAATTATGATGCCTTACCTCATCATGCTATTATCGTGTTTTGACCTTAGCTTCCGCTCATATTGAATATAAACACACAAAATATGTAAGTAAATTGTATGTTAAGTGACGTGGCCAAACGGAGTAGTTTGGGGCGTTACAGTATTGGTGCAGTTTTGATGCAGGATTGCAGGCCCGTCGCCTACTTCAGTGAGAAGCTTAGTGGCGCCAGTTTGAGGTATTCCACGTATGACAAAGAGCTCTACGCCTTGAAGCGTGCAGTGGATACATGGCAGCACTATCTTTAGCCCAAGGAGTTCGTAATCCACACGGACCATGAGAGTTTAAAGCATCTCAAAGGACAACAAAATTTGAACAAAAGACATGCAAGATGGGTAGAATTCATCAAGTCATTTCCACATGTGATCAAGTACACAAAAGGCGAAGAAAACGACATGGCGAACGCGTTATCTCGAAGGTATGCACTTCTGAACTTAATGCATGCTAAGATGCTTGGTTTCGAGTCCATTAAGTCATTGTATGTTGAGGACGTCTATTTCAGCCCCATTTATGCTTCATGTGTGTCAAAATCTCGTGCTCTTAATGGATATTATGTGCATGATGGGTTTTTGTTTAAGGAGTCTGAGTTATGCATTCCTGTTTGTTCTATGCGTGAGCTACTTGTGTCAGAATCGCATGGGGGAGGTTTAATGGGTCACTTTGGTGTGCATAAAACATTGAACTTGCTGCATGAACACTTCTTTTGGCCACATATGCGTAGGGATGTAGAGAATGTGTGTAGTCGTTGCATTACTTGTCGTCAAGCCAAGTCCACTTCACACCCGTTTGGATTGTACATGCCGTTACCCGCCCCATCAGCCCCTTGGATCGACATATCTATGGATTTCATCTTAGGATTGCCTAGGTCTAGGTCGGGTAAAGATTCGGTGTTTGTTGTTGTTGATCGGTTCTCCAAAATAGCTCATTTCATTGCATGTAGGAAAACCGATGATGCTATTCACATAGCCAATTTGTTCTTTGTGCATGTTGTTCGTTTGCATGGAATTCCTCGTACTATTATTAGTGATAGGGATTCTAAGTTTTTAGGACATTTTTGGCGTGTTTTGTGGGGAAAATTAGGTACTAAGTTATTGTTTTCTACTGTATGTCATCCACAAACCGATGGTCAAACTGAGGTTGTGAATCGTACATTAGGAGCTTTACTTAGGTCTCTAATTAAGAACAATTTGAAGTCATGGGAAGAATGTTTACCATATGCTGAGTTTGCTTATAATCGTGTTATTCATTCTTCTACTCACATGTCTCCATTTGAGGTAGTTTATGGATTTAATCCGTTAACTCCTACTGATTTGATTCCTTTACCCGTTGAGCATCTAACGAGTGTTAAAGGTATGAAGAGAGCTGATTTTAAACGAGAGATGCATGAGAAGGTACGTGTCCGGATCGAGCACAAAGGCGCTCAAACCGCCGCCGCACGCAACATGAGGTGCAAACGTGTTACTTTCCAGCTCGGAGATCATGTTTGGATTCATCTAAGTCCAGGCCGGTTCCCTAACTTGAGGAAGTCCAAGTTGTCACCCCGTGGAGATGGCCCATTCACTGTTTTGAGCCGTGTTAATGATAATGCATACCTCATTGATCTCCCTGGTGAGTACAAGTGTTCTTCTACGTTTAATGTTGCTGATTTGTCTCATTTTTCTGCAGATGAATTCGACCATGATGAGGATCCAAATTCGAGGACGAATTCTCTTTAGTAGAGGGGGAATGATGAGGACATCCATAGCAATGAGGAATTCAATGAAGAGCTACAATTCAAAGGACCCTTCACAAGACTACGAGCTAAGAAGTTGCAAGATTATTTGCAAGCCACAATTTGCAAGAAGCTCGAGGTTAAAGACGGCGTGCAAGGAAGCTTGAAGATGATGACTTTATTGAAGATGGAAGATGGAGATCAAGACATGGAATACGACACATGAAGATATGCACGTGTGCATGTGAACGCGTGCATGTTTGCATGTTGAAGAGCTCGCGACAATGAAGTGAAGAGGCCAAGATTTTCGGCCCTTGATTATTTTAATTAAGGGGTTATTTTATTTTAGACTATAGTATATATTTTATTTATTTATACTATAGTCAAACTCAGATTTTTATTTATTTAATTATGAAATTTTCGGTCATGTTGAAGTCATAGTTTGACTAAGATTTTAGATAAGGCAAGATCTACAAGTTCTACCTTAAATAGAATTCTCGTTTAGGAAATTGTCTAGTCCAATTCAAGTTCAAATTGGACTCCTTATTTTCGTCCATTAGGCCTTAGATTTTCGGTCCTTTATAGTATAAATAGGGGATCATTGTGACATTCATACTTTAGACTATATTTGAATTATTAAGCCTTTGCTTTCAATATCGTCTCAACCATTGAATCTTTTGTGAGTTTAGATAACAAAATTCATACTCTTAGATTTAGCAACTCTAAGTTTTACAAAGGGAATTCACCGTCCACGTTTGAGGGATCGTCGGAAACTCGCTATCGAAGAACAACTTAAAGAATTTGGCCTTGTGTACGTTCGATATTCAAGGCAACTTTCGGGTTGTGATTCACATCGACAAAAAACCTCCACCGCCGCCGTTCGACGTCAATCATCCATCATCATCCGTCCGTTTCAAGCCAGCCCCTGTTCGAGTCAAGTTCGTGTTCATCTCGTTCAATCCATAAGTCTATTACAACTCTAACATATCCTATCTACTCTAGCCCTTCTTCACCTAAATCTCACATCCAAAACACCATCAATATTCTCGTCCATATTCTCATCCAAAATAGCCCTTTAATTTTTTAGATTTGTGTTATTTTGTGTGTCATTGTCTAGGTATTTTAATTGAGTCTTAGTTGTCTGGATAATCGAGTATTATTCCCTTACTTCACCGACGTAGTTTCTTTCCTAGCTTCCGCTTATTTCGAGTATTGTCGTGTCCCATAGTCCCGGGTCACATCATCGCATGATGTTAGTGACAAGTTTGGCAGGAACGTGAAGGCAGTTGCCAAATTGTCATCAGTGATGGAAGGAATCGAATGAATTTGCATGGGTGTCGAGAGCCATGCATAGGCATCTTCAGTTGGTATGAACTAACCTTGATCAGAGATGTCTTGCTCTCTGAAGTTCATGGAGGCCAAGTTGGTGAAGATTTCATCAGTTGAAGGGAGGGGTGGATCACCAACGAAGGGTATGCACGAGAAGTTGGTTGGTTCATTGTCGGAGAGAGGAGCATCAGCTGGAATACCGAGCTGGAGTCTCTTGATCATCGAATCTATGATCTTCGAGAGAGCTGGTGGCGAAGAGAGTGGATGATTCATCCAGTTTCTACTCCATGCACCTTCGATGATCCAGAAGGCGGAGCCACGTATGTGGATGAGGTGGAACATGGTTGACTCATCTAGTTGGGAGCTGGCTGATATTGTGGGCTGATCACTCAGCCTTGAAAGAGTTGCACTCTCAAGCATCAGCTCTCTTTCGTCAGCAGAGTTGATGGGTGCCTCCAAGGGTGCCTTTCCACGATCTGAGTTGGAAGGCCCTTGTAGATGGGAACGCTTCGGGACCTGATGGCAGTAGATAGTGGGGAGCATGTCCCTTCTTCCGAGTAGTTCACCAGTTTGTATGATCTCATCAAACTGGCTTCGAATGATATGGCTTATGCGATTCATAAACCCAACCTTTTCTCGAAATGAGCCAGTTGACGGATCATATGCCGCACGCTCTACGTTAGCTCTTAGTTGCGCAAGGATATAGGAGGCCCAATCGGCTTGACATCCAAAGTATAGAGTGGCTGTGAGATGGGCTTTGATCTCAGAAAGATGGACTATCTCGAAGTTGCCATGTAGGATATAGCCGGTGATATCCAAAAGTTGGATGATATCACTTGGCATGCTCTCCTTTAGTCTGTGCGAACTGTCATTGTGGCACACATGAGGAAGCTTCCAGGTATCCCATAGCGCGAATTTGGATGGCAGATTTAGGTCCATCACGTCTGGGCCTTTGCCGGGGAGGTGAAGAGTGGACATCATCATTTTCTTTGTGACTGTGATCACCTGATTCTTTACGGTGGAGATGATGTTGTCACCGTTGATGGTTGCGTTGTAGTAGAATTCAGCAACATAAGCAGGTATGTTCTTGACCGGCAATAGTGTCAAGAAGGGGAGCAACCCAGTCGCCTCTAATGGTCGATAAATCTTTTGAAAGACATCCGGGCCGAGACGTGCATTGAGCATCTCTAGCTTTAGAGATTTGTCCTTTCTCATCTTGCGCTCAAGAGCTTTAATATCCACCATGGGAAATGGGGCTTCATTTCTGCAAAGATATGCTCTTTCAGTTTAGATAACAAGAGTTTTTGATGAGTGAGAAAAGGCTAACAAATGATCGAACAAGAGAGAGAGAGGGAGTTTTTCAGATGATCGGAGCCTTCATCTCTTTGCACATATTTATGTATCTTTGCATGCAAGAATCGAGAGTACTCGATTGCTTTTCTTAGCTGATCAGCCATCCAATTTGATGGTTGATTAGCTGAATTAATGATGTTTGTATCTCTGCCATTCAACTGTTAAGTAACTTTATGATCTTGTGGCTGAGATGTAGCGATTTTGAAAATAGGGTAGTTGCCATAAATATCGAAATATTTTCTGCAGATCTTTCTATTTATAGCTCATTAAAAAATTATATTTTCCTTCTCCTTCTGAAGAGTTGTTTTAATATCCATACAGAAATGTTAATGGCAACTTTGTGATATAGAACCTTATTTTCAAATTGTAACCATTGAAATATAAAATAAGATATTTCGTAATCGGAACGGTAACAATATAATTAATGTAAGCTTTTGAATTAAAAAAAACTTATCCTTAGTCAGTTGGGATACAGTCCAACTGATTGATGACGCGGCGGTTGGTTGAGCAGTTGAGTATTGATGCTCAGTTGTCACTGATGAGCTTACTGCAGTTGAGGCTGCAACTGAACTGAATTAATCAGTCGACTTGATCAGTTGCTCGACTTTTCTGTAGACAGTTTACGCTTCTTGAATGGCCTAGCTGGACTGGCAGCATTGCTTCCTTTGGATATAGCTTTGTGCATTGATGGTTCTGGCCTTGCTGTCCTCTTAGCTTGGCGAAGGTGAAGCTGGATTTCAACTGACGAGCTTTTCATCCTTTGACTAAGGGAGTGTGAAGTTCCCTTTGGCGGTGACCCAAACTGATCACTTTTCAAGAGCAGTTGCATGCCTTTTGAGCTAGAGGTGAGTAGTGGAGTCACATAGCTTTTGGATAAGAGACTTGGTGATGTGGCAGTGTCATCATCATCACTGTCGCTCTCATCAGTACGCCTTAGATTCTTCTCAGAAGCTATGGCTTTAACATGTGAGAGATGAGGTTCTTTCCTTTTAGTGACAGGTGGATTTTGTCGTGATGGCTCAGCTGACTGACTTGATAAATTATCAAAGATCAGCTGACGACAAAGTGAGCCAGTTGGGCAGTTGACTGGTTGATCTGCAGTCCCAACTGCTTGAGGCATGATGTTAGTCTTGATTTCTGCTAGAAGAGCGTTTGCTGGAATCTTGTTAACAAGCCGGTGGTTCATGATGTGCTGAACTTGCACAATGGTTGGAGGAAATGGATTTGATAAACCTATCCATTTGATGCTCCAAGTTTTTTCTCGTTGCCAGTAGCTCATGCCATAAAAGGCAGTTAGAAGAAAATGAGATTGGATGGACATAGAATCTCTCCAGTTGTACCAGTAGAAGTACCGGTGGAGTTATTTGAACCAACTCTTGATCACGTTGGGCAGCAAAGGTAAAGTGAGTGAGAAGGAGACTAGTCACTTCCTTTTGTGCACCCTTGATTGCATATTCTCCACTGTAGAAAGTGCGAATATTCTCTTCAGTCAGTTGGAGCGGTGGGCATGTGCTTCTGAAGTAGTCCGCTCCATAGTTTGGGTGAGGGATTCCAACGAATAGAATAAGCTCATCTGGATCGGAGCAAACCTGGAAATCAACTGGAGATCCATTCTTTGATTTTGGAGAGTGAACGGCATTGGCAGTTGAGTTGCCCGAACTCTGGTTGCTCATCTTGGCCTTGCCTCTTCTCTTTTTCTTCAGTGACTGAAGATGAGCAGTTCCTTTCTTGGGGATCCAGTCGGAGATTAGAACCGGTAGTGATTAAAACTGAATTGGTTGTTGCAGGTTGAAGCTTTCCATTCTCTCCAGTGTGACTCGGCAGATTCCTTTAGATCTTGAACGAATGAGCCTTCTTGTGGAAGTTGGAACACTTCAGCAACTGTTTTCTCATTGATGTGTAGCATCCTTCCTTGAATCATTGATGATATCATCTTCCCATCTGCAGATAATTTTGCTTGAAGTAAAAATTCATTCACCAAATTTTGTCTAAAGAATCTTGGTGGTGTTTCCAGGTAGTGAAGAACTCCTGTTTTGTGAAGATTTGACAGAAGTGTTGAATTGTTTGATTCATTTAGAATTAATTGAAAATTCTTCCTATCAAGGAATTTATCTCTCATGAGTTGTTCCTTGAAGGAATTTGAAGATCTGGATAATTCGGCCATCTTAGAGGTTGGCTGAATTTTTGGGAGATTCAAGATCTTTTGAGAGATCAGATTTTAGGAGGAGAAGGCTTTTTGTGTTTGTGAGACTTGAGAGAGAGGCTTTTTATGAGTGTTTGGACAGACTCATAGATATGATGGTTGAAATGGTACTAGCCTCTGATTTCTTTTGGTCGTTGGCAATTACTGACCTTGACGCGTGTCATTGTTTTGCAACGGTCAAAATTTCAAAATAAATGTAAAGCCCGACATTTATTTGAAATTAAAAGGATTAACTTTTGTAAATATAGATCAAAAGATAATTACAACTGATTAACAAGAAGTTCACTTAGGGCTTTTCTAATCATGTTTAATTTTGATCAGCCACTCAGTCCTTCTTGTGATCAGTTTTTCTCCTCTTGGCCAGCGGTTCTGAGCTATTATCTTCTTCATCTTCATCGCTGCTTGCCGACTCAGTTTCAGCTAACTAGAGTCTCTGTTGGGCTTGCAGCTGCTTGATTTGCTCCGTATGCAGTTTAACATGTTACTGCAGGGATTCGATCAGTTCCACATAATGTGGAGGGAGCTGGACTGTGGAACTGCTCGGCTGATCATTGAACTGGACTACTTTAGAGTCCACTTCCTCTCCTTCTTCAGTTCCAACAAGTTTCTCGCAAGAAACTGTGTGGGAAATGTCATCTGCTTTCACACTTGTTTGATAGTTAAGTTGATCATTTCTTGGACTTGGCTGATCAGCTGACTTTTCTGAAGAAGCTGGCTCTTGATCAGCTAGAGGAATAGGGGAAGTGATTCCTTCTTCGATGGTTGGGTCTTTTGAGAGAGTTGTTTGGGGCTCAGCTGCCTTCTCAGCTGATTCTTCTGACTCTTCAGGAATGACGTTAATTTCGACTTCAGTTCTGTGGGGGGATTTCTCAGAGTGGAGTTCTCTAATCACCTCATCGATGATATTATCTACTGGATTCAATGTTTGGTCACTTACAGCAGCTGATGGCTGTTCAGGCTGATGGCTCTGTGTTTTCATCAACTGATTGAATAGCCATTTATGTTGAACATGGGGATGCGACCACCTTTCTTGTTCCATTTCTATGGTGATGACTGGCAGTGTTAAGCCGTGAAGCTTGCACAGTTCATCAAAAACGTCTTTCATCGATCCTTCAGCTGGGTGTGTGCACTTTTTCCTCAGCTGTAGCTGCCTCATAAGATGTTTGCCCTTAGTGATACTGGCATTCTCACTGTTTGTCCACCATAGGCTCCACTCTTCTTCTCGCCTCCAGAAGCTCATTCCATGGAATGCGAGCAATGAGAGAAACTGCTCTGACTGGTATACATGCCTCCATAGAAACCAGTAGATGTACCTGGTTAAGGTGTGGAAGAGCTCCTCATGGCCAGTTACCTCCTGGGCATAGTATAGAGCCATGTGCTTTTGCGTGGTTTCATCAGCCCATCTCTTCACGGACTCTCCTTATGAGTAGGCTCTTATATTTCCTTCAATTTGAGCCATTGGAGGGCAAGTCATTTGGAAATAATCGGCTCCAGCTCCATTGTGAGGAATCCCTTTTGCAGGGATCATATCATCTGGATTTTCGCACGGAGATATATCCTGAATAGTTAAGTTTGGTGGGATCGTTGGATCTTGTATAGGGCTTTATCTTTTTCTCCTTCTGGACTGAGAAAGTAATATTCTTCTCCTTTTTGATTGATCAGCTGGCTTCTTCTTTGTAGCTGATCTGACAGCGGCTTGCCTAGCTGATTGTTCGATCATGTCAGTTCTGGTGACAACTGAACTTTGTTGCTGGAATCTCTGAGCTATTAGAATGTCATCATCAGAGTCAGCAGTAACTGGCTTCTTTCCCTTGTCTTCTGCTGCAGGCTTCTTTCTCCTTAGCTGGTCAATTTGTTCAGGATCAATCTCAACAATTTTGAGAGGTATTGAGATGAAGTCATTATTGACTATTGTTTTGAACTCTTTCTCCTCAGCCATCCATGTGAACTGCTTCTCCAAAATGATGCTGACCCGACTGGTGTATCCAATTCATTGAGGGAATTTCTCACCATTCCAGCTTCTTTCAATGATATCAACGTACCTCTTTAGTTGTTCAAAGAAGTATTGTGCCCAGTTGATCTCCATTCGGTTGTAGATGGCAGCGCAGATTTTGTACTTTGTCGCTAACATTTCCGATTAGCTGTCAATTGTCCCAACCATGATCTTTGAGGCATTGGCAGCGAGCACCTGAAATTCATCTTGAAATTTTGAGATGAGATGATTGCTCTTATATGGTTGAGGCTCTCCTTCCTTTTTCCAGAAGTCATAAGCTTCCTGGAAATTTACTTGAACGTCTTCCAATTTGAGTCCATTGTTGGGCAGTTCGAACACGTTGCTCAGAGACTCAGCTGTCACGACAATAACGTGTCCTCTTACTTCAGATCTGATTTCCCTAGGATTTGAAGATCCATTTGAATTTAAATAAAATTCAGCAACTGGTTCGGTGTAGATCCGTTCTGGAAACACCTCTAGAAACTTCTTCAGCTTGGCCTGAGAAAGCTTTTTGACGATCATTCTGCTGAGAGGAGAAGCTTTGCAGGCTTGAAGAAATCCGGCTGGATTGAAGAACTTGTCTCTATCGAGCTTATCACAGAAAGCTTTAGAGTCTTCTCCAGGTTGATGGAAATTAAATCTTCTGCGTGATGGATTTTGGGCCATGATTCTTCGAAGAGAGATTGATTTGAGAAGCTGAGAAATTGATCCTTCAGGGTTGAAGATTTTTGCTTTTGATTAGGAGTAGATAGAAAATCAGTAACTCTATGGTAAAAATCAGGAAGCTTATCTCGAGTGTTCAGCCGCCTTATTTATATAGAAGGATTTAGCTCATCCAACGGTTGTGACGCTTGGTATGCCCAATATTCAACGGTCGGAATAGATCAATTGACCCGTCGATTGGGTTTTCATTTCTATCCATTGGGGATAAATGAGGAGAGAGAGAGAGAGATAGAGTTCAACGGTAACATTCAAGTGACACGTGTTTTTACCATTTTCACTATTCAAACTTTTGAACTTATCTTTTCTCTCTAGCAGTTTCTCCTTGGCTTGAAAATTGATTACATCATCAGTTGGTTTCTAGTGAAACTGATGATCTTTCAGTTGATCAGTTCCAACTGAGATGTCTTCTCATCAGTTCCGAACTGGTCTTGACTGCTTTGGACCTTTATTCAGCTGCTTCCCAGTTCAGCTGATCCCCTTCAGCTGGTCTTTGAACTGATATATCTTTTTAAATTTACTTCAGTTCCATGACTCCTTCGTCAGTTTAATCAATTTGCAGCTTGTATGTTCTGCATAACTGACTGGATCATCAGTTTGAGCGACTGAGCTGATGATTTAGTTGAACTGATGGAGTAAACTGATCATCTCCAGTTTACTTATCTCTCAGCGGCTTATTGCTTTTACTTCAAACTGATGGCTTATGTGACCAACTGATCAGTTTCTCGCCTTTTTGATTCAGTTTATCTCTTCAGCTGGAGTGGTCCCTTGGCCTTTTTCTTCCAGTTGATCATGTCCATCCTGTGATGTTAGCTCCAGTAGTCCCAACTGTATGCATAGCTCCATAAACCTTGCTTCAGGAAATGGTTTGGTGAAGATGTTAGCTATCTGCTTCTCAGTGTTAACATATTTGATGCATATGTCTTTCTTCTCGATGTGATCTCTGATGAAGTGATGCCTTATATCGATGTGCTTAGTTCTTGAATGTAGAACTGGATTCTAGGATATCGCAATTGCACTATTGTTGTCACAGTAGATAGGCACTTCTTCAGTTTCAACTTTGTAGTCCTTCAATTGTTGCTTCATCCAGAGTATTTGAGCACAGCAGCTTCCAGCAGCTATATATTCTGCTTCAGTTGTTGACGTGTTAACTGAGTGCTGCTTCTTGCTAAACCAGGATATCAGTTTGCTTCCAAGAAACTGACATGTTCCACTGGTGCTTTTTATGTCGATCTTGCATCCACCAAAGTCTGAGTCTGAATAGCCAATTAGACTCAAACTGTCATCTCTGGGATACCATAGTCTAAGATTTATGGTTCCTTTGAGATATTTGATAATTCTCTTTGCTGCTTCAAGGTGGCTTTTCTTTGGGTTGGCTTGAAACCGTGCGCATAGACCGACTGAATAAGAGATGTCTGGCTGGCTGGCTGTTAAGTAAAGTAGTGACCCAATGATTCCTCTGTAGTATGGTTGGCTAACTGATTCTCCTTCTTCATCAAGAGTTAGCTGAACTGATGTGTTCATGGGAATCTTGAGAGTTCTTCATTTTCTTACTCCAAACTTCTTGACTAGCTCCTTGGTATACTTTGCTTGACTGATATGAATTCCATCTTTCAGCTGCTTCACCTGGAGTCCTAGGAAGAATGTCATTTCTCCCATCATGCTCATCTCAAATTCGCTTTGCATCAGTTGAGCGAATCGAGTACATAGATCTTTGCCTTTTGATCCAAAGATTATGTCATCCACATAAATTTGAACCATTAAGATCTCAGTTGATCGTTCTATTCGAAATAGAGTTCGATCAATGACTCCCTTTTGAAACCCATTTTTCAGCAAGAATGTTGTTAGAGTTTCATACCACGCTCTTGGAGCTTGCTTCAGTCCATAGAGGGCCTTCTTCAGTTTGAAGACTTGGTCACCAATTTCAAAGCCTGGCGGTTGCTCGACATACACGTCCTCTTTAAGTATTCCTTGAAGAAAAGCACTCTTGACGTCCATTTGGTAGACTGTGAAGTTGAAGTGAGCTGCATAGGCTAGGAACAGTCTGATGGCTTCTAATCTTGCAACTGGTGCGAATGTCTCATCAAAGTCAATTCCTTCACTTTGTGAGTAACCTTTGGCTATCAGTCTAGCCTTATTCCTTGTGATCACTCTTTGTTCATCCAGTTTTTTGCGAAAGACCCATTTTGTACCAATGACCTTTTAGGTTTTTAGCCTATCAACAAGAAACCATACGTCATTTCTTGTGAACTGGTTTAGTTCTTCTTGCATGGCTATGATCTAGTCTGAGTCTTCTAAGGCTTCTTTGATGTTTGTTGGTTCAGTTTGAGATATGAAGCATGTGAATAATGCATGCTCAGTTGAACTTCTGGTCTGGACTCAACTTCTTAGATCACCAACTATCTTGTCAGTTAGGTGGCTTCGCAGCCATTTGGGCAAGATAGCTTCAGCTGGGTCCTCAGCTGGCTCTTCTGTGGTGACGTCATCAGTTGCCCTTTCATTAGCTAGTTTAACATTTTCATCAGTTCTTCCCCCTGTTTCATTGCCTTCTTCTAGTAAAACTTCAAACCGCTCTGGAACAATGTGATCCACATAGTCCTACGAGTTCTCAGTTTCACTAGGTAGTACTTGCACTGATGTGTCTATTCTTTCTTTGTTCCTGTACTCATTAGCAAATTCATCAAATACCACATGACATGTTATTTCCACAACAAGAGTTCGTTTATTGAACACTCTGTAAGCTTGTGCATGAGGTGAGTTATACCCAAGAAATATACCCTTATCAACTTTAGCACTAAAAGCTTTCAATTGAGTCTTGCCATTGTTGTGAATATAACATTTACAGCCAAATATTTTAAAATATGAGATAGAAGGCTTACAACCCTTGTACAGTTCATAATGTGTCTTGTCATGGGCTGCTACAATGGTACTTCGATTTTGAGTATAGCAAGTTGTGTTGACTGCTTCAGCCTAGTACCCTTCAGCTATGTTGGCATCAGCTATCATTGCTCGAGCTGCTTCTTTGAGTGTCTGGTTACATTGTTCGGCTACACCGTTTTGTTGTGGAGTTCTTGCAGCTGAGTGTTCATGAATGATTCCAAGCTGGTTGAGAAAGCTGATCATGTGTTGATTCACAAATTCAGTTCCATTGTCGGAACAAATCCTTTAAACTGATCTTTCCTTCTCAGTTTGTAGCCTTCTGATCAGCGCAGTTAGCTTGTCATAAGTTTCATCTTTGCTTCTCAAGAATTCCACCCATGTATATCTTGAGTAATCATCAACTACTACAAGAGTGAATCTTTTGCCTTTTGGAGTTTGAGGTCTAACTGGACCAAACAAATCCATGTGTAGCAATTGAAGGCAATCAGTTGTTCCTGGTGGATGACTCTTATTCTTGAAGGATGACTTCACCTGCTTCCCTTTTTGACATGGTCTGCATACACCTGTCTTCTTGTATATTTCCTTGAGAAGCCCCTCAACTATCTCTTTCTTGGCTAGATAGTTGATTATTTTGAAGTTGAGGTGATTCAGTCGTCGATGCCATAGCCAGCTTGCTTCAGTTGATCCTTTTGAGAGGAAGCAAGCTTCTGAGTAGCCGGTTGACTAGTCAACAATGTACATGTTGCCTCTCCTGATGCCAGTTAGCAGAATTACTCCAGTTGACTTATCTCTTATGTTGCAGGAGTTTTTAGTGAAGTCAACTTAGTAACCATTGTCGCACAACTGGCTGATGCTTAGTAGATTGTGCTTCAGTCCATTCACGTGGGAGACTCCATTCACTACTACTTTTCCCTTGACTACGAACCCTTCTCCAATGGTTCGGCTTTTGGAATTGTCTCCAAATGTAACAAGTGGGCCTTTGATTTCTTCATAACCGTCGAGATCTTCTCTGTCTCCGGTCATGTGCTTGGAGCACCCGCTATCTAGATACCAAATGTCTTTGGTTTTCTTCATAGATAGGATGCTCTTGTCCTGCAAGGAAAGGATTAGCATTTAGGGACCCGTTTCATATCGGGTCCTTTTTGATACATTAAGCCTTTTGGAATCCAAACTTTCCAAACTTTTGGCTTTTTATCACTCAGTGAGTCAATTGATTTGGATCGTTTCATTAGTTTCGATTCTCTTTCAACTCTTCTTGAGTCGGTTGAATGATACCTGCGTTGCAAGTTAGTGGGATAAAACAATTCGACTAATACGCAGTCATCTCGAGATTTTTGAGTTCTTCTATGAAGCCAATGTCTTGTGTGTTTCCAATATACTGGATTAAACCCTTTAGGATCAGTTCTTGGTTCATTTCTTGAATCCAGATACTCATTATAATGATAATAAAGTTGAAATGAGTTTCTTTGACCCCAAGGGACACGCCCTCTGCGTGTTCCCTTTGATCCCACATGAAAGTCATCCCACATCAGCCACTCATCACCTTAAAGGTGCAATCGATGTGGACCATCCTCCCTGGACCCCAAGGGACACACCCCCTTCCTGTTCCCTTTGATCCCGCATAGAAGTCATCCCACTCGAGGCACAAATATTAACACAGCACAACACGGGCTGGTGGTGACCAATCCCAAACAAAACATTTTCTTTCTCTCAAAACCATTTAATGCATGCAACTTGATAATATCTACATGGCATGCATGCATATGCTCGTGATCATATACAAGACATTCAATGCAAATAGATAGAACACCACAAGCATATTACATTACACATTTATGAGATAATAAATTATAACAACACAATAGCAAATAATAATCACATATAATCAAATAATAATATATTCATGCATTGTAGTTGCAAATAGATTTCTACTTACCTCGAATCCGAATCTTATAGTATTTGTCACCCTAAATCAAATGTTTTTTCTTCAAATCTAACCAAACAATTCACTAGGTAATTAGTTATTAATCGATAGCCAATTAAATAAATTAATTTACTTACCAAATATATTATACATATTTTATTGAGCTTATTATTCTTCTCACTTCATCATTTTAATAATAAAACTAAGCTTTCAGAAGTTATAAGTTACCACTAATAAATTTGTCTAGCTACAAATTATATATATATATATATAAGTTATCTAAATTGAATTATAGAAATAATTAGTTCTTATTCAGGATAATCTAATTTTACAGTAGATCATAAATTAATACATAAATTATGATAGCTAATATGTAATATTTATATGAAGTTAGACAATACTTTTTATTCATTTTACTTTATTTCACTAACAAAATAAGACTTTCAAATATTAAGAATTAACACCAAGCACCCAAAAATTAAGCCCAACTATTAATTACACAAGGATTTGAAATTGAATTATAGAACACTAGGAGTTTTATTTATTTTTATAATTTGCTAACTTCCATAATAAGATGTTTACATCTGAGTATTGAAACAGATAAATATATGCTAATTATAAAGCCATAGAAATAATATTATTTATTAATAAAGCATTTCAATTCATGAAATAATATTTACACAGTAGATGCTTAATTAAATAGTGGAAGATCTTGTTTATAGAAATTATAAAAGTTTAATAACATTAACCATAACTGAATATACCCCACATGCTAAAATGTACATATATCTTAATAAACGAACTCTAATCTACACTTATAATAGTAACCCATTTATTTTATTTTATTTTATTTTTAATTAACTTACCACAATAAAATTACAAACCATATAATTAAACAATTAAATTCGTAGGTGACTACGTTCTCTTGTATTAAAATAATTAATTAAAAGTATGATTAAATTTGATAATACCTGTGTTTCCAACTCGATTTTTCCTTCTTTCTCTCTCAATATATATATACTTTTTTTTTCCTTTCCTTATAATACGTTTCATAAGATTATAGACACATGATAGGTGTATATATATATATATAGATTATAGTTCCTAATCTTATATTATTTATAGATAAGTTTACCCATATTTATTTTATCCTAACTTAGAGATAATATATGTATGCACACGTGCCTCCATCATATAACTCATTTAATCAAAATCTTCCACCTTTCAGACATATCTCCTACGTGTTATCTACTATAATAGTTTTATTATTTTAATTGTTTAGTTATTCACTCTATAGCCAACATAATACTTGTATACAATTATATAGTATATTCATATATAATAAAATATTAATCTTACTAGAATATACACGACACAAACATTAATATATTATATTCCTCATAAATCTAGAATTATAGGATATGTTAAATAAATAAATGAGCATGATTATGTTTACACAGATATCTATATAAACACAATTAGCATGTTAATAACACATAATACCTATATGAAACATATATCAAGATAATCATTAAATAGTGAGGGGCTCGGTTACTAAAGGGACATACAAAACTGATAGACAAAGGAACTGAAGATTCCAGCTGCCAGACAAAGCTCAGAACTGAAGATCATGAAGGGTGCCGCAACTGAAATTCAGATAAGCCAAAGAAGATCTTGAAGTTAATGAAACCGAGATCTTGAAACAAAAGCTCGTCAGAAGAGCAATGGCAATCCACCGGTCCCATTAAATGAAAAGCTTTGTAACTAGCCTTTTCATTTATGATCTAATAGTGATCACCACCGGTCACCAACTCACCTATCTTTAAAAGGTGAGCTACCCCAGAGAAGACCGTGGTACTTTTGAGAATTCGGAGAGTACTTTAGTTAAGCCTTTCCATGAAGGCGTTCGCTGAAGCACTAAAGCCTTACGCTCAAAGAACTTAGAAAATCAAAAGTTCCAACTAATGAGAATGAGCCTTAACGCTCTTCGAGCTAGCTATTGAAGATTTCTAACCAGAGTTGTTCTCTCAGTCACCATACTTAAGTGATCAACTGCCCCAGCTCAGACGCAGACACACAAAGGAGCAACCCAGTTGATACCAATTTCAAGAATGTACTCTTGAAGATCGAGCGAGATCTAAAATCATGAAAAGACAGGCAATAGCACCTTATCTCTCCAGCGAGCAGTTAGAGATCGCAAGTGTGAGCTGTCAACCTAACGGCTGAGGAAGTAGAGAATGCAGCTTCCGGGATAGCAACTGTCTTCACTGTGTAACCGTAATAAAGGAACTTTATACTTGCATAGTGAATTGCCCTTCTGTGGAAGGAAGAGAAGACGTAGAAGTTGAGCTTCGAACCTCTATAAACTGTTTGCGTGCTCTACTTTACTTTTCAGTTCAGTTGTATATTTTTAACTGGACACCATAATCACACACATCACTCCGAGCTAGCAGATCTTCTTAACTGATCTCTACATAGTACAGATGATATTTACGAGTCAAAATGGGCCTGTAATATTCCGCATCTAGTTCAGTTTTGTAATCAGTTTATTCATCCCCCTCTAAACTGATTCTGACTCACCGTGGGACCAACAAGTGGTATCAGAGCGGTTGAATCTAAAGATCAGCCATTTCTGTAGATCAACTGAATCAGATCTAGTCATCTGTGCTAATCTATAAGCTATGAGAAACCATAAGCTACCTATCTTTTCAGTTGAAAACTACGATAACTGGAGCAGGAGAATGAGAGCGCATCTCTGCTCAATCCACGAGAATATGTGAGAAGTTATCGAGGATGGTCCAATCACAATTATGATAGACAATGAAGCCCACGTTCCTGATGTCAACCAACCGGCAAGGATCCTGAAGCCAATCCATCTTCTCACGGGTGAAGAGAAGAAGTTGAAAAACTTAGAGTTCGTGGCCCAAGCCGCGTTGTTCCCAACTCTAGATGAAGATCGTATGAAGGACATGAAGAATTACCGAATTGCCAAGGAGATGTGGGACTTACTTACAGATCTGTGCAAAGAGTCCGAAGCTATCAAAGGAAACAAGCTTTATCTAGCAGTCGACAAATATGAGTCCTTCAAGATGCACTCAGATGAGACTATCTCCAGTCTTGAAACAAGATTTCTTGGCATCATCAGTGAGATGAATAATCTAGGAAGAACATATCCCAACAGTGAGATGAACTCCAAAATTTTGGACAATCTTACAGAGGAATGGGATATGAAGGTGATTGCTATAAAGGAGTCAAGAGATTTAACTGGCATCACCCCAAGAGAACTCTTTGGTTCTCTTAAAGCCCACGAATATAGCCTAAACCAAAAAAGAGAAGCATCCACATCTTCCGCCCAAGATGCAGCCTTCTACGGTGAAAGAAATCGGTTTAGAGAAACTCGAGGAAGAAATGTCTTCCAGCCTAGAAGTTCCTGAGCTAGAGAACAACTAAGCGGCTCAACTAATCGCATAAGAGAAGTAGTGGAGAAGAAGGAGAGCCTGACTGAAGATATCAATGATCAAATCCAGTCAGTTGCCAAGCTACTAGAAAAGCTCAAGTGGATCAGAGAGCAACCATCAGTTATGCTTCAAACTGATGATGCGCCCAGAGAGGAGAGAAATCAATCGCCTGCTGAACAACCCAGGGCAGCCAACAAAAGCATAGGAGAATACTTCCATTGCTACAAGTAAGGACACTACATGTATGAGTATCCAGAGCTCCCTGAAGATAAGAAGGCCAAGGTGAACAGAAGCTTTTTCAAAAGAAAAGCTATGATGGCAACTTAGAGAACACCGTCCTGGATGACTCAGATTATCCATCAGGAATCGACTCCGACGGCTATAGCTCTGAAGAAGAGGCATTGTTCTGCCTCATGGCTGACAACGAAGAAGAGGTTCGCACCAGCAACTCCTTAACCACTTTTTATCACATTCATGAATCTTCCATTACTAGCAATGAAATAAATGAACAATTCAGAATGCTAGAGGACCAGTTAGCAACTCCTTAACCACTTTTTATCACATTCATGAATCTTCCATTACTAGCAATGAAATAAATGAACAATTCAGAATGCTAGAGGACCAGTTAGTTGCTATTTCAAGTAGGCATTTACAATTGAGGGAAGAAAATGATGACCTAAAAGATGAGATCAAAAGACTGAGAAGTGATCGTGACAGAACTGAATCACTTGAGTCTCAGTCACCTGAATGTGACAAGTTGCAGCTTAGTTTTGATGAGCTCAGAGCTGAGAATGATAGGCTATGGCACGAGGTCCATGAAAGAGAGAAAATTTCTCTCAAATTCAAAAAGGGATCTCAAACTCTTGATGAGATTCTAAGCCATCAAAGAGTTGAAACTGGTAGAACAGGGTTAAGATACAACAGGTACACTGCCACGGAGAAAGAAAAGACAGTTATTCAAACCAGTCAAGAAGGAACACTTTCTGGTTTTGTTAGACCTGCACGAACCCAACCAGTTGAAGAGGCCGAAGGTGAAGGAACTGAAGATATCCCTACAGATTCACCTAAAAGGTCTAGCCAATCCTCCTAACTAAAAGATGCAGTCCAGCCATCAGTTCGGCAGAGGAAGCCATCACAAAGAAGGCCACAAGCTAGAGATAGGCAATTTGCCTATCAACAAAGGCCACCAGCTCAATAAAGGCATCCAGCCTTTCAACAGAGGTCGACAGTTCAGCCAAGACCTCCAGCTCATCAGAGACAGTCAGTTCAACAAAGATCAACAAATTTTCAAAGGCCCAAACCTCAAAACTGGCCTATGGTGAACAGAACTGACCGGCCAACTGAAGTAAGGAGAAATACTCAGTTTGGACTGCAGTCTCAGCAGGATAGGGCATCAGTTCAAGAGAGAACAGGTCAGCCAGCCCATCCTCGAAGAAACCTAGGAAGTCAACCTGGAAGAAAGTTGACCCAAGGAGAAATGTGATGACAATGCCATATCAAGCGCGTCAACATTCTCAGATCTCTCTAGAGAAGTTCACTCTAATGGATCTCGCAACACAGTATAGTGAGTATCTGGACTCAAGGGATGAACTCAGAATCAACCCTCACTATAACTGGTTTGCCAACTGGCCATACTATAAGAGCAACAGGGCTCAATGTGCAAAAAAAAAATTGGCCACATAGAAGAGCTAGACAAGCTCGAAATCAAAGAGTTATGATCGAAATAATCTATCCTAATAACTCTCGACGCAGGTACAAGTCAAATGACTCAGCTCAAAGGAGAAGGGCGGAAAAGTGAGTGAAACTAATCAGACGATCAAAGTCTAAAAACTCTCTACCTGCCATAAAGCCAAAAGTTTAGCAAATCTGGATCCCAAAGCATCTGATTAGTAAAAAAAGACTCGATGTTATGCGGGCTCCTAAAAACTAATCATGTCTCTTACAGGAAAAGAGCATCCTATCGAAGAAGAGGACCAAAGAGGTTTGGTATCTAGATAGCGGGTGCTCAAAACACATGACAAGAGATAAGCAGGATATAGAATGATACAAGAAGAAGAAAGGCCCATTAGTCACACTTTCAGAGACAACTCCAGAAGCCGAACTATTGCAGAAGAGTTCGTGGTGAAAGGAAAGGTGATAGTCAATTGAGTCTCCCACGTGGAAGGACTGAAGCACAAACTTCTCAGCATCAGTCAATGGAGCAATCCTCCTAATTCGAGTAAAGAGAGGTAACATGTATGTTGTTGACTGGTCAATTGGAAATGGAGAAGCCTGCTTTCTATCAAAGAACTCAACAGAAGCAAGCTGGCTATGGCATCGACGAGTCAACCATCTCAACTTCAGAACCATCAATCATCTAGCCAAGAAAGAGCTAGTAGATGGGCTTCCTATGGAAATTTTCAAGAAAACTGGCATCTGCGGACCATGCTAGAAAGGGAAGCAGGTGAAATCATCATTCAAAAATAGAAGTCATCCTCCAGGGACAACTGGTCCCCTCCAGCTACTACACATGGATCTATTCGGGCCAGTCAGACCACCAACGCCCAAAGGAAAAAGATTCACTTTGGTAGTAGTCGATGAGTTCTCAAGATACACATGAGTAGAGTTTCTCAGAAGCAATGATGAAACCTACGCCAAGCTATCAACGATGATCAGGAGGCTACAAATTGAAAAGAAGAAATCAGTTCGACGAATTCATTCAGATAATGGAACTGAATTCGTTAACTAACAAATTATCAGTTTTCTTAGTGAACTGGGAATAACTCACGAGCACCCAGTTGCTAGAACTCCACATCAAAATAGTGTTGCTAAAAGGAGAAACCGCACACTTAAGGAAGCAGCTCGAGCAATGATAGCGGATGCCAAACATAGCAGAAGGATACTGGGCCGAGATAGTTAATACTGCGTGCCACACTCAAAATAGATGCCCCATCATTAGCGCACATGACAAAACACCCTATGAGCTCTATAAGGGTCGTAAGCCATCTATCTCATACTTCAAAGAATTTTCCTTTAAATGTTATATTCACAACAATGGCAAAAGTGAACTGAAGACTTTCAGTGCTAAAGCTGATGAGGGAATATTTCATGGTTACAATTCCCCATATGGTCAAGCTCAAAGAGTGTTCAATAAACGAACACTAGTTGTGGAAATAACTTGTCATGTTGTTTTTGATGAGTTTGTCAACGAGTACAGGAGTAGAGAGGTACTCAATATATCAGTTCAAACAAGGAAAACCGATAACTCACAGAACTATGTAAATCACACAGTTCCAGAGGAGTTTGAAGTCGGGTTTGAAGATGAAGGAAATGAATCTAGCATCGACCAACTGAGAGCACAGCTGAGGGCGATCAAACTAATGAGGAGAATGATAATGCTGAGACCTTCAATCCCACAACTGAAGCAGGGGGAAGAACTGATGAGAAGGAAGGGTAAACTAAAGACAAGACATCAGAGGATGTTAATACAGAGGACCCAACTGAACATCCAGCTGAGGAGAGCCTACCCAAATGGCTCAGAAGTCACCCAGTTGACAAAATAGTTGGAGATCCAAGAAGTCGGGTTCAGACCAGAAGTTCAACTGAGCATGCTCTCTTCACATGCTTTATAATCCCAAACTGAACCGACAAGCATCAATAAAGCCCTTGAAGACACACACTGGATAATTGCTATGCAAGAAGAGCTGCACCAGTTTATAAGAAACGATGTGTGGTTTCTTGTTGATAGGCCAAAAACCCAGAAAGTCATCGGAACCAAGTGGGTTTTTCACAACAAACTGGATGAACAAGGTGTCATCACAAGGAACAAGGCGAGATTGGTAGTGATAAGTCCATTTATTTCGTGTTTTTCTGGGCATTTTAGTCGCTCTAAATGTCCTTTTTAGTGTTTTTTGTGTCGGAAAAGAACCAGAAAAGTGGTTTGGCATTACAGGAGTGAAATCTGGCGAAAGAGGCATTTTAGCCTCAAATTGACTGAAATCGATGAAATGGGCATAGTAGACCTAAGCAGAAGATGTCGTGCCCACAGTACTCACACAGATTCAGAAGAGGCAGTGAAGAGGGCATTCTCGGAAAAAACGGGATTCTGTTTAAAGAAGACAAAGCTGGCGTGGGAACTTGATTGATTTCGAAATCTGAATAGAAAAAGGAAAGATTGTTCATAGCTGGACTCTTGGGAAGCAATTTGGAAGATAAGGATGACATCCCTAAAATATTGGGATTCATTCCACCACCTAAGGAAGTTTCCTTATATAGGCAGATTCCAGTGGCCACAGAGATCCAGCAGATAAGGAAATTTCCTTATCCAGGCAGATTCCAGCAGGGCATAGCGAATTCGGCATTTGGATTCGATCTTTGTACTCTTTTAAAATACTAGTTTTGATTGTTAGAAAAACACTTCGTACCATATCAATTTTCTGCACTTTTACTTTCGCCATTAGTTTAGTTTTAACGCTACTCCGGCAGCAAGACAATCTGGGGCCTTATGCCCACAGAGGTTATGATTTATATTTAATGTTGTTGTTGTTCATCGTTGGTGTTGGACGAGTTTTTATTCAATTCCAGTAAGTTTTTCCTATTTATCATGTCTTTAATTTATATATTTATAGTTCTTTATAGTATGAGTAGCTAGATCTATATTCCGGAATTTGAACTAAAGATGAAGCTTTAACAAAACACTTAAATACTCATGAGGCCGTGTGGGAACATTACTGCACGATTAGGTTTCTGCCAATTTTTGTTCTTATTCCAATTGAGCGTGAGTTTAATATAACTATTGTGGCTGATCACTCTTTAGTTGTAGAGGGCACACCAGGGTTAATTGGATTAGCGAATCGTGACTGTGTGTTAATTCAAATGGTAACTGGGAAATCGGTGGGTTGTTGTGGGCACACGAGGAATCAGTAAAACACAGCAAACTTGGGTTCATCTAGGGCACACTGCTTCCTATTCATTTACATCTCTTTGGGGAACCGAGGGGTGGGTGATAGGTTAGGGGTTTAATTGACGAGGAATCACGTTTAAACCTAATCTGAACGGATGAATAAGGAGACGCAGCGAGGAATCCGGTCTCCATAACTGGGTGATTTAATTGTGTAGGAAAATCGTTGTGCCCATGATCGAGTGAGTATAAGTTAAACTGGATTCTAGTTCAAGTTCCGGAACCTTTTATTATTTGATATCTCTCTAGTTTATTTTTGCAGATTTAGATTCCATTGTTGTGACCACAGTACCAAACCCCTTTTTTGTGATTGGTGACTCGAAAGTAAGATCGCATCAGCTCTCTGTGAGATCGACCCTTACTCATAGCTAGCTACGCTCGCTGTGGGCACAAGAGCATACAAATTCATTTTGAGCGCGAAACGACCGCGCGTCAAAATTGGCGCCGTTGCCGGGGAGCTGATTTCCAGTGATTTTACTTTCCAAGCTAGTGTGCCTAGAAGTTGATGCCCAGGAGCTCTTCAGAAGAAACTCTATTGTACGACCTGGAGATAGAGAAGACTTTGAGGAAAAATAGGGCAGCAGTGAAGAGGGCACGACGAGCTGTAAACAGACCTCGTGAGCCCACACCACCAGAAGATCAAGGAGACGAAGGGCACGAGGAGGAAGGACAGTTTGAGAACGGCCACACTATCAACATGGCCGCAAATGGGAATGCCGCGAATGGAGATGCGAAGGATAACAGGACTTTAAGGCAGTTGGTTTTCCCGACCAATATGAATCTACGCCCGATGGGCATTACACTTCTAGCTGTGACTCAGAACTGGGATATTCATGCAAACTTTATCCAAATCTTGGTGAAGTTCCACGGAATGCCCGGAGAGGATCCACAAAGACACTTACAAGATTTTGAGATGGTTTGCCAGACTCAACCATCCACCCATGGACGAGAGGAGTATGTGCGGTTGGTCTCGTTCCCTTTCACTCTTCAGGATGGGGCACGGGACTGGCTGTACACATTGCCGACTGGCGCTGTGACCACATGAGACAACTTCAACAAAAGTTGTTGGAAAAATATTTCCCAGCATCCAGAGTGCAAGAAATGAGAAGAAGGATAGGGAGCCTCAAGATGGGAACCAACGAGAGTTTCTATGACTACTGGGGAAGATTCCAGACGATGCTGGCGAAATGCCCACAGCACCAGATTACTGAACACGATCTAATTCAGTATTTTGTTGGAGGATTGAGACCACATGAGAGAACAATCATGAATGCCTCATGTGGAGGGTCTATACTGAACAAGTAGTCTATTGAAGCATTCAGAATTCTCATGGAGATGGCTGAAGACAACCGAGACTTCAGCGGAGAGGGCATTCGGGTTGTCAGTGAATCAGAGAGGGCACCGGACCAAGACAGCAGAATTGACAGATTGTGTGACAAAATTGAAAAGATTTTGTCTAGTGTGAGCATGGAGAAAAAGCCCAGACCTTGTGGAGTATGCAAGAGTGTACTTCATTTCACTGATGAATGCCCAACTCTACAAGACGCGATGGAAGAAGTAAATGCTGTAGGTGGCCAGAATGGGCATTTCAGAATATATGATCCCAATTCCCATACTTATAACCCTGGCTGGAGAGACCATGAAAACTTCAGATGGAGAAGGCCAGAGGATGGGCATTCTGCACGCCCATTGCCGCCACCAGAAGAAAAGATAAAGCAAAGGCTAGAAGATCTTGTCTATGCCATGGTTGAGGAGAACGAAAAATTCAAGCGAGAGACTCGAGCTGGTCTTTCACATATGAGCAAGCAAATCAATCAATTGGCTCAAGCCATACACAAGATGGAGGAGAAAAATGGAAAGTTACCTTCCCAGGTTGAAAACCCAAGAGAACAAGTGAATGCAGTAGCATTGAGGAGTGGAAAAGAGCTTCCGGAGATGGTCAGGCCGAGAGAAGAGAAGGATGATGTGCCCTTGGAGGAAGAAGTGGAAAAAATTCCCACAGGAGACAAGGCACAAGAAGCCGAGCAGACCGATACTGTGCCCATCCCGGAAGTAAAATAGCCTGCCAAAGTGCCCATTCCAGAAAGACGGAAACCTCCATTTCCAGGGAGATTGGCACAAAATAGAAAAGAAGAAGAAACCAGGGAGATGCTAAAAGTATTCAGCAAGGTGGAGATCAACATCCCACTGATCGAGGCAATCAAGCAAGTACCACGGTATGCCCGGTTTCTAAAGGAGCTTTGTACCAGAAAGGTGCGATTCAATGACGATGCAAGGTTCCTAGTTGGGGAGAATGTATCGGCTGTGATACAAAGGAAGTTACCCAAGAGGTGTGATGATCCAGGGATGTTCATGATCCCTTGCATAATTGGAGATAGAAAAGTTGAAAAGGCCATGCTGGATTTGGGGGCATCAATCAACGTAATGCCCCTGTCGGTGTTCAAAGAATTGAAGATTGGACCTTTGAAGGAGACCCATGTGGTCATTCAATTAGCTAACCGATCTAATGTTTATCCAGAAGGCCTCATTGAAGATGTATTGGTCAAAGTGGACGAGCTTATATTCCCAGCAGATTTTTATGTGCTTGACATGGGCACAGCGACTTCAAAATCTTCAGTTTTGTTGCTGGGAAGGCCTTTCATGAAGACAGCTCGAACCAAGATTGATGTGGACAAGGGCACACTGACGTGTGAGTTTGATGGGGAGAAGGTGACGTTTATCATTTTTGAAGCCATAAAACACCCCCCGGATATAGAAAATTGTAATTTTGTGAATACATTTCATTCTCCGAGCCGTTCTACTTTATCCATGATGAGCAACAGAGAACCGCTGGAATGGGCATTGTGGGATGGACTGATTGACCAGAATGCCCTGGACGAGGATGATGACATAAGGGATGGAATTATGATGCTGTACTCATTGGAAGAAATGCCATATGGATGTGTGGACTATGGTGTGCCCATTCGGAGAAGTGATGACAGAATGATGCCTTCTATTGTTAGAGCGCCCACGCTGGAGTTGAAGGCATTGCCAAGGCATTTGAAGTATGCCTACTTGGGAGATAATGAGACACTCCCAGTGATAATTAGTGCGGGGTTGAATCAAGCTGATGAAGACCGCCTTTTGAGATTGCTGAGACTGTACAAGGAGGCACTCGGATGGACTTTGGGAGATATAAAGGGCATTAGCCCAGCAGTTTGTATGCACAAGATTTTGTTGGAAGATGATGCAAAGCCCGTTCGTGATCCACAAAGAAAGCTCAATCCGGTGGTGAAGGATGTGGTACTAAAAGAGATAATTAAGCTACTGGACCAGGGCATTATATACCCAATTTCAGACAGCAAGTGGGTCAGTCCAATCCATGTTGTGCCCAAGAAGTCGGGCATTCAAGTTGTGAAAAATGAAAAAGGAGAGCTTGTGCCCACACGACTGCAAACTGGCTGGAGAGTTTGCATTGATTACCGGAAGCTGAACACAGTCACGCGGAAGGATCATTTCCCACTTCCGTTCATTGACCAGATGCTGGAGAGACTCGTAGGGAACAAGTTCTTTTGTTTCTTGGATGGATACTCAGGATATATGCAAATTGCAGTGAGTCAAGAGGACCAGAAGAAAACAACTTTCACGTGCCCATTCGGCACATTTGCCTATCGCAGAATGCCCTTTGGCCTCTGCAATGCTCCTGGCACGTTTCAGCGATGTATGATGAGCATATTCTCTGATTTGCTTGAGAACTGCATTGAGGTGTTCATGGATGACTTCACGGTGTATGGGAGCTGCTTTGATCGATGCTTAGATAATCTGGAGAAGGTGTTGCAGCGTTGTGTGGACAAATACCTAGTGCTGAATTACGAAAAATGCCATTTTATGGTCAGAGAGGGCATTGTACTGGGCCATGTGATTTCCGAGAGGGGCATTGAGGTCGATAAAGCTAAAGTGGACATAATTGAGAAAGTGCCATACCCCACTTCGGTGAAGCAAGTGAGAGGCTTTCTGGGGTACGCTGGATTCTACAGAAGGTTCATAAAAGATTTTGCAAAAATTACCCAGCCTATTACTCACTTATTGCAGCAAGATGTCCCCTTTGAATTTGATGAAGAATGTAAAAAGGCATTCAATTTTCTGAAGAAGCAACTGGTCACAGCACCAGTTATTCAACCACCAGATTGGGGAATGCCCTTTGAGATTATGTGTGACGCCAGTGGCTACGCTGTGGGCACTGTAATGGGTCAGAAAAGAGGAAAAGAAAGCCATGTAATTTACTTTGCTTCCAAAACTCTGAATGGGGCACAGTGTAATTACACCACTACTGAGAATGAGCTGCTAGCAGTAGTTTTTGCATTCGAAAAGTTTCGGTCCTATCTCTTGGGCACGAAGAGCATTGTTTACACAGATCACGGTGCCCTACGGCACTTGATGGCCAAGAAGGAGACAAAACCGAGACTAATTAGATGGATCCTGCTCCTGCAGGAGTTTGATGTCGAGATAAAAGATAAGAGTGGGGCACAAAACTTGGTAGCTGATCATCTAAGCCGGGTGCTGAATGAAAAAGACGATGCAATGCCCATTATGGATCACTTCCCTGATGACCATCTGTACTCAGCATGGGGCACACGAGAGCCCTGGTATGCAGATATAGTAAACTTTTTAGAGTCTGGAGAGCTGCCAATTGGGTACTCGAGGTACCAAAAGAATAAACTGAGGCATGAGAGCAAGTTTTATGCATGGGACATCCCTATTCTATGGAGGAGGTGTGCTGATCAGATCATAAGAAGATGTGTCCCTGACAATGAAATTGAGAATATTTTGAAGCATTTCCGTAACTTTGCTTGCGGAGGGCATTTCGGACCAAACCGAACAGCAAGAAGAATTATGGACTGTGGGTTCTTTTGGCCCACGATTTTCAAGGATGCCCACAACGTATGCAAGAGATGTGATCAGTGCCAGAGAGTTGGGAACATCACAAGGAGGAACGAAATGCCCATGACACCCATTATGCCAGTAGAAATTTTCGATGTTTGGGGAATGGATTTTATGGGACCCCTCGCAAACTCAAGGGGGAACTATTACATCATCCTGGCAGTTGATTATGTGTCCAAATGGGTGGAGGCAAAGGCTACTCCTACCAATGATGCAAGAGTAGTGACCGTATTTCTGAAATCTCATATTTTCAGCCGGTTTGGTGTGCCCAGGTCCATCATCAGCGATCAAGGAACACATTTTTACAACCAAACCCTGGAAAAATTATTGAAGAAATATGGGGTGAACCATAGAGTCACAACAGCCTATCACCCACAAGCGAATGGCCAAGCTGAAGTCTCAAATCGAGAAATGAAAGCCATTCTTGGGAAGGTAGTTAATCCAAGTCGAAAGGATTGGAGTCAATATCTGGATGATGCCCTGTGGGCATACCGAACTGTTTTCAAAACTCCAATCGGGATGTCCCCATATAGGATACTGTTTGGGAAATGCTGTCATTTGCTGGTAGAGCTGGAATACAAGGCACGATGGGCACTGCAGAAGCTGAACATGGACAAGGACGCAGCAGGGCATTTCAGAAAAATTCAGATTCATGAACTGGAAGAGATGAGGATGGAGGCCTATGACAATGTTGTTCTTTATAAGGAAAAAATGAAGAGGCTCCATGATCAAGTGATTAGAAGAAAGAGCTTCACCCCGGGGCAAAAAGTTCTTTTGTACCATTTAAGGTTTAAATTGATGGGAGGAAGTCTGAGGACCAAGTGGGTTGGTCCATTTGAAGTGTACGCGGAATGCCTCAATGGAGCAGTTGAGCTGAAGAATCCAGATACTGGAGGGCGTTTCAAGGTTAATGGCCACAGACTGAAACCTTACCTGGGGCACTCAGACCAGGATGTTAGAGTGGTCTGGCTCGTGGAGCCCATCTATATCTGAATTGGTAGGTGTCGTGCCCATGACAGTAACTAGGGCGCTACTGGGAGGCAACCCAGGTTTTTTTTAATTTACTTTTTTTTCAGTATTTTAATAAGTGTTTTTTCTGATTTATCAAACTAGACTAGGTGAGTTTTCTATTATCTGCCTGAAAAAAAAATGCAAGATGTAGTTGAGGATGAGAGGAGAGCAACCCTATTTCTTTTGTGCCGAAGGCAGACCCTTCGAGCATTCTGTTCTCATTTTCTATAGGGACAAGCAGAAAGACACCAGGCGGAAGGGCACAGCAAGAAGAGATGGTGCCAGAATGACCATGAAGAGGCTGGATAGCATGGAGAATGCCCTGTATCAGACTGTTGATACCCTCTTGAGGAAGATTGAGCAAGCATTTACCGCATATTTCAAATATGTTGGTTTCAGTTACCTGACATCCACCAACCTGGTTCAATTCCTTTGCTTTTATGTTCTTTTGATTTTCATTCTTTTTGGTGTCGCCTTTATTCTACCCACTTTGCCTCAAGCAAATTGTGTGGGTGGGGGCATTTGGGTTATTGTCTTTTATTGTTGAGTTTGTTTGAACACTTTGCTTCGTGCAAAGTGTGTTGGTGGGTCGTTTGAGTCAGCATGCTATCTGTTAAGATTTGGAGAGCACTAGTTTCTGGTTTGTGAATGTTAATACCATTGCTAATTGAGTCAGCATGCCCAATCTAAAAGCAGGGATGATGAATGAGTTGAGCATTAACCTGGTGAGATTTGAGCCTGCGCTGTTATGCCCATTTTACAGCATTTTCTTTTCATGTGTGTACATTATGTGCTTATAATTTCTAGAACTTGCTTTTGCTCTACTTTAAAATTAGAAAGTTTAAAATGCATGTGTAGATGATTTAGGCATTTTCTTGCTTGAGCCCACTAAGCCAAATAAAAACCAACCTTTGACACAGCTTTGCAGCCCTTTTGAGCCAATAAAATGCCCTGGCAATTTTGTTGATATACCTCACTATATAAAGCCAGGGCATTACAAAAACCTGAAGTAGAATGAGTCTCTGGACGGTTTTGAAGAATTGAAAATGCAAGAAGAAAGATAGGGGGAACGAAAAAAAAAATTCAAAAAAAAGGGAAAACAAAAAAGAATAAATTCCCCCTAGTCTGAATGTTCAGAATGCCCATGATGAAAAATTGTGTAATCTGAACGATAAATGAGGGCATGAGGAAGTAAGTTGAAAATAAATTGTGGTATGTCCAGCGAACGCTCCTGAGAGTTTTAGCCCAATACCAAAAGAACCCCACCTTACCTAAAGAGCCCCATTACAGTCCATAAAAGTCCTTTTGATACTTATGCATTTTTCCACTTAATGAAATTAAAGAAAGAGCATTAGCAAGCTTATGGAATGAATAAGTACAGAATAAATGAATTTGAGTGTAAACACTAAGCCTAAACACTGTGTGAAGAGAGTGTGGGAGGACCTATACGCCCAATTCAATTTTGACTTGCTAGGGCATGTTGATTATGCAATTAATTGGAAAAGTTGGTTGTTGAAACGTTGTGCCCACACGGATTAGCAGGTTGCATGTTTTGTTTTGTTTTCGCGTCTGTTTCTTTTCCTTTTCCCTTTTGTTTTTCTTTTTCTGGGTTCTTCGTACCCCATGCTTGAGGACAATCATGACTAAAGTGTGTGGGTGTGATAAGTCCATTTATTTCGTGTTTTTCTGGGCATTTTAGTCGCTCTAAATGTCCTTTTTAGTGTCTTTTGTGTCGGAAAAGAACCAGGAAAAGTGGTTTGGGCATTACAGGAGTGAAATCTGGCGAAAGAGGCATTTTAGCCTCAAATTGACTGAAATCGATGAAATGGGCATATTAGACCTGAGTAGAAGATGTCGTGCCCACAGTACTTGCACAGATTCAGAAGAGGTAGTGAAGAGGGCATTCCCGGAAAAAACGGGATTTTGTTGAAAGAAGACAAAGCTGACGTGGGAACTTGATTGATTTCGAAATCTGAATAGAAGAAGGAAAGATTGTTCATAGCTGGACTCTTGGGAAGCACTTTGGAAGATAAGGATGACATCCCTAAAATATTGGGATTCATTCCACCACCTAAGGAAGTTTACTTATACAGGCAGATTTCAGTGGGCACAGAGATCCAGCAGATAAGGAAATTTCCTTATCCAGGCAGATTCCAGCAAGGCATAGTAAATCCGGTAGATATTGAAGACTCCTCATTTTTGGGGATTTGGATTCGATCTTTGTACTCTTTTAAAATACTAGTTTTGATTGTTAGAAAAACACTTCGTACCATATCAATTTTCTACACTTTTACTTTCGCCATTAGTTTAGTTTTAACGCTGCTCCGGCAGCAAGACAATCTGGGGCCTTATGCCCACAGAGGTTAGGATTTATATTTAATGTTGTTGTTGTTCATCGTTGGTGTTGGACGAGTTTTTATTCAATTCCAGTAAGTTTTTCCTATTTATCATGTCTTTAATTTATGTATTTATAGTTCTTTATAGTATGAGTAGCTAGATCTGTAATCCGGAATTTGAACTAAAGATGAAGGTTTAACAATACACTTAAATACTCGTGAGGCCGTGTGGGCACATTACTGCACGATTAGGTTTCTGCTGAGTTTTGTTCTTATTCCAAGTGAGCGTGAGTTTAATATAACTAATGTGGCTGATCACTCTTTAGTTGTAGAGGGCACACCAGGGTTAATTGGATTAGCGAATCGTGACTGTGTTAATTCAAATGGTAACTGGGAAATCGGTGGGTTGCTGTGGACACACGAGGAATCAGTAAAACACAGCAAACTTGGGTTCGTCTAGGGCACACTGCTTCCTATTCATTTACATCTCTTTGAGGAACCGGGGAGTGGGTGATAGGTTAGGGGTTTAATGGACGAGGAATCACCTTTAAACCTAATCTGAACGGATGAATAAGGAGACGCGGCGAGGAATCCGGTCTCCATAACTGGGTGATTTAATTGTGTAGGAAAATCGCTGTGCCCATGATCGAGAGAGTATAAGTTAAACTGGATTCTAGTTCAAGTTCCGGAACCTTTTATTATTTGATATCTCTGTAGTTTATTTTTGCAGATTTAGTTTCCATTGTTGTGACCACAGTACCAAATCCTTTTTTTGTGATTGGTGACTCGAATGTAAGATCGCATCAGCTCTCTGTGGGATCGACCCTTACTCATAGCTAGCTACGCTCCCTGTGGGCACAGGAGCATACAAATTCATTTTGAGCGCGAAACGACCACGCGTCAGTAGCCAATGGATACTTTTAAAGTGAAGAAATCGACTTTCATGAGACATTTGCACCAGTTGCAAGATTAGATGCTATTAGACTGTTCCTCGCCTATGCAGCTCACAACAATTTAACGGTCAATCAAATAGATGTGAAAAGTGCCTTTCTTCAATGAATGCTCAAGGAGGACGTGTATGTCGAGCAACCACCAGCATTTGAGATTGAAGATCAAGTCTTCAAACTGAAGACAGCACTCTATGGGCTGAAGCAAGCGCCCAGAGCCTGGTATGAAACCTTCACTACATTCTTGATCAAGAATGGGTTTAAAAAAGGAGTCATTTATCACACTCTATTCAGAATAAAGTGATCATCAGAGATCTTAATGGTTCAAATTTATGTGGATGACATAATATTTGGATCAAAAAGTAAAGACCTCTGCACTCGATTCACACAACTGATGCAATGTGAATTCGAGATGAGCATGATGGGAGAAATGACCTTCTTGCTAGGACTCTAGGTGAAATAGCTCCAAGATCGGATATTCATCAGTCAAACCAAGTATACAAAGGAGCTGGTCAAGAAGTTTGGAACTGATAAGGGAAAAACTATCAAGATTTCCATGAACACATCAGTTCAACTGACTCTCGATGGGCATCAGAGGCATCATCGGTTCATTTCTCTACCTAACTGCAAGTGGGCCAGACATCTCATATTCAGTCAGCTTATGTGCACACTTCCAAGCCAATCCAAAGAACAGTCATCTTGAAGCAGCAAAGAGGATTATCAAATACCTCAGAGGAACCATAAATCTTGGATTATGGTATCCCAGGGGTGATAACTTGAGTCTACCTGGTTATTCAGACTCAGACTTCGGTGGGTGTAAGATTGATCGGAAGAGTACCAATGGATCATGTCAGTTTCTTGGTCACAAACTGATATCTTGGTTCAGCAAAAAGCAGCACTCAGTTGCAACATCGACAACTGAAGCAGAATACGTAGCTGCTAGTAGCTGCTGTGCACAGATACTCTAGATGAAGCAGTAGTTGAAGAATTACAAGGTCAAAATGGACGAAGTACCTATCTTCTGCGACAACAACAGTGCCATTGCTATTTCTCAGAATCCAGTTTTGCATTCAAGAACAAAGCACATTAACATCAGGCACCACTTCATCAGAGATCACATCGAAAAGAAGGACATATGCATCCAATATGTCAACACAGAGAAGCAGATTGCTAACATCTTCACAAAGCCTTTGCCAGAGGCAAGATTTATGGAGCTGTGTATCCAATTGTGGCTATTGGAACTAGCATCAGAAGATGAAGATGATCAAAATGGAAAAATGCAAAGAGCAATCCCAACCGGTGAGAAAAAGAGAGCAGAAACTGAAACTGAAGGTGCATCAGTTCTATAAAAAAAGTCAAAACTGCTCATATCATCAGTTAAAAAAAGCAAGCTAAAAAGTTTGCAAACTGATGAAAAGCGTGGAAGTTGAGAACTCAAAAGGTCAAAACTGATCAGATGCTCAATTAGTTCACAATGGAGAAAAACAGCTCGTGATCAGCTGGAGCAAGCAGCTGCACTGGAAGAAGAGCTGAAAGCCAACTCAGTAAAAGAAAGAGCTGAACTGAAAAATCTCAGTTGAAGTCGGTCATGCTAACTGAAGCCAAATAATCTGATGACGTCAGCAGCTCAAAGTCACGCGTAAGCACCAGAAGAGAGAGCTTCAAACAGATAAGTTTAAATTTATTTTTTTATGGAACGGTAAAATGACGTGTTATACCATTGTTACCGTTGGACCCACTATCTCTCTTAAATTAAATCACAATGGATAAATTTGAGAATTAATCGATGGATTAATCAGAGTCGTTCACAACAAGCTCCCCTCCAATTCTTGTTACCGTTGGTATTACCATGAATTTTGAAGACTATAAATAGATTGATCGAACCTTTTTTCAGCTCACTCAATAGCCAACAAGCCCTCAAGAATTCACTCAAAGAGCCTAACATACAGAGTTTTGATGTGACCCGGGACTCAATGACCAACGATACACAAAAGACGCGGAAGCAAAGGAAAGAAACTACGTCGGTGAAGTAAGGGATCTATACTCGATTATCTAGACGACTAAGACTCAATTAAAATACCTAGACAATGACACACGAAATAACACAAATCCAAATAGAAATAGGGCTGTTGTGGACGAATTTAGGAACGGCTTGGATGAAGGTAAATCGATGGTGATGAATGAGTTTAGAATGGCTAGAGTAGATAGGATATGATAGAATTAAGATGAACTTACGGTTCGGGTAGAAATTACGTCGAACGGATCTTGAATTGAACTCGAAGTTGGACCCAAATGAATCTGAATGATTGATGAAGATATGGATGAGTTGATGATGGTGGAGAAGGTCGTTGATGGTGGCGTTGGTGTTCGTGTTGTTGAATTACAATCCGATTAATCCCCGGCGTATCTTGTACGACGAAAATGAATCTCTAAGTTGTTCTTCGTAGCGAGTTCACCCTAATTCTTCATAGGAATTAGAACGTTCCCTTGATGTAAGACTCAAAGTTTGCTAGGCTTCAAGAATGATAATTTTCGAGGAAAACAATCAAAAGCTTTAAACGGTTGAGACACAAATTGAATGCAAAAGCAATTTTAATCAATAATGTCTAAAATATCAAAGTAACATGGTTCCCCTATTTATAGGGCCTATTATGCATGAAAATAACTAATAAAAAGGCCTAAAAAATCTGATCCAAAAGGATCTCTAACTATACTATAGAAATACCTAAACTAGAATTCTATTCAAGGTAGGAAATTGCCTTAAATTCAATTCTAGTCAAACCTATGATATTATGAACGAAAATTACACTTATTAATTAATTAAAAAATGATCTAAACTATAGTCTAAAGTAACTAAATAAATACTATAGTCTAGATAAAAATGAACCCTTTAATTAAATTAAATCAAGGGCGAAAACAGCTCCATGCACAAATGCACTTCTTCTTGCTCTCTTCTTCAACTCTTCAAGTTATATTCTCCATGGTATGATCTTGATCTTCATTAGTTAATAAATTAACTAAAGTATGGCTGCACTTTGCATTTTCTAATTCCTCAAACTTCTTGCGAATCATCACTTGGAAATAACCTTGTAATTTCTTCGCTCGAAGTCGCGTCATTGGACCTTTGAATAGCAACTCAGGTTCAAGGCCTTCAATTCCTTGCATGGCTTTATCATTCCCCCCTGCTGAAGAGAATTCGTCCCCGAATTTGGATCATCGTCAAGATCGAACTCATCTGCAACAAACGGAGATAAATCAGCAACATTGAAAGTTAAAAAACATTTATACTCACCGGGAAGATCAATGCGGTAAGCATTGTCGTTTACACGACTCAGAACTGTGAAAAGACCATCTCCATGTGGTGACAACTTGGACTTTCTCAGATTTGGAAACCATCCGGGACTCAGATGAATCCAAACGCGATCGCCGGGCTGAAATATCACTTGCTTGCGTCGCACGTTTCTGGAGGCGGCCGTTTGCTTCCCTTTGTGCTCAATGCGAGCACGCACTCTCTCATGCATTTCCTTAACTTGCTCAGCTCTTCTCAAACCTTTAACACTTGTTAGATGCTCAACAGGTAAAGGTAACAAATCAGTAGGCGTTAACGGATTAAATCCATAAACAACCTCAAAAGGAGACATATTAGTAGAAGAATGTACCACACGATTATATGCAAATTCAGCGTAAGGTAAACACTCTTCCCAAGACTTCAAATTATTTTTAATTAAGGACCTAAATAGTGTGCCTAAAGTGCGATTCACAACCTCAGTTTGACCATCGGTTTGTGGATGACATGCAGTAGAAAACAACAATTTAGTCCCTAATTTTCCCCACAAAACTCGCCAAAAGTGTGCTAAAAACTTGGAATCCCCATCACTAACAATAGTTTTAGGAATACCATGTAATCTAACTACATGCACAAAGAACAGATTGGCAATATGCACAGCATCATCAGTTTTTCTACATGCAATGAAATGCGCCATTTTAGAAAAACGATCAACAACCACAAAAACAGAATCCTTACCCGATCTAGACCTAGGTAATCCTAAGATAAAATCCATAGACAAATCAATCCAAGGTGAACTAGGAACAGGCAGGGGCGTGTATAATCCAAACGGATGTGAAGTAGACTTAGACCTATGGCAAGTAACACATCTACTACACACATGCTCAACATCTCTTCTCATATGCGGCCAATAAAAATGCTCATGCAGTATGCTTAATGTTTTATTCACACCAAAGTGACCCATTAAACCTCCCGCATGCGATTCTAACACAAGTAGCTCACGCATAGAACAACTAGGAATGCATAACTGCGAACCACGAAATAAAAATCCATCATGCACGCAAAATCCATCAAAAGACTTAGACTTTTTCGAACACTCATCAAAAATCGAAGCAAAGAATGGATCACATGCATACAGACTCTTAATCGACTCAAAACCAAGCATTCTAACATTCATTAAATTCAGCAACGTGTACCGTCTAGATAGTGCATCGGCTACAACATTGTCTTCTCATTTCTTGTATTTGATGACGTACGGGAAGGACTCGATGAACTCGATCCATCTCGCATGCCTCTTGTTCAGATTTTGCTGCCCTTTCAAATGCTTTAAGCTCTCATGGTCCGTGTGAATCACGAACTCCTTTGGCCATAGATAATGCTACCACGTCTCCAATGATCTCTTCAATGCATACAACTCTTTGTCATAGGTAGAATAATGCAGAGCTGCACCATTCAATTTCTCACTAAAGTAGGCAACTGGACGCCGTTCCTGCATGAAAACAACACCAATACCTATCCCAGAGGCATCACATTCAATCTCAAAAATCTTATCAAAATCAGGTAAACACAAAACAGGTGCATGACATAAAAGATGTTTTAAACGTGTAAATGCTTCATGATGTGCTTTACCCCACTCAAACTTACGATCCTTCTTACTTAGCTCAGTAAGAGGCGCGACAATGCTAGAGAAATCACGCACAAAGTGACGATAAAATCCGGCAAGGCCGTGAAAGGATCGAACCTCCGTGGCTGACTTGGGCATTGGCCATTCTTCAATCACTTTGATTTTAGAACGGTCAACCTCAATACCACGTACACTCACAACAAAACCAAGAAATACAACGTCATCTAAACAAAAAGAGCATTTAGACAGATTTCCATACAACTTAACTGATCTCAGAATATCAAAAACACACCTAAGATGTGCTAGGTGCGCCTGTGCATTGTGACTGTAAATCAGGATATCATCAAAGTACACAACTACAAATTTCCCAATCACATCACGCAAAACATGGTTCATTAATCTCATAAAAGTGATCGGTGCATTAGTGAGACCAAAAGGCATAACTAACCACTCATATAAACCATGCTTAGTCTTAAAAGTTGTTTTCCACTCATCCCCTTCATGCATTCTAACTTGAAAATAACCAGAACGCAAATTAATTTTGGAAAAGACTTTAGAACCGGATAATTCATCAAGCATATCATCTAATCTAGGGATAGGGAATCGATACTTCACTGTTACTTTGTTGATGGCGCGGCAGCCATGCACATTCTCCATTCGTTCTTTTTCGGCACTAGAATGACTGGAACTGCGCAGGGGCTCATCGACTCTCGAATCTGCTTCTTCTCAAGCAACTCTTTCACTTGTCTATAGATTTCCTTGGTCTCTTCAGGGGACGTCCGGTATGCTGGTCGATTTGGCAAGACGGCGCCGGGCTGGAAATCGATCTGGTGCTCGATCCCACGAACTGGAGGTAATCCACTTGGAATCTCTTCCGGGAACACATCCGCGAACTCCTCCATAAGTGGCTGCACAACACTAGGCAAAGAAACAGAATTAATAGCACTGCTCTTATAAGATAGAAGAACAAAAGGTAAACCTGCTTTCAATGCTTTCTCTACGCCTTTCACTGAAATAAACAGGCTGCGGTTTTGATCTTTCTTTGCAGCTGATCCAGACGAATTCCCATGCACAAGAGAATCTTTGGAAGATGGTTTAGGGGCTGAAGAAGTAGTAGTGGCGGCTTCTTGGGGGTCTCAGTCGATTGGGTACCGTTGGCGGCGATCCGGGCTGCGGCGGCGGCCTCTTTTGCTCTCTCAGCTCTAAACCTCTCTTGCATAATTCTCTGATCTTCTGCAACGGCTTTAGGGGACAGTGGCTTGAGTGTAGTAGTCCGTCCATCTCTCTTCACGATGTACGTGTTTGCGAAGCCATCATGAATCGTCTGTCTGTCAAACTGCCATGGTCTACCTAACAACATGTGTGCTGCATCCATAGGAATAACATCGCAAACAACAGAGTCAAAAAATCGACCAATAGAGAATGAGACACTTACCTGAGCCGTTACTTTGATCTCTCCTCGATCCGTAAGCCACTGCAACTTGTATGGCTTCGGATGCTTGATGGTGGTCAGCGCCAATTTGTCAACTGCATACTGGCTCATGGCGTTGATCACACTCCCACTGTCTATTATCATCGAGCATATCTGGTCTTTGATAGTAACACGTGTGAAAAAAATGTTCTCACGTTGATCTGGCTGATGTTCTTCACGATTAATGCTCAGACTGCGTATAGACACAAGACTAAGATGAGGAAGCTCGAGTTCCTCTTCATCCGAGTCGACTGGAGGTGTCTCTGGCTCTTTCTTGGTGTCAACTACGGGCTGGTCCTCGCCCTCACTGGCTGACTCGATCTCATTCTGTTCGGTAATGAACAGAACACGCCGGTTCGGACACTGGTTTTGAAAGTGGCCCCAACCTTGGCACTTATGGCACTGGATGTCTCTAGCTCGATTCTAATTGGCACTAGGTGCTGGGTTGAGTGGATTGGGTCGTGTATAGGCTGGTCTGGACGGTGGTGCTGGTGTAGACTCGGGTCTACGACTGGACTGCGGTGTAGAACGGTCGAAATGCCGCTCGGGCGGTCCGGACTGACCTCGGGGTCGAGTAGGCTCAGTAGAAGGGGTAGAAGATGATGTGGGATTCGTACCTTTGTTCCATGAGGGTCGAATAGGGGCTGAACTGTGGTGCGATCTCCGTCTTCCCTCTCTGAGCTGTCTCTCCACAATTGATGCGTAATGCACCATCTGTTCTATACTTGTGAAGTTCTTGAGTTCAACTTCACATGCGATGTCAGGATTCATGCCTTCAATGTACCGAATGATGGTAGCATTTAAGGTCTCTTGTTTCCCAACTCTATTCAGGGCAGTCTCAAGCTCCTTGTGGTATTCTTCAACTGATCGAGTCCCTTGCTTGATTCGGGTGAGCTTTTTCTCGAGCTCTCTCTCATAATGTACAGGAATGAACCTGCCATGCAGCAATCCTTTCATCTCTTCCCAAGTATCGACGGGTGGATATCTCTCACGTCGGCGTCGATCCTGCTGCATCTCCCACCATGAGGCTGCGTAGCCTCGAAACTCTAATGATGCTAACTTGACCTTCTTCTGCTCAGGAAAGTCATAGCAGTCGAAGATCTTCTCAACCTTACGTTCCCAATCCAAGTACAGATCAGGATCATGAAGGCCTTCAAACTCTGGGATGCTTGTTTTGATGTTGTTCAACAAGCTGTCGGGATCTGCACGTTGGGGTGCTTGTCTGTAGGGCAGACGTGGTCGGTCACGTCTTTGATATGGATCATACTCAGCCTCTAACTCCTCTGCATAGTAACCATAGTCTTCTTCAGCATCACGATCATAATGATCATTAAACTGCACTTGAGGTTGGCGTCGCTGAGCTTGTGGTGCTCCAGCATTCGCCCTGGCTAGCTCGGCTACATGAACTTCTGGCTGACGAGCTGCTTCAGGCTGATGAACTACTTCTGGCTGTTGGACAGGAATTCGAGCAGCAATAAGCTCGAGTTGTGCCATCATCTTGGCCAACGAACTATCTAGCTTATGCTCCAGTTCTTGATGGTGGAATTGGGCATCCCATGGTTGTGGCATTGATGAAGCCGCGTCTGTATGAGAACTAGGTGAAGTGGGTGCCTTATCATGTGTTTTGTTATACCCGTCTCTGGATTCCATGCGTACCTGCAAACAATGAACAAACGTGAAAGGAAAACAGGGTATAGGACCTCACAATTCCTCACAATCACTCGTGTTTTCTCTTTGTATTTTACTCCTCGTGTATGCTCTCAAGTATGTTGTGGTGCTCGTGTGAGAGGTGTGTATATGGTGGTGTTAATCGACTCTTCCGTTGCTTGAAATCGGCTTCTCTCGAACTTCTGGGGGCGATTTCACCTTGAAGTTGATGGAATTTGGCCTAAAAAGCCCTTATGTCACGGCGAAGCTGTTTGGTTCGTCTCGTCGAGACGTTTCCGGAATGGTATGGTGGAGAAAAATCGGAGTTCGGGAGCAAAAATAGTAGGGATAAGATGGAAAACCGAAAAACTGGGTGTGTTAGGATAAAAGGTAGGAGAGAAATGAAGAAAGAAGGACAAAAAAGGATTTGGATATGTATCAATCTATGTGACACAATCTAAATACCTTAATTAGCCTAGACTCTAGAAGGAAAGAACCAAAAATAAAATAAGATATCTAAGGTAGTTACCAAAATCAAAACAAACTAAGAAGGAAACTTCCTAAAAGAAAGAGAATCTAAAAGGAAATAACCAACTATGGATTTGTACCTAAAAGAAAGGTACCAAAATAAAATAGAACACAAAAGGAAACAATGGATATACCTCTTTTTTTTTTTTTTTTTTTGAATTTTCGGATTTTTTTTTTATCCGATTTTTTTTTTTATCGTTTCTTTTCTCTTTTTTTTTTGTACGATCTGATCCTTTTTTTTTTTAAACAATGAACAATGCGGAAATTAAATTACAACTCAATGAAACGCAAACAAAATAAACGGGACAAATAAACGAGTATGGAACCACGAACGATATAAACCGACGTGGCTCTTGATACCAATTTATGATGTGACCCGGGACTCAATGACCAATGAGACACAAAAGACGCGGAAGCAAAGGAAAGAAACTACGTCGGTGAAGTAAGGGATCTATACTCGATTATCTAGACGACTAAGACTCAATTAAAATACCTAGACAATGACACACGAAATAACACAAATCCAAATAGAAATAGGGCTGTTGTGGACGAGTTTAGGGACGGCTTGGATGAAGGTAAATTGATGGTGATGAATGGGTTTAGAATGGCTAGATTAGATAGGATATGATAGAATTAAGATGAACTTACGATTCGGGTAGGAATTACGTCGAACGAATATTGAATTGAACTCGAACTTGGACCCAAACGAATCTGAATGATTGATGAAGATATGGACGAGTTGATGATGGTGGAAGAGGTCGTTGATGGTGGCGTTGGTGTTCGTGTTGTTGAATTACAACCCGATTAATCCCCGGCGTATCTTGTACGACGAAAATTAATCTCTAAGTTGTTCTTCGTAGCGAGTTCACCCTAATTCTTCGTAGGAATTAGAACGTTCCCTTGATGTAAGACTCAAAGTTTGCTAGGCTTCAAGAATGATAATTTTCGAGGAAAACAATCAAAGGCTTTAAACGGTTGAGACACAAATTGAATGCAAAAGCAATTTTAATCAATAATGTCTATAATATCAAAGTAACATGGTTCCCCTATTTATAGGGCCTATTATGCACGAAAATAACTAATAAAAAGGCCTAAAAAATCTGATCCAAAAGGATCTCTAACTATACTATAGAAATACCTAAACTAGAATTCTATTCAAGGTAGGAAATTGCATTAAATTCAATTCTAGTCAAACCTATGATATTATGAACGAAAATTACACTTATTAATTAATTAAAAACTGATCTAAACTATAGTCTAAAGTAATTAAATAAATACTATAGTCTAGATAAAAATCAACCCTTTAATTAAATTAAATCAAGGGCGAAAACAGCTCCATGCACAAATGCACTTCTTCTTGCTCTCTTCTTCAACTCTTCAAGTTATATTCTCCATGGTATGATCTTGATCTTCATTAGTTAATAAATTAACTAAAGTATGGCTGCACTTTGCATCTTCTAATTCCTCAAACTTCTTGCGAATCATCACTTGGAAATAACCTTGTAATTTCTTCGCTCGAAGTCGCATCATTGGACCTTTGAATTGCAGCTCGGGTTCAAGGCCTTCAATGCCTTGCATGGCTTCATCAAGTTTTCATTCCCCTAAAAAGCCTCATAAAACTCTCTTTAAACTCTCAAATGGCTCAATTTTCTGCTAATATTCACCGCAAAACACAACTTCTATCATGATAAATTTCTAAGTCTCATGGCTTTTAGAGAGGTCTGTGGAAATTTAGAACTATGTGAAAGAATCATCACACTGATTGAGAAGGATAAACTCAAGACATTTTCTGAAAAAATCCCTTCAAAAGTTCATCCTGAAGTTGTTGCTGAATTCTATCTGAATTCAAAATATGAATGGGGTTCTCAAGAAATTATCACTGACGTACGAGACAGGAGGATCATTATCACTCCTATAATTCTGCGACAAATATTCAAATTTTCGAGCTCCGGTTCCAAGCTCGAAGATGTCTGGGTAAACCCTGAGTTACACTTCAACAGATGGAAAAAGGACACAATTACTCAAAGATATCATGGCAAGCACACTACAACCATATTCAAAGAAGAATACAAAGCGTTAGCGATAATTGCCATCAAAATGTTAACAGGAGCCACTGAAGAAAACCCAAAAATGACAGAATCAGGAATTCAGGTAAATTGGGCTCAATATTTCTTTGATTAACTGAAGAAATATGTGGAAATCATTGAAAAAGACACTACAAACGATATAAAATTTCCACAAAAGATGCTGTTTCTAAATAGGATCGCCTCATCCTAGAGAAATTACTTCCAAGAGTAATGGAAACAGAATGAGTGTTCTCACAAGTGAACCCAAATGACTTTGCACTAAAATCATTTAGAAGAGTAATAGAACTGCCAGTTCAGATCAAGGATCATCAAGCAAGGTAGAAAATGATCAGCACACTAGATGACAAAGGAAAAGGAAAGGCAAAGGTAACTAATCTAATCAAAGATCTTCAGAGGATGGCGTTCCAAGGATTACGTCATCAGAACAAGAGAAGAAAGAACAGGGCAAGATATCTGACTACAATCAGCCCAGCACAGACCTTAATGTATATCAGTGCCATTTACAAAGCATCATAAGGCACTGATCAAATACCTGCAAGAACAGGTAAAAGTGCTAACTGACTCACTCAAGGAGTTGCACTCATAAAGGACTCAAAACACCTGAAGACCTCAAGGAAGAACCAAGCAGTCCCGGTGAGCCAGTCCCTAAGAAGAGGAAAATAGAACAGAAGAAAAACTGAAAGTCAAACAAATCAACTGGTCAAAAAGGGACACCATCTTATATTTCAGTTATCCTTCTAAATAAAGCCAATTTGCCTTGAAATTTCAAAAGTCTTGTCAAGCATTTACTTCGTACCCTCCCCCTCATTGCAAAGTCTGACAAACACATTTAAAAGCAAACAAAAAAAAGTAAGGGACCAAATTTTTCAAGATATATGAGTATTCATTCATTACTCATAAATTAATTCAAATCTAGTCCCCCTCCCTTGCAAAAAGAGAAGAGACATACTCATTTCTTAATCTCATTCAAAGAGTTTCTTTCTCCCTCTCATCTCTCTCAAGAATTCTAGCTAAACTTTCTTCAATGGCAGAATTACTTAGTTCCCCCAGCTCTTTCAAGAAACAAATGATGAGAGACAAATTCCTTGAAAAGAAGAAATTCCAGGATATTCTTAAAAATTCAAATAGCCAGAACCTGATTGTTTCTCTTCACAAGACATGAATTCTTCACTACCTGGAAACACCACCAAGATTCTTCAGACAAAGTCGGGTGTGTAAATTTCTTCTCCAAGCACAAATCAGTGCTGATGGCAAGGAAATTACATCAGTTATCCAAGGCCGACCAATCAAGATAACTGAAAGAATAGTTACTGAAGTTTTTCAACTTCCAAGGCAAGGCGCAACTGTTCAAGGAAGTTGTGATGGAGTCACTCCATCTTCCTGGAATCGATGAACAGGCAGACACCATAGTCATGCCAAACTATACAGATTTGTGGCATCAATGGACGAATCTAGGAGTTCATTCAACTCTAAGATATAGTCATCCATTGCCTGAGAGGCAATCTGGACTATATTCATTTCAGCGCCAACAATGCTCACCCGATGGGACTCATTTACAACCAATGCAGAGTTAACTGGGCATCGTATGTGCTACCCCACTACGCCAAAATGTTCACAGGGTCAACTTTGACAATGAAACTGGAACATTCATAGAGAAATTAGGGTTTCTCAACAGGATTAACATGATCATCACCGATCAGATCCAATATCTCAATCAGAGAGGCGAATTGCTGGACTGGAAATATTATCTCCCCACAATCTTTGTCAAAAGGAGAAAGAATCTCAAACCTTTTGGCCCACGATCAAGGAGGCAGCGCACTACAAAAGAAGGCCCCTCCACTCTGACTGAACTGACTTCAAATAGTCGAGAAAAGCAACTCATGTCAGATAAAGACATGACCATATAATCAACTGCACCAGCTGAGTCTACACCAGCTAAAACCCACTACATAGATGGTGTTGAAGAAAGCTTCAACAACTCTCTCACTGATCTGCTCAGCAGCTTTCAGCTTATCGAGAGATACGACTCCGATCTCTTCAATCAACTGATGAGATATCTCAGATGGTCACTCTGGAGATATCATGTTGATGAAACAGTTATGTTTACACTGCTTGATAGGAAGAGATGATTTTTTTGGAGTTAAGAAGGACTTTAGAGCAGGAACTGGATGAATCATCCATCGATGGCCACTCCCACTCTCTCAGAGATTATGGATTCAATAATCAACAGAATCTAAAATGGAGTATCTACCACAGCTCCACTGCCGTTTGCAGAGCCATCCAACTCATCTTCCACACATATGATGTTCAACCACCCACCTCCAACTGAAGACCTACTCCCAAGGTTGGCCATGTCGACATCTGAACACCAAGTTCAGCCTCCACTACCAGATCTCCGGCAGTTCATGCCAACTGAAAAAGCCTCAACCTGGCTACCCTCACCACCAAGGGAACAATCATTCCCTTCCCTATTTGAAGGTAACCTAGCTACAACCTTTAGCTTGTTACTAAATGTTTCCATTCCATCCTTTGATCTACACATGCACACCCTTTTGGATGATGCCAAAAAGACGGAAGAGATTGAAGAAATTTAGGAGAAAAATGATGGAAGACAGTTTTTGAGTCTCTGGGATTAGGTTTAAAGAGAACCCTCATAGTTTCAAGAGAAAGTATAGCCTCAGAGGGAAGAAGTGTGGACTGTAGGAACTGTTCGAGAAGAGAGACATCAGCCTCACGAAGAAGATTAGGGAACTGTCTAGAGACATTTGTCCCAAAGAGAAGTCTGGAGAGAAGTCTAGAGAAATACTACTGCCAGAGAAAGAGGAGGGCCTAGCAATTATTGGAATAGGTGAAGAAGGAGATGAGATACCAGCTGAAGAAGCGCAGCAGCTGAAGAGCTAGAAACTCAAGAAAAAGAAAAGAAAAACAAATTGTTGTAGATTGAAAGATATCTAATCAGTTTACATAAACAGTTTCTTAGCTACAAGTTTGCTTGCTTGATTGTGTCCTTGCTACATAGCTCAAAAATTTCTCAATCAGTTCTACCATCATTGCTCAATTTTACCATGTTTTGGACATCATCAAAAAGGGAAAAATTGTTAGAAAAAACTATCAAGGCTTTTCTTACAAGGGGTTTTGATGAGATGTCAAAATATGAAAAGAGCCTTGAAAGAACTAAAAAGAAATCAAGCAGAAAACTAAAGATGATCATACAGAGTCTAAGCTATCAAGCCAACAGTTATGATCAATTCGTGTGAAAAAGGAGAGAAGATTAGAGAAAAAGAAGATTGTAGCTCGCTAGAATAATCAGCAAGGCAAACTGGAAGTTACAGGTACCAGAGAGAGAAGGTATCAAGTCCCACCAGTCTACAGTGATGAACTGTTGACCAATACCAGTTCAAGGCCACCACCAGCTGAAGAAAAGTTCTAGCTGAAGTGAAGAACTGAAGAACATACCAGTTCTAGGCCACCACCAGCTGAAGAGATGTTCCAGCTGAAGAGAACTGAAGCACATACAAGTTCTATGCCACCACCAGCTAAAGAGATGTTCCAGCTGAAGAGAACTGAAGCACATATCAGTTCTAGGCCACCACCAGCTGAAAAGATGTTCCAGCTGAAGAGAACTGAAGCACATACCTGTTCTAGGCCATCACCAGCTAAAGAGATGTTCCAACTGAAGAGAACTGAAGCACATACCAGTTCTAGGCCGCCACCAGCTGAAGAGAAGTTCCAACTAAAAAGGAAGTGAAGCACATGCCAGTTCCAGGCCGACACCAGCTGAAGGGAAGTCCCAACTGAAGAGAACTGAAGCACATACCAGTTCTAGGCCACCACCAGCTGAAGAGATATTCCAGCTGAAGAGAACTGAAGCACATACCAGTTCTAGGCCAACCAGCTGAAGAGAACTGAAGCACATACCAGTTCTAGGCCATCACTAGCTAAAGAGATGTTCCAGCTGAAGAGAACTGAAGCACATACCAGTTCTAGACCGCCACCAGCTAAAGACATGTTCCAGCTGAAGAGAACTGAAGCACATACCAGTTCTAGGCCGTCACCTACTGAAGAGAAGTTCCAGCTCAAAAGGAACTGAAGCACATGCCAGTTCCAAGCGGACACCAGCTGAAGGGAAGTCCCAGCTGAACAGAACTGAAGTACATACCAGTTCTAGTAATACCAGCTGAGGAATTGTTCCAGTCAAAGGAAGATCCAACTGAAGGGAATACCAGCTGAAAGAGAAGAACTGAGGGACATGCCAGTTCTAGATCATTTCCGAGTGAAGAAATGCCAGTTGAAGAGCACATCAGTTTGAACTGATGAACATCTCAGTCCACAATGACATCAACTGATGAAGACTGCCAGCCGAAAAGAGGACAATCACGAGCTGAAGGAAATACCAGCTCAAGATATTTCAGCTGAAGAAATGTACCGGCTGAAGAAATGTACCAGGTCTAACGATCCATGCTGATGGAAATACCAGCTTAGGACATTCCAGTTGAAGGACCATACCAACTGAAGAGAAGACCAAGGTACAAGGTGATGAAAAATACCAGCTCAAAAATACCAGCTGAAGAATGAAGTTCCAGCTGATGAAGCACCAGTTCAAAGAACAACAGCTGAAGACGCATCAGTTCTGAAATCCAACTGATGAAGCACCAGCAACCGAACTGAACACCAGTCAATGAAAGTTCTAGTTGAAGGGACACAAGTCGAAAATGCCAGCTAAAGAACACTAGTTCAATCTACCAGCTGAAGCAGAAGCAAACTAGAGCTCAGAAGGCATCAAACCGAAGCCCAGAATCACCAGCTGAAGATGATCTCAACTGAAGCTTTCCAAACTGCCAAGGGACACATAGAACTGACAGACAAAGGAACTGAAGATTCCAGCTGCCAAACATATCTCAGAACTGAAGATCATAAAGGGTGCTGCAACTGAAATTCAGATAAGCCAAAGAAGATCTTGAAGTTAATGCACCCAAGATCTTAAAGTAAAAACTCGTCAGAAAAGCAATGGCAATCCACCGGCCCCATTAAATGAAAAGCCTTGCAACTGGATTTTTCATTTATGATCCAACAATGATCACCACCAGTCACCAACTCACCTGTCTTTAAAAGGTGGAGAGCACGGGACTTTTGAGAATTTGGAGAGCACTTTAATTAAGTCTTTCCGTGAAGATGTTCATCGAAGCACTAAAGCCTCACGCTCAAAGAACTCAGAAAATCAAATGTTCTAACTGATGAGAATGAGCCTTAACGCTCTTTGAGCTAGCTGATGAGAATGAGCCTTAACGCTCTTCCAGCCAGAGCTGTTCTCTCAGTCACCGTTCCTAAGTGATCAACTACCCTAGCTGAGACGCAGACGCGCAAAGGAGTAACCCAGTTGATACCAATTTTAAGACTGTACTCTTGAAGATCGAGTGAGATCTAAAATCGTGAAAAGACGGGCAATATCACCTTATCTCTCCAGCGAGCAGTTAGAGATCGCAAGTGTGAACTGTCGACCTACTGACTGAGAAAGTTGAGAGTGTAGCTTCCGGGACATCAACTATCTTCACTGTGTAACTGTAGTAAAGGAACTTTACACTTGTATAGTGAATTGCCCTTCTGCGGAAGGAAGAGAGGACGTAGAAGTTGAGCTTTCAACTTCTATAAACTGTTTGTGTGCTCTACTTTACTTTTCAGTTCAGTTGCATGTTTTTAACTGCATACCATAAGCACACACAACACTCCAAGCTAGTAGATCTACTCAACTGATCTCTCCATAGCACGAATGATATTTGCGAGTCAAAACGGGCCCTTAATATTCCGCATCTAGTTCAGTTTTGTAATCAGTTTATTCACCCCCCTCTAAACTGATTCTGACTCGCCCCGGGACCAACAGTTATAATTTTCAAAATACATTTGACAAGAAAAAAATGGGCAAATTAAAGGTAGTCAATTTCTAGAAAAAAAATTGATGATTGAACATCATTTACTGAGAAAATTTCATGGACCAATGAAAAATCTTTTGGATAAGATATAGGTCAAATTCTTATAAAATTGAAGTCGTTATGGATCCTTCCAAATGACAGGTGAAAACCATTGTTTTCTCAAAATATTATATCCTATAGTCTCCGAAAAGTTTTGGTCATTGTATAAAAAGAAGGAAAAAAATTATGGTTTATATAAAAGTTTGAATGCTGATTTATAAACCTTCTCTTTGGAAAAGAATTGGTCTACTGCTCTTAATTGCTGAATTAGTTAAATGCCTTAAGAATTTGCTGAGAATAGATTAATTATAGATAAATGAATGTAGTGAGAACATATATTATAGTGAGTTTGAACTAAGGAGAATTTTACGTCTCCCATTTAGGTTCTGAAGAACCTAGACTGATTAAGATATCCTCTACAATGACTAAGTCTAGAGGATTATCCAAAAATGGCGAACTTGCCACGATGCTCTTGTGAGAAGGTTGATGAGTTCTATGATCTCAGCAAATTGAAAATGAAGAGATGCTACTGCAGATGTCAAGTTTTCAAATGTTGGTCTCAAGCCATAAATGATTGAAGAATAATTAATTTAAAGGACAATTATCAGACATGGGATCTACTGCAGTATGGAAAATCTAACATCAACTTTTTCGGATAAAATGTATCTTGTGATCCAGTCACATCAGCAAAGGATGAGAATTTATTCTACATTACGAAAGCTCTCACGACATATTGGATGGCCCGGCAAGTCAAGATATGGCACATATTCAAAAGACAGATGCTTGTGGACAGAGGAAGAGATAACCACCTCGACTACAACTTGACCATATATACCTCTAAAGACCCTTTGCCAAGTAATGTTTGAGTCCCGGGAAAATGCTAAAGTTAGACTCTTTCGAGTCCATTTAGGTCTTTCTTTCATACCGCTTTTGTGGTTAAGAAGTAATCTCCAGTTTATTTTGTCTTTTGCTCAAAGAAGCTAGTAACAGTTTATTTTGTCTTTTTGATAGGTCAAACAGACATGAATAGTAACCTATCAGGATATTTTGAATATTTGTTAACCCATTGATCTATCCACTCCATTATTCATACATTCCTTGATTATTCCTCCTTCAAAAGTCCGTCATCCCTCTTACTTGAGATCCTTTATCTATTAATGGTCGGTAATGACATTGTTTGGTCAGACCATATTGACACCTTTTTCTAGAAACTATCAGTGTGTTGATTTCGTCTGCTCTTCTTACAAAGACTTCATAGTTCTGGAAGCTTCTTGTGATTAAAAGCCTTCGTAAAGAGGAAAATTCTTTCATTACAATTTATGTCCTTTTCTACAGCTCTCTATTTTGAGAATATCTTGTGGGCATAAATCCAAGACCTTCGTACTTGGATAAATTTAATTTGGCCCAAAATATGCTCCAAATTGCTAAATCGATTTGCGAATTATGCTTTAAAATTTCTAATGTTAGTCCTTTCTAATAATGATTCCTTATTCGAAAATGGCACTTGCAAAATGGCTCGCTAATTGTTCTTCCTAGATGCACCTTGAATTTTCTTGGTCTTTTAGCAAATTTGTTCATCTTCACTTCTAAAGTGATAAATGTCTTTAAAATGATTATAAAGCCTAATCTTATTAAATTCCATGATTTCCTAAATTATCCCATTCGAAGATATGATTTAGCTAAACCCCCCATTTGGAGGCATTCATTTCTCTTTTACATGTGCATCTAAAATCCGAATATTGAAGCATTCAAATAGGAAAAGTAATAAAGATATTCTCTTAGTACGTTTCTGAAAGTTGAATAGTTAAAATCTTTATTGAGGGGACAAGGTTTGAACCAGTGCTAGTAATGTTATTTAAGATGAGAACCCTCCCATTTTAGTGGGCTAGGTGATGCAATGGATGCCAAGAAATAGGTTCATTCGCTAAAGTGAATCTTTATGTTATAGCTTGAATAGACAAAGAGAAGCGCAATACATCTTCTTCATGTTTTCAGACGATTTTGCTCACCAATGAGAGACAGCTAGATGAGCAATAATTATGAAGAAATATGGAAAGCTTAATTGAGGATATTTCGAAGATAAGTTATTTAACGAGTGCATTCTTGATTACGAGAGCAATAATTGAGCTTGATCATACGACTACCAACACACGCTTCATCGGACGTGAGTAGCAAGAAGGCTCATGAAATCTAGAAGGTACTTAAAATCTTTTATCATGGCAACTTATAAAGTAAGGAGAAGATATGAAGGAGCTACGGTCATGACCATGCTGGAAATTGAGGTCACTTCAGTAGCTAGGATTAAAAGCAGGATAAAGCTAAGAATGCTAATAGATAAGTGATTCCTTAGGAGCGAGATGAATTGCTTAAATCTGGAAATAAGATATATGATGTGTAACATCCCAGAATTTCAGAATACCTTAGTGAGTTTTCTAAATTTATTTAGAAGATTAAAGAAAATAATTGGAGCTAAAATAAAGTAAAACAGATGTAAGTCGCGACCTTTTCGTGTATTTTATGTGAAAATCAATTATGAGATTTTGCGTTTGCCGCCGGAAGATAGTCAATATTGGTCTTTTTTGGAATGTAATGATCTAAAGGAAGCCATTGGTGCTTTCAGAATTTTATTCTGACCTCTACAGAAGTCCCGTAATTGAAAATCGTAAAGGGAAAACCCGTGAATAGTAATTTATGCGAGCGTTCGTGATTTGAAAAATTTACGAAATCCTCCTCATTGATCCGAGACTTATTCTAACAAGCCTATCTTATAGGAAATGACTCAAGGAATCCATTCGCGTTCACGGATTACCAATCTGAGGTCAATCGAACGCTCGGGAGCAAAATCTGTCAGTCGAAATGAATAGTAAAAGTAATTTTTGAAAAGGAATCTTTCTTCATTTTTCTTCAGACGACTTCCTTGTCATCCCGAATCAGGTTGGTTCAATAGTACTCGAGCCAATGAGTCTCCCGGTATTTTCAGATTTTATGTTGGAGGTCATTTGGACCTCGCCATTGAATAAAGCAACTTTAATTGAATCCGTAAATCACTTTATCAGTATTTTATATCTGAAAAAGTTATACCCGTCCCGGAGCCACTTATCCTATAAATAGGGGGTTTGGGCTCATTTGCAATTGCTCATTCTCTCTCTTCTCTCTCTTTCTCTCTCGTTCGTGTTGACGAACGAGAGAAACCCGGGCCTGCGCCGAGTAAACCGTGCATGCGGGCCCAGGTTAAGTTTTATTTGGGAGGAGGGGTGATGCTGTTGTGGGAGCAGCTATCGAGCACCGGAAGGCTGCCGGAGAGCCCCCGCCACCGCCGTGGATGGCCGGAAATTACCGTCGTCGTGTCGCCGTCGCACCGCCGCTTCGGACGTCTCGTTTCGGTCCGTTTCTTATCTTTATAGTTTAAATTTTAATATGTTGTGTGTTTTAAATAGTGCTTCATTTCGTATGTTGAGTGCGTTGTCCTCCGGTGGCCGGAAACCGGCGAAAATGCCGGAAAACGTGAAAAATAAAGGGACGCCGATCAGTTTCGGTTTTGGCCCATTTTCGGCCATTTCGGGTCATCAAATTAAAAAAGTTTCTTCTATAAAGTTGCTCAAAAAATTATTTCTTATAGGTCTGCCAAGTTTTGTAATTTTTCAATAAGTTTTGATTAAAGTCGATTATTTTAATCAGGCAGTTATTTTTATAATTAAAGCATGTGATTTCAGAAAATTCCAAAAATTATATAGTTTAATAAAGATATATGTCGGGTCATGCCTGATTATTTTCATAATTTTTCGACAAGTAAAAATTGCAATCGAGGTTTGCTGTGAAAAAAATGAGTAAAATGGCAAATTACGGAAAGTGACCTCTGTCAAATCTTTTAGTCCCATTAAATCGAAAATTATATTTTGGAATTTATTTCCTCCTGTATAAAAGTTGTACGAGGTCTCTGGAGTCGCGCATTCTTAATTGAAATATGATTAAAGTAAACAAAAGCTCCAATTAAATTAAAGTCGAGTTCTGAAAATTAGAGTAGCAGTCCTAAAATAAGGTTAGACCTTGTAGGACTTGTTGAGCCAGTCAGAGGAGCTGACGGATGAGTATCAAGAAGTTTGATCACCTGAGTTGGTCTAATCGAGGTGGGTTCATTTGCAAAACCTATTTATATTTAAGTTATTAGCTCATAAATGTGATAGTCATAGTTAGAATATCCAAATAAAATATTTGAGAAATTATCTGCTCAAGTCTCTGCTAGACTAATAGTATTATATTGATGTATAATTATTGAGAACATAGATTATGTTGTGCCATAATTATTGAGAACATAGATTATGGTTTGCCATAATTACTAAGAACATAGATTATGCTTTATCATAATTAGCCAATATAGATTATGTTTCGACATAATTAAATAGAACATATTATGCCTTGTCATAACTAAAGTACATGGGTTAAAAGTTAAGGTGTAGAGTTCAAAGTTCATAGTTTATAGATTAAGGTAAGAGTTTTTATTTAAAGTCTAAAAGTCATAGTTTAAAGTTACAGTATATTAAATGTTTATTGTGTATTGATTATACTTGTGTATAATGAGTGGTACTTTTTAGCTTGTGCTTTTAGTATTAAACTCGAGTTAAAGAATAGTTTCCGTTTAAGGAATATGAAACATAATTGAACTAAGTTGCTAGAGGAATTAAAGGTTATCATAGTTGCTATATTAAGAGGATGACATAGTTTTGTGCTTATGTCATATTACGCGCTTTATAGAGAACATAGATCAAAGGAATGGCAGGAACTGTGATTCTTGCAGTTGTGATGTTAACCACTAAAGGTGTCACTGTGAGGTAATCCCTGGACATACATGTGATCTGGGCATCACTATAAGGAGTCAATTCTAGGTAACCCATGGTATACTCAGGGTCAATGGTAGGTGATCCCTGGTACACTCTTCTCGGATTAGCAAGGTTACCCCTCCCTTTTCCTATCAGCGACATGTCATAGAGTGCAGTAGATGACAGAAGGAGCTACAGGGTACCAAAGAGAAATAAAGGTTTGCAGAAATGGGAAGGGCTTTCACGATTTGCTTTCCATTATCTGTATTTATATTTTGGATATTATGTTACAATTTTTATTAAAGAATGAGTTAAAAGTTTAACCTACTGAATGCTTTAGTACTCACGCCCAAAATATTTTCAAAATGTTTTTCACAGGTTAAGATGCTGGAAGTGATCGCCCGATGTACTGTTGTGGGTTGATCATGCCTTGCTGTCTCGTTCAGACTAAATTATTGCTCATAAGTATGTTGTTATGTGATACAATATTACTCCATTGTTTTCCACTTAAGCTCTGATACGGTTGCCCCATAGTATGATTGCATGTTATGTTTTATTTTTGGGCTTATCTGAATTGTATTCTTTATTGAATCATGATAAATAAAGTCCCACTTCTTTTCATAACTCCAAGCATGTTTCATTACAGTTTTCGACCTATGAGTTGGTCATATTTGGTTAAGTCATAGATTTTGTTAATTTTCCAGTTGACCTATGAATGGGTCTTCTCTTGATTAATTACTTATGTCCTATGAATGGGACATAAAATAGTTTATTTGCCTCTGACCTATTGATGGGTCTTAGTTGTTGTGACCAATAGGGAGGTCTTGTTTATTTAAAGAGTCGGAATCCTATCTATTAATTGTTGGATTCTGTTTGAATTTGATTGGTCTATGAATAGACATTCCTTCAACTTGTTTGAACCCTTTGACCCCTTTGATTCGTTGAAAACGATAAGTTCTTTCTAATCATAAAGTTATGTTGCCTAAGTTTTTAAGGCGCTAACTTAGTCTAATTCTAGAAACACCCCTGAATTTCCAATTTTTCATGTTATTTTACGCACAACAACCCCGTCTCCATCCTCAGGACCGGGCTGTTACATGATGAAACCTTCAAGACAGAATCATTTATAGCAAGGACACCAAGAGAGATACAATAGAAAAGTACAACTTCAAGAGTTGCTGGACTTAGATTTTATAGAACCTAGATCATTGTCATGGAGAACCTCGATTTTATTCATAAAAAAGGAGGATGGAAAATCAAAGAGAGTAGTGTACTCTTGAAGATGGACTTGAGGTAAGGCTGCCATCAGTTAAAGATAAGGAATTAGGACATCCCGAAGACTCTAGTCTGAACTCGTTATGTTCATTACGAGTTCACGGTGATGTCATTTGGATTAATAAATTCTACAACAGTGTTTATGGATTTAATGGACAAGGTATTCTATCTCAATTTGGATATAAGGTTTTGTTGGTATTCATAAATGATATTTTAGTATATGTAAAGAATGAAAAAGAGCATCAAGAACATTTAAGAATATTGTTGGAAACACTACGAAGAAAATTAATGTATGCTAAATTCATAATATTTTTAGGACCTATAATATCGGCTGAAGAAATTAAGGTTGACCCGATTAAGATAGAGGTTGTGAGCAATTGGAAATCACCAAGGAATGTGACGAGATAAGAACCTTTTTGGGACTATTGAAGATTCATAGAGGGATTCTCAAAGATATCTAAGCCCATTATGTACCTACTCAAGAAAGGAACCAGGTTTACTCGGTGAAATGGATTAGGAGAGAGTTTCCAAACTCTAAAAGAGAAATCAAGTACAACCCCGAAAGGAACTAAGGATTTTGTGGTTTATACTGGCGCGTTAAGATGTGATTAGGGTGCGTGCTGATGCATAAAGGCAAAAAGATTGTATATACATTCTGATAGTTGATAGATCATAAGCAAAACTATCTCAGTCATGATTCGGAGCTCACTGCAGTTGTACAAGCATTGGAAATTTGGAGACACTACCTGGATGGAGCTAAGTATGAGATTATGCAGATTAAAAGAGTCTCAAATATTGTTTTTAAGTAGAAGAATTTGGATATAAGGCAAGGAAAGTGATTAGAATTAGTCAAAAGGCCATGATTGTTTGATTCACTTATACCCAGTCAAGGTTAATGTGGTAGTTGTCACTCTCAGTCACAAGAATATAGTTGACTTAAGTTGTGACCTAACTCAAGAAGGAGAACTCCTTGGAGAGTTCGGTAAGTTAAGGATTCATGTATTAGATCTACATATCACTTTGAAGAAAAGATCACTACTCTGGTAGTTAAACTAGACCTAAGAGAAAGGATCATTGTTGCACAAAGAAGATAAGCATATCTTGAGAAGATGAGACTAGTAGGCCGATCCAAATCCCAAGAATTTGACCGAGGCACCAGATAATGCCTTACCTTACAAAGAAAGAGTGTGCCTGCAAACAAAGAAGAAATGAAGGAAGAATTCATGAGTGAAGCTCACGACACTCCGTACACAGCTCATCCGAGAAGCACCAAGGTAAACAAAGATATGAATGACAATTTCTAATGAAACGACAAGAAAAGAAAGTTATAGGAAAAGATAGAGAAATGAGCTATCAGCAAGTTAAAGCCTTGCACCATGAAACCCTCAGGGTTGTTACAATCCTTGAAAATTAAGAATAGAAATAGAATCACATTAAAATGGATTTTGTGGTCGGTATACCATAGTCAGCTTGCGGAAAGACCACTATTAGGGTCATTGTGGATCGATTATCAAAGGCATCGTACTTCACAGTAGTAAAAACAACATCTGGACTAGACCATCTAGGCCAGACCCATGTAAATGAAATAGTACGACTGCAAGGAGTGCCCATCTCAATCACTTCTGAATGTGATACTTATTTTACCTCTAGATTTTGGAAAGCTTGTAAGAAGTTATGGGTACTAAAATGATTTTAAGTAAGATGTGCCATCCTCAAATAGATAGACAATCCAAAAAGACTATACAAGTATTGGAAGGCGTGCTCAGAGAATAGTCACAACTCAAGGAGGAGATTGAAAGGAATTGTCGGTATATGTAGAATTCAATTACAACAACAGTTGTCAATCCTTGATTGACATCAAGCCTTATGAAGTAATAAATGGGAAGAAGTGGAGATCGTCTTTGAATTAGGACAAGGTTAGGGAAAGAATGATGCTTGAATTGGAAATTGTTCATTAAATAGCTGAGAAGATCGATCTAATTAGACAAGGGATAAAGGAAGCTCAAGATAAATAGAGATTCATTGCAAATAATAAAATAAAGGATTTGAGCATCGAGATAGCCGATAAGATCTTCCAGAGGTATCCACGACCGAAGGTATCGTTCGAAATAGGTTAAGGCCCGAATTCCCTGGACCTTTTAAAATCCATAAAAAGGATTAATGAAGTAGCTTATAGGATGGCTTTCTCACCCAACCTGAATGACATGTTCCGCGTGATGATGCTGAGGAAGAACATGTTTGATCTTACAACACGTGACCAGAACAGAAGATATGATGCTAAATAATGATTCAGTGTATGAGGAAACGCTGCAGACCATTTTTTATCAGAAAACCCAGAGTTTGAAGAATAAAGTGATTAGCTTAATGAAGGTTCTATGAAACCATCATGTTTTGGAAGAATCAACATGAGAGTTGAAGTTAGAATTGCTTAAGAAGTATCCCGACACTCCATTTCAAGATTAGTAAATTTCAGGACACATTTTTTTAAGGGGGGTAAGATGTAACACCCCTTATTTTTGGATTATAGTTAAAAGTTTTCTAAATTTATTTAGCAAGCTACAAAATTGTTGGAGATAAAATAAATTAAAATAGATAAAAGACGCGACATTAGGTATTATTTAAAATAGAAAAAGAAAAATGAAAAATATAGTTTAAATATTTTTAACACGTGGTCAATAATGATTTCGTGGAAAAAGAATGACCCAAGATGTAACAACCAAATACCGAGAATTAGGACGGGGATGTTATGTGGAAAAATAGAAAGAAAAAGGTAGTTTAATGGGAAATTCAGGGGGTGTTTCTAGAATCAAACTAAATTAACGCCTAAAAAATTTAGGCAGCTTAACCTTACGAAGTTACATAAACTGTGCGGTCATGTTCATCATCGTGTACTTGAACATTGTTGTGAACATGTAAGGTCAGAATGTAAAAAACTTAAGCAAATAAAGAACATAAGATTGGTAACCCTATTCGATCAATTGATCTATATCAGGGGACTTATCAAGTCCATGAGAAACAGTTTACTACTCTGTTGAATGGTTACAAAGGTTATTACATGAAGACTCCCATCACTCGATCCATTTCCTATCCGATTCAACCTCTTTCACTAAACTGAATTACGAGCTCCCCTCGAAATCTAGAATCCCTCTAGTTCCCATAGGAAATCTCTCCCGAGACTCCTCTAAGTGTGTATGAAAGTGAGTTTCAAACACAGACTAGAAACACAATGATCAAACCGATCAAACCTAGTCTACCCGAATACTATATGCTTCGAATATGAACTCTTTTAACTCTTAGCCATTGTGTGTATTCGTAAAAATTTGTGTCACCTAAACTAGTCTGAATCCCAAGCTATTTATAAGAAACAGATATAGCCTAAGCAAGGTAATCAGACGTCCTACTTTGACTAGGATTTAACAAGGACACAATTTCCTTATTTAATTTGGACTTCCCTAGTTTAGATGTCTTACTTGAATAGAACTCTTTCTTTCCTTCTTGATCTTTATCAAGAACAAGGCAACTTCTATTATGAAACATCCATCTTGAATCTGCAGCTTCAACTCTTTGAATCTAGCATGGCATGTTTCTTGTAAACTCTCTGGACAACCATGTACATGATCATGTCTCTGAACATAATTACGTACATGTCTTGATCTTTAATCAGATTGGCAGTGGAATGTTCACAGCAATGTCCAGAACATGTTATTCGAACATGAATAACCAAAACATTTTGTGTTCTTTTGAAATTGTCATAATATCTAAACAAATAATGACAATCTTGAACACTTTAGTGCAGATGGCACTAACAACCTCCCCCTTTGTCATTATCTGGTTGCAAATCAGCTACATGTTTTAAAAGAACACAACCCTTGAACTGTAGGATCATGTATTTAAAAACATACTTGGATGTTGTGAAGAACATCATATGATTCAGCTGTGTTTCACTTTCTTATCAGCTTATATCTGCTATGCTATATTGATTTTTTCTTTATATTTTTATCTTTTGATAGCAGTTTCAATTTTTAGCAGATATGAATCATATAGGGAAGAAAAATATGTTGCATAACAAAATAGCTATTACAAGCTATTAGAACAAAAACAAAATATCTTGTAAAATATGATGCAAGATAAGTAGAACAGAAAAAAAAAACAATAAAAAAAACTTATATTGAATTACTCCCCCTATATGCCATCGAGAAAGGAAAATGAGTAATAATCAGAAACTACTTGGATTTGTCAGGGTCTTGATCAGCATCATCTCGTTCAGATCCTCCTTCTACTTCAGAACCTTCTTCTTCATCTTCAGCTTCTGTCTCTTCATCAGCCTCTTCTTCGGTCTCAGCGTCCTCTTCCTTATCAACTTCTTCTTCAGCAGCCTCCTGCTCTTCTTCATGAGCCTCTTCTGCAGTCTCTTCTTGGATAGTTTCAGCTTCCTTTTCTTGTGCTGCAGTCTGTGCTTTCCCTTGCTTTGATGCTGGAGTAGACTTCTTCTGAGCAGCAACTTCGGCAGTACTTGCAAGCTTGTGCAAGTTATGAACATTCTCAGGAACATCTACTGTTAGAGAGGTAAATTCTTCTCCTGACGAAAGATCAGCAATCATTGCTTGAATCTTCATCTTCTCAGAAGTATGCTCAGAAATCAGACGAGCATGAAACTCCAAGCTTCTTTCTAGAAACTTCAGCACAACACTCTTAGATGAGGATTCTTCAACAGTATCACCCATTCCTTTCTTGGATGACAGGTACTGCATGAACTGGAGGTAAAGGTGAGGATGTCCTATCTCAGGAGCAACCTTGATCACAAGAGGCTTGTTGAGAGGAATAACTTTATCTTTCTTTGAAGAGACATTCTTCTTTTGTTGCTTGATTAGGCTGTAGATCAACGAAGGATAGCATAGAGGTCCCTTGACCACTGTAGATTTAGCACTGCTAAGGATCTTCCTAAACACAAACTCACCATAATTGAACTGCTTTCTAATTCCGACATGATACAGAAACTTCCATTGAGCTTGAGTCACTGCTGCTCTGTGCTTCGTGGGTAGCCAATTGTAGATCAGAATCCTGAACAGAGTACCATACTTGTGAGTCAGCTTGGAAGTTGGAACAGTCTGCGGATGCAATGGCCATTTGTTGTAGATGCGCTGGGTCAGTTCCTCAGCAACCATCCCCCAGTCATCGATCTCCTTGTACTCCCTCTCAGATGTACATCCCATGAATTTATTAATGAGATCTGGAGAAAACTGTAGCATATCTCCTCTTACAAAGACTTTCTGAAAGTCTTCAGACTCTGGACCATCAATCTCTTTAGTTAAATTACAGTAGAACTCAGACACAACCTTAGGCACAAACTCTTGCACCTTCTGCACAGTTCCTAAATGACCAGCTTCCTACAACAAGGTATACACACCAGTGGCCAACAATGTATCATTGTCAACCTTCTTCTCAGAGATCATTGACCTCTGCTTCACTCTCTCCCACAAATCAGCATGCTTTGAAGAACGAAAGATAGATTGACTTGAAGTACCAGGAACATGAACAATCTGTTTGTGAGCTTCAGACTCATGTTCACTTAACTGTTAGTGAACATCTTCAGGTACATCTTCTGGTTGGGCAGCTTTCTTAGCTTTCTTGGAAGGACTAGTTGTTTCAACAACTTTCCTTTTCTTAATAGACACAACAGTGGATGGTGGAGTGATGGAAGCTCAGCTTCGATTCACAGGAGTTCTGGGCACTAACTGCACCATAGCAGTAGAGGCCTTCTTTCTGGGGGTTTTCTTCTTAACAGGTGATCTGGCAAATGGATCATATTGAGCAGATGCAAGCAAGTTCTCCTGTTGTGGAATAGGAGTCTTCTCAGCAGATTCAGAGGATGAACTCTGAACAACTTCTTTCTCTATTGGATCATCAACTAAAGGTCTGTGAATGACCTTCTTCTTTTCTTTTGCAAGAGCAGCTGCTATGCCTTTCATCTTCAGGCTTAATGGAATATCATCTTCTCTGTCTTCATCATCAGCTTCTGCAGTAGAAGGTTGAATAGGCGACTTCAGCACAACACTCACTGGAGTAGATGTTTCCGCAGTGCTCTTCTCTGTAACATGTTTCTCAACATGTTCAGGCACATCTGAAGGCTTAACTTGATCATTCACAGCAGATCTCTTCTCTTTCTGAAGGGCTTGGGCAGCAGGTGCTGTGACGATCTTCTTTGATGAAGGGGATGTAATCTTCTTGGTGTTCTTGACTGCAGTTCCCTTTGTTTCTTGCCTTCTTTTTGTTGACATCATATGAGTTTGTGGTTTTCTTCAAAAGATCTTGGATTAAAAGACTTTAGGTCTTTATTTCTTCACAGAAGACGCGATTTCTTACTCTTCTGTCTCCATATCTTCTTCCAATTTGTCTCCATGGAATGTTTCAATCAATTCTTCTGTATCTTTGCTCCAAGACTCATCGCGAAGTGCCCTCTGAACATGCTTTTTGTATGTTGATTTACCTCGTACCTGCTTGTCAAACTCATCCTCCTCGTAGAACTTATCTTGAGCTTTTGAATATATAACCTTCCCTCATTCTAGGCTTCACAACTTTCTTAGGATGGACAAGTTTACGTTTTGGAGCTATTGAAAATATATAGGTATATGAAAGAAGTAAACAGTAAGAGAATCAATAGCAAACAAGGGAGGAAACTCAGAAAACTCAGAGGTTTTATCGAGACAGAATGGTTTTTTAATTTCAAAAATTTGAAAAGTGAATGTTCTCTGTAAATGGCTAAACATGTATATAAGGGAGTATTCTATTCATAGAATAAACTCAGGTTGCCGTTAGACTAAGAAATCAGAGGGAAATCTTAAAAAATCAAAGATGACGATAGCACGTCATGATATGACCCGGACTATTAATCTAGACGAATCTAGAGAACGTAGCGGAAAACTTTAGTATAGGAAACATGTCAGCTAAGAGGGTGTAGCGCCCCAATCCCAGAAGACTGTGGAAATGGACACCACGAGGGTTGAAATTAAGAAGCGGGAAAGAAAGGGGGTAACTTGATTAACAAAATCTCAACAGAAGACTCAGAATAATCAAACATGCTTTATTATAACATATACCTATTCATAACACCAAGATTAGAGTTCTTAGTGTTTAACAAAAGAATATTACAAGAGCGGAAACTTCATTATTAACAGAATACTTAACAAAAAAAGACAATGGGAAAATACGTAAATAACCAAAACCCCATCTCTTAACATCGTCACATCCACGCGCGAGCCTACTGACCTGAAAAATGTTTAGAAATATTTGGGCTGAGTACTAATGCACTCAGTGGGCAAGTTTTTACAATTCAAGTTATGCAAATCATTTTGTTAAAGTAATCTATCTGTGTCCATGCAGGTAGTGAAGCTTAGGAGGTTTTAAAATTGTAAGCAACCTAAATTCACCAAAACATTTTATCGTGAAGTGCTTAAGAGTATAACTAGTCACCGCCCGCAACCCATACTACATTACCAATGCGTAAAGTTGAGTATGGCCAAAGTATAGCCAATGAGTGTGACCAATAAGTGTTTCATTGTAGTCTCACTGACAAGGAGTAGGGCATAATGAATAATGCATGCATACTGTAGCTACTCACATTGACATAGTGCTGGTTTGTGAGACAACGACAACATACAGCAGGACGTAAATATTTAACATAGATAGTCACATATGCAATTTTAACAAAGCAGAGCTTATTAGCTCGAAAGATACAATTTACAAAGATATAATAGCCCACCTGGTTAGAAGATAAACTCTCAAATTCCGAATTGGTTCTGCTCAAATTCTGCTACTTCTTCTAGCCCTACAACAATCAGTCTTGGCTTAGTTTTGCCTAAAGGACACTATAAAAACTCATCCCCTAATGTTCTTTTTACTTTTAATTAAACTTTTGTATTTTATTTAGTAGCTCTTGGATTTCAAACTTAACTGGGTTCTTTTTAAAATGTATATATATATATATATATTACCCATAGGAATAAATTATAGAGTAATGCCAAAAATTATCAGGAATAAGTTTATGATAAACGTATCTACCCAACATAATGAAATGATAAGGTTGGTGAATCAATTCTTTCGATTTAAATAGTTAATCATTCCATTATCAATTAACCCCATACATATACTTGCTTCAGATATACCTATGACCCATTCTATGTTAATTCCAATTATACTTCACCTCTGAACCATTTTTAAAAATAATTATTAATTACCACAGTTTAACATCTGATAATTCACTCTTTTTTTATTTATAAAATTATTACTGTTACTATCTATGTACATATATACTTAAGATTCTAAAACACTAATTTCATTAATATAAATGAAGAAATAGTGTTTATATATAAATTAATATATATATATATACACACACATATATGTAATTCCCGTAACCAAACCATATTTGAATTTCCATCACAAACATTAGATCCTAGTTCTATATTTTATGTTGAGCTATTTAAATTCATGCTTACAACACTAATGATGTTTTGTTGAGGAATATGCATAACAAATTTAGTATACAAAATCGGATAACCAAATGTTATTATAAGCCTAATATTCAAAAAAATTTATATTTGATTTCTTTTACTTATGCTTGATAATTAGCTAATTAAGTAAATGAATTCAATATTTTAATCTAGATTGATACCGAGCAGAGGGTGAATCTTAATATTATAACTAAAGTTCTTATATATATTTTTCTTGTTAATTTGTCAAAAAAACGTGAAACATAGCTAATTGATTTTGCCAAATAAATAATTAAGAGAAACTCACCTTAATGATATAACAATTGCTGAAAATCCTAGGGTGTTCAAGTACTGAAATTAGGAATTGACGAGAAGTATTTTATGAAATTTAGAAAATGATCAATTTTCATCCCTAATCTTATTTATATTTTAATAATATAATATAAATTTCTATTTAATTAGCCTCCAAGCATTAATCATCAAATCTACAAACCTCATGACACATCACTCTAGGAATTCCATCCCATGACACGTATAGTGGGGGGGGGGGAAATTTAACAATGCTAATCCATGTGTGTAAATATAATATTATTATTTTTCTTTATTTTTATATTAATCAATGAGTACTATTTTCTTTATAATTGCATATATATATATATATATATATATATATCTACGTGAAATATAAGTATACTAAATGTATTTACACTCAACAACTCAAATAAATTAATTAAACTAACTTCATATCTAGAATAAAAATACGAGAATGTCTCGGGTATTGCTAACCCACTTAACAGGCACACTTTATCTAAAAATAATAATTTTATAAGGGTCCATTTTTTTCATTAACTTACCCTTAAGGTAATCATAGCTATTTTTTTAATACTAAAATATTTTTGGATATTACGCTTATTCTAACTATTAAATTTATATTTCTAATTAAATTTAGATAATAAAATTTTGGGGTATTACACTCTTCCCCCTTAAAAGAATTTCGTCCCGAAATTCATGTGCCTTCGAATAACTCAGTAATTGTTGTCTCATCTTGCTTTCTAGTTCCCACGTTGCTTCAGTTCGATCATGATGATTCCATTGCACAAGCACCAATGGAATTTTCTTGTTTCGTAGGACTTGAACTCTTCTAACAAGAATTTCATCGTGTTTTTCCTCGTACGTCATATCAGAACATAGAACTAACTCACTTTCTTTAATAATGTATTTTGGGTCAAACACGTATTTCCCGAGCATTGAAACGTGATGTACATCATGAACTTGTGATAGGTTCGGCGGTAGGGCTAATCGGTATGAAATATCACCAATTCTTTCAAGAATTTCAAACGGTCTAATAAATCTTGGTCTTAACTTGCCTTGTTCTCCGAATCTCACAACACCTCATGTTGGAGATACTTTTAAGAAGACCTTTTCACCGACTTGAAGTTGTAGGTATGTTCCGCGCTTATCTGCATAAGTCTTTTATCTGTCTTGCGCTTCTTTCATTCTTGCTCGAATTTGGTAGATCATCTTGACAATGGTTTGTACGATCTCAATTCTAGCTAGATTTTGGTTAAGAAAAATAATCCTCCATTTGAGGACACGTACAAAGTGATGATGAAACCAGGAAAGATGAAAAGGAAAAAGAAAAAAAAAACACGATAGAGAGAGAGGGAGTTGAATATCATATACTTTCTAGAAGCAAATCAACTTTTAACTCTTTAAAGTTTTTAGTCTATCTAACTAAAGAGGCAAAATAGAAGGACAAGGTGTAAACTGTAAACGATGTAAACCTAATGAGTCAACCACAAACTGAACGATAACAACTAATTAACTCAAATAAATTGATCTCAAAGCAATTTTCGAATTAAAAACAAAGATATCACAAAAATCCCCAATTTCAACCCAAAGAACCCTAATTCTTGACCTAATCAATTGACCTAGCAAATGAAGTCGGATTACGCTAAAATTTTAGGACAAAACCTAAATATATAGCAGAAATAACATATCCAAAAATCAGACAAAATGCATGTATAAATTGGGAGATGGCTCGGTGGTGATTTTTAGGCGATTTACGGCTCGATTGGATGATATATGTGAAATCTGGACTTGGGGTTGAATATGGACGATGGTGACAACGTGGTGGATGGTGTGGGATGTGTATGTAGGCATGGTGGTGATGGTAAACGACATGGAGGTGAATGGAAACGAAAAGGATATAAGAAGCTTACCCGAAACGAACCCCGGATCTACGAGAATCCGAAACGCGAGTATAGAGTAGAACTTCATGGCAGATCAACCCGTACACTACTGGATGCACGAATGAATCTTTTGATTTCGAGTTTGTAGGCGCTAATTCACAAACCCTACCAAGAACTATCAATATGCGTGTTTTAGACGGGATGAACTACAACGCGTCTTTTTATCAAATCCAATCTGTCTAATACAGCGTTTGAAAGGTGCATAAATACTAATCTAAGGGAAAATGAAATTATTAAGTTAATGGGCTTAATAATTTCGAAAAATAAAAGAAAACAAACTAAAGGCCCAATTCTCCTAACATTAATTTGGGCTTCAAATTAAATAAAAACCACAACTGAATATAGTCTAATTAAATTAAATAAAATATGCACTAAATCCATCTATGCCTCTTCATCTTCATCTTGTATTGAAAGCATAATAATCAGCTTGGGGCTATTTCGAACCATCAACTCTTCCTCGAGCTTCTTTCTAACGAAACACTGAAGGTAGCCTTGCAGCTTCTTGGCTCTAAGTCGCGTCACTGGACTACGCAGCTGCAACTCCAGATTTAGTTTGCCAAAGCTCATCCCATAATCATCATTTAATCTAGCAATCTAGCATGCATAAGTGGTGGCCAAAACCAATATATGAAAGGAATAATTGAAAGATTACTCAAAACACAAAATCCATCGTTATTTTAAATCCCTAGAATCCAAGGAAATTTACCTAAACATAATTAAAGAAAAAGAATAAAAATGAAACATGATAAACAAAATAATGTTCAACACAATAAAGAACCCGGAGTCTTCAATCTTGACGTAGCTAAAACCTCCGCTTCTTCAAAGCCTCTATTGTGCCTCCATAATTGTATACTTGTAAATGAATTTGTATCTCTTTGTATTGCCCTTTTGTATGCCTCTTTTTTAATGAGTAGAGGGAGTATTTATAGTGTTGGAGGAAACCCTATGGTTAAAATGAAGCTCAAAGTGGAGAAAAGCCTTGAAAATCCCAAACTGGGTTCGTCTGGGTCGACTAGTGGGTCGAGTGGCTGGATCGACCCGTCCATGTGTATTTTGTGAAGGACTGGATCAACTGGTGGGTCGAGTCCATCTAGAATGCGTAGACTTCACTAAAATGGTCCGTTCACACTCGTTTCTCGTCCGATTGAGCCGATTCAACTTGCACAATGCTCCTAACTCGTACACATCCTTCTAAGCTCTTCAATCATCCATTTAGATTATGTTGAATTATTTTCATTAATTCTTATGGACTTTGCTCTTCAAATCCGATCCAAGAGCCTAATTGGTCCGGCTTTTAGCCTCCAAGCACACACTTGATCATTTTACATGAAATAATCATCAAATTAATCACTATTACTAAAAAGCTCACAAATGCATCGAAAATACCAAATGATAACATAATCAACACACAAGCTATGCAAATCACACAACTTATCAACTTATAAACATCATCAATACATATCCAAAAGTTGTGTAAAATACACAACTGTCAAACTCATGAACTTAATTATTGCACGCCCGGAGCAACGAAAAAGAAAAGAAAGAGAAGATATGAAATGATGATCATAATACTTGTCTTGGATTTCTCTCTCATATGCATCAAACTGAACATGGAAAGATTAGACAAATAAAATTAACAGCACATCAATCAATTTCATTGGAATTACAAACCTCTCGAAAAGTAAATAGGAAAAATTCACTCCACACTCAAGTGTATAGGGTGTACTCTCAAATCAGAATACACAATAATCAACCATAGTCTTGCTCATCGTCTACCACCACTAAAATGTATGCTTAAACTGAAAATTAGAAAGGATTTTATATTTGGTTGTAATGTAGACTATTTGGATAGGTAGGGAAATATTTGGCTATGTGACAAATTTGAAATAATCAAGGTCACGAATCTTCATTACTCCAAATACCACCACCAGAACATAACGATTCTCAGTAAATTCTTCCTTTTCCAATCACTATTCACAATAAAACAAATCACCAAATAATTCATGTTGAATCTTCAACAGAGAAAAATACTAATGGGCCTTTTGTGATCTCTTTATAGATTTTTTTCTTTTTTCTTTTTTCTTTTCATGAGCTCATAAGACACCATAATAAGTTTTCATCATCACAATATTATCCTAGCAATTGATCAATCTCGACTTCTCTCCCATACATCTAAACATGAAATTTCTTAATCCCCTGACTTACAAAGAAAAGGCTTGAAAGGGTCAAACGAGTGGACTAGAGAATTTTTCAGAGATAGGTGACATCTGTGTATTTACACAATTTTTGGATATGAATTGATGTTATTTATTATATGAAGTTGTGTATTTTATATAGCTTTTGAGCTTATATTGTTATCATTTGGAGTTTTTGATGTGTTTGCTAGTTTTACAGTAACTGTTGTGATTTTGTTGCATATTTGAAGCAAAACAAGTAAATATGGACATGAGGAGTTGAAGAGGTGTTTAATTAGGCTCTGGTCTTAATTAAATACTTAATTAAAGCCTAATGGACTAGATTAAATAATCAAAACCTAAAGAAATCCGAAGCCTAGTTCGAAAGAGGGTTGGGTCGACTCAGAAAGTATCGATCGACCCGACCCAGTGCAAGTTACACAGTGGTGGGTCGACCCGACCCTAGCCACTTGGGCCGAACCTATGCAAAAATAGGAGTCTGGGTCGACCCAGGTAGCTCAGTCGACACACATGCACGGATCCGCGGGAATGCAATTTTTTTTCACTCCAATTCAGGGATTTAACCTAAATATAAAAGATCCTCTTTTTGATACATGCCACAAGAAGATAGAGGATGCCCCATTCCACAATTTTACACTTAGAATACATCGGAGAGAAGACAGAGAGTTGTCGTCTACTCAAGAAGAGATGATAAGATTGCTAGAGACGGAGTGCTACTGCAGACAAGACGAGACCACTGGATTACTCATTATTTTTCAATTCTTTTATCTTTTCTTTCATGAACACTTACACTCTAGTTTTATTTGTTAATTTATTTGTATCTAGCTAATTTCATAGCTAGGTTTTAGGAATTGTATATTATGGATTTTAATATATGATTTGATTACTTTTCTTTCTGCTATCTCTCAGGGTTTAATTTCTATGTATTATTTTATATCTTGTATGAATGCTTGATCACTATTTATGCATACTAGTCATTAATTTGAAGTACTGACTAGAGAAGAATTAGTGATAGAAAGATAGAAATCAGATTATGTGTGCTTGGAATAACCGACCAAGTGAACAAGTATCACATAGGTTTGAATAGATCTCCGTGTGCTAGATTAGGAGTAATGACATGTATAAAGAACCGACCGCAGTGAAGTGCATGCTCATTATATCTATGTTATGGTATATGTCTTTAAAAAACAGCCTGATAACAGACTAGTGATTCCCGACCATTGATCGATTAAAGGCATAATCGGGTTGATAAAATTAATGAATATTGTTAAGTGATATAATAAATCCAATTTCTCTAAAGCCTAGGTTTCGTATATCTGTTTTAGCCCAGTATTTTATTTATTGTGTTTTTATTTTATGTTATTTAGTTTTATTCCTCTTTACCTACTTGCCCATGTGTCTAGATATTAATTAAGTACTTGTGTTTAAGAACTAGAAAGTAACGGTCTCTGTGGGATATAGTACTCTTGCTCACCTATATATTGTAAACACACCGTGCACTTGAGGTATGTTTATTTGTTAATAAATAGCGTATTAATGGGTAGAAATTTAGGACAAATCAAAGGCTAACAAAAATGGCCTAAAATCATTTTTCCAATTCAAGCACACTATGTGGTCTAGAGACAGATTCCAAAGCAAGTTCTAGAGATTAATTGCATAATCTGACACATTGAAGAAATAAATCATGCTAAAAATATAGATAACAATCAAAGCTCAAAATCTCACAGGTTCATTTATTTTCCATAATTCAAACAAAATATCAATTATGATATTGATTCCCACTATCAATAATTACCACGCTCAACTATCAACATAGAAATTCGAAAATTTTTAGAAAAATTTCGATACATCATAAAATCCGTGAATCCTCATAGGAAATTGATCTCACCAAATCACAACCTCAATAATTTCATGTAACAGTCCGGTCCCGAGATAGGGGTTAACGAATGGGGACAGGGTGTTATTAAGGGTTTATTAAATAAGATGAAAGATTAACAAAGAAAGTTTGGGGATAAAGATATAGTTTTGAAAGATAGGCGACGATACTCAGGTTTATTTAATTAAGAAGAAACATGCTTTTGCGGAACTAAACGGCTAACTAATCAGATACCAACATCCACAGACCCATTTACAGGTCTAACCGGATAGGCAGATACCAACTTGAACAAGCCTCTTCATAGGCGAAAGAAAAAATGCTCGAGAAGTAGGAATAAACTGAATATGCATCACTTATATATTTAGATAATCATGTCTTGGAGAATATCCTTAGAATTTCGATAAACATAATTGAACTTGAATGAAATTAGAAAGAATATATCAGAGTAGCAGAAATATCATGGGATTTTGAAATAAACTTATATAATAGCAAAACAATCTTGGCAGCCAACCCACATCTACAGCCACCATCATCCTCAGCACCTCAACCTGAAAACATTTGAAAAAGAGGGGGCGTGAGCACTAATGTACTCAGTGGGTTTTAATAAAAGCTTCTTTGATAACTCAAAAAATATCCAATAATAAAATGGCGGTATATGGAGAGCAAAACGCAAAAGCCCTCTCCATATCCGCAAAATCTTTTCTTTACTTTTGGGCCCAACCTTGGCTCAAATCTGATGTCAACTGTACCCTTAGGCATACCATAGGATAGAAGAGGTGTTACCTCAAATATCCTTCCGAGTATGCGAGGGGAATACCCAGCAGTGACTCCCTTTAATGATCAAAAATCATGAACTCCGAGCTCAATCCTGGTTATAGAGCTATATTCTTTCTTTCTCAACTTAGCATTTCTTAACCTTACTAGAATTATCGAGCCTAGAGCAACGTCTAAGGCTAATCATCTACTTAAGCATGACTTCGGCCTATAAGGGATTTATTACTACCCTAAAAGGCAATGCTTAATTAGCTAACTGAACTTTAGCAAAATCTAACATTCAAATACGAAGAAATGAACGTGCATAATCATAAATTGCAATTAAAGCAATTTTAATTACCTCATGCTAGCATAAACAACATTTAAACAACCTTAACATTTCTAAACATGCTCGAGAGCTCAATCAACATATAATACTTTTCCTTTTCTTCCTTCCTTATACAGAGATCAATCAGGCAGAGCAAAAATATTTTATTAGATATTTCATTTGCCCTATATGCTTCTAGAGCTTATTAGCTCAAACTTTAGATGAGTATAGATTTATCCACCTCGATTACTGGACAGAAGATGAAGCAATGAGTTGATGATCCTTCTCTGAATTCCTACGAGGCTCACTTCCTCCTAGAAAAGTCAAATCATCAATTTAGCGGCCTTCTTCGAAGAAATCAACTATCTAAAGTGAGAAATAATGACATCTAACTCGAAGACTAGAATCTAAGACTTATTTACAGATTGCACGACTTTACAACTTTATAAATTTTGAGAAGAATTCATTTAAAGAACATCTCGTCTTGATTTTTCAATTTTTGACAGAGAATAACTTGAATAGATTTCTCGAAGTAAATTAGAAATATCTTGATTACTTCTCAAAAATTTAAACTTGAAAATAACTTTAAAATAACACGACTCAAAAACCTTGAAAAAGCTCGGGAAGAGGGTACGAAAATAGCCGAAAAGAAACGGCGGAAAAACAACACGGAGAAGGGGGCGCCGGCAGGCTCCCCGCGCCGTGGGGTCACCTTGCCCCGGCGGGCTCCCCGCTGCCGCAGGGCCACCTTGCCCTGACGGGCTCCCCGCTCCCGGTGGGCTAGGCGCGGCCGAGGGGGGTGTGGCGCAGCGGAGCACCCCCCCCCCCCGCGGGGCTCCTTTTCTCTCCCTCTCTTCAACTAGGTTTCTTTAACTGTGTTCTTCAACTGAGTTCTTCGTATTCGTTGATTCTTCGACGAACACGAAGAACATGAAGAACAATTAACCCGAAATTTCTTAAAAACAACATACTTGAATTTAACATGCAACAACATGCTTTTAACTTAAAACGAATTTTGGCATTATAACGACATATACACGATAATCCTCCTTAATATTTAGAACAATGATGAAATCGTTAAATATGGCTTGAACGGAATTTTATGGAATAAACGATGATAATCTCTAGAATAATAATAACGGAAGTAAAACAAGAAATATAACATAAACGCTATTAACTCGGAACTTTAATAAAAATCGAAATACAACTTTAGACGAGCAATAATGAAGAACGCGAAGAACGTAAAGAACGGAAAGTAAATGCGGAATTTAAAAGACGGAAAAAGAAATGGAACTCGAGACCGACGAACAAGAATGGATTGGGTTAGGTGCGTCGAAGGAAGGTGACTAGCTCGGCGTCTCGTGGAGTCGCAACGGCGGCAGAGCCGTCCGCTACAACCCAACGGCACCCCTAGCACATTCCCTCACGGCATCTCTTCCACGCCACTCCGCTTGTCGTCTTGCGAAATACTCACGAAGAGCGCTTTTTACTTCGACATAACTTTCCCGGCTCTCACGAGCTTTCCCACTCTCTTGGAAGTGAGTTTGGATGATAAATGAGCAAATGAGAGGTTAGGGATGGCCTTGTATTTATAGGAAAAGCTTTGGCTTCCAAGGGAAGCCACTTCAGTGCAAGAATACTGCAGAAGTTACCCCGGGTTCAGTTAAAAGCCGTTTTATTCGATGTCAAGGTCCAAATGATCTCAGACACGAAATCTAAAAATACCGGGAGACTCAATGGCTCGAATACTAGTGAACCAACTTGATTGGTGAAAAAGACGGGGTCACCTAAAGAAAGACGAGCAAAGATTCCCTTTTGGAATTACTTTTTACTATTCACTCAGACTGACAGATTTTGCTCCCGAGCGTTCGATTGACCTTAGAATGGAAATCCGTGAATGCCAACAGAATCCTTGAGTCATTTCCCAAAAGAGGGGCCCGACAGAACTAGACTCAGATCAATGAGGAGGATTTCATAAATTTCTGAAAACACGAACGCACGCAAAAGTAACTATTCATTCACCTTTTAAATACGTTTTTCATTACTGGGAACTCAAATGACTTCAGAATTAAAATCTGAAAACACCGGCATACTCCTTAAGTTAAAACCTTTCTAATGAGACTGTGAATGGCCTTAAAAAAATTAAGATCAGATTTTCTGAAAAGACGATCTTCACGAAAACTGACCCCTAAAGTCGTGACTGACATCTGACCTTAATTAACCTTAATTAAACTTCTTCCTTAACTTCTTAATTATCATTAAGAATCTTCTAAACCTTAATCGAAAATCTGGGGCATTACATCCTACCCCCCTTAAAGGAATTTCATCCCGAAATTTACTAGCCATGACAAGCGATATCAGGGTATCTTTTTTGTAGCTCCTCTCAGCTGCTTCTTTGATTGACGATTACTCCTCTAAGAATGTCTTCTAGAATTTAGATAGTCCTTTAAGACTGGCCATCCGTTTAAGGATGTAATGTCGTGCTGAAATTGGGTTTTGATCTCATTGCTCCTTGTAGGCTCCTCCGAAATCTTGATGCAATCTCGCACAACAATCCGACATAATTGAGACCGGCACATCGTGCAAACAAACATCTTCCCTGACATGGGCTAACTGATCTAGCTCGTCCGACATTATAACAACAATGAAATGTGCTATTTTTGATAATCGATCCACGATTACCCAGATAGCGGTATTCCACCGCTTAGACTTTGGTAAACCTACCACAAGTCCACACTACTATGATTCTACTCCCATTCAGGAATTTCTATGGGTTGGAGCAACCAGAAGGTTTTTGACATAGGGCTTCACTTTCTTGACAGATCAACACCCTTTTGCGAAGGCGGCTACCTCCCTCTTTATGATATTCTACTAGAAGTTCCTCTTGAGGTCTTGATATATCTTGCTGCTTCCGGGATGTGTTGTATATGGCGTGGCATGTGCTTCGCATATAATTTCCTCCTTTAGTTCTTCCTTGCTCAGCACACCAGGCCTTCCTTTGCATAAGAGCGCATTACTGGCAGTTTCCGCGAAGTCTTGCGAGCTATCTAATCGTGCTTCTAGTCTTTTCCTCTCGAGAACTCATTTCATCTCTAAGCCTTAACTATCCTTTGCCTTAGGTTAGGATGAGCGACTATCGCGACGATTTGTGCTTAATTGACTTCAGGTGGTGCTAGCACCTCGATTCCTAACTTCTCGAATTCTTATCAAAGCTCCTTCTTAACTTGAGCGAGTCTTAACTCTACCTTATCCTTCCTACTTAAGGTATTAGCTACCATATTTGCCTTACTTCGGTGGTAGTGAGTCGTACATTTATAATCCTTTACAAGTTCTAGCCATCTTCTCTGCTAATGCTAAGATCTTTTTGCTTTTACTTGAAGAAATACTTTAGGCTTTCGTGATTTGAGAAGAGTCTTACACTTGGCTCCGTAGAGGTAGTGCCTCCAGATCTTTAGCATATGAACAACTGCTGCTAGCTCTAAGTCATACGTGGGGTAGTTCTACCCGTGATTCTTAAGCTGTCCCGAAGTATAAGCAATCGCCTTTCCTATCTTCATCAGTACGCATCCTAACCCTGCTCTCGACGCATTAACGTAAACCAAGAAGTCTTTATTCTCTCTCGGAATGGCCCACACTGGGGTTGTGGTTATATCTTCTTTAAGGTCTGGAACTTTCCTCGCACTCGGGCGTCCACCTAAACTTGAAGTCCTTTTTCAATAATCGCGTTGTAGCCTTAGGTATTGATTGGAATCCTTTGATGAATCCGTGATAGTATCCCACGAGTCCTAGAAAACTTCTTTATCTCATTCACGTTCCTCGGAGACCTCAAATTGCTTACAGCTTCAATGTTAGCTGGATCCACCTTGATTCCTTCTACTGAAATTACATGACCTACAATTATAACTTTCCTGAGCTGAAATTTACACTTACTAAACTTAGCGTAAAGCCTTTCTTTCTTTTAACTTCCCCCAGCACCACTCTTAGGTGCTCTTGATGCTCCTCTTCGTCCTTTGAATAGATGAGGATATCATCTATGAAAACTAGCACAAACTTATCTAGATACGGGTGAAAAACCTGGTTCATTAAATCTATGAACACCGCTGGGGTGTTGGCCAATCCAAATGGCATTACAACAAACTCGTATGTCTATAGTGAGTCCTGAAAATGGTTTTAGGAATTTCCTACTTTCAGTTTTTCAGTTGATGATACCCAGATTTCAAGTCTATCCTTGAGAAGACACTTGTTCTCTTAGGCTTTGATCAATAAGATCTTCTATTCTTGGGAGAGGGTATCGATTCTTAATGGTCAGCTTATAAAGCTCTCTGTAGTCGATACACATTCTCAATGTGCCATCCTTCTTCTTCATGAACAAGTTTGGAACTTCCCAAGGCGACACACTAGGTTGGATAAAACCTAGGTCTGATAACTCTTGCAGTTGAATCCTGAGTTCTTGCAATTCCTTAGGCGCCATTCTAGAAGGGGCTTTCGAACTGGTGCAGCTTCTGATTCTAAACCGATAGCGGATTCCACTTGCCTATATGGTGGTAGTTCTGATAGCTCCTTTGAAAATACGTCTTGGAATTTTCTTGTGCCTGAAACGCCTTTTATTGCAAACTCTCTTTCCTCTTTCTTCTTCACAGCCGCTTTTTGATGGGATTATGATTTTATAGCTTCTGATGGAGGTCACCATTACTCGCAGGCGTAAAGGTCACATGACTGGACCTGGAACGTAAGCTCAGAACTTATCTAATGTCATTCCTTAGATTACCCCTTAATACTTGACGAGCTGAAAAATATTTACCTAGAGATGCGCATCCTACTAGGAGGACACTAACTAACATTACTTGGATTCTGCTTCCTATTGGGACTACTTTCTCTAACTCTTCCAAAAAGAATATTACTTTATACTTTCTGCTCTATTCAAAGGGTCCACACTCGGGTTCTATGAGTGGGAGCAAGACAAAATGAATGCCTCTGAGTGAGGATTTTATCTTAACAAGTTCCAAAATTGGAAGAGATATAACACTAGGTTATACATATACTAAAAACATTGCCTTCTTTAGAGGGCTTATAACCTAAAAGGGGGTTCTTGCATGATGCAAATGTATGGAAGATAATCAATGATTAGTACTGAGAATCGTACTGAATATTTGCAAAGGCGTCAGCATATCTTTAATAAGGGGATGCTATCACTAATTCTGGATGATCATAGAAATATCATCAAAAGTTTACAATCTGTCCAAATGGATATAATATTGAAGAAATTCAAATGATATGAAGGATTTCAACAAATTATGAAGCTGTTGAGAGATCATTGATTTAATTGACACGAGAATGGATGAATAGACTCATCAAAACTTCCTATCTTACTGAAACTTTTTAATCAACCAATTCTAGGTCCAACTGCTTAACGATTTTCTTCAAGTTCTCCTTCTTTCTTTCCTTGATCTTCACACATCGTCTTCTTTACTAGGTTGCTATGAAAGCATGAGTCGGTTGGCCTTCAATTAGCTATACTTGGCTGGAAAAGATGACATAGGGAATCACTTCCATTTATTTGGAAGGGATACGACAAAGCCACCTGATCTATACGCGTTTTCTTCTCGTCTGAAACCACAAATGTGGGGCATGCCTTGATAACTGGTTGAACTCTTGATTGTATTTTGATAATGTTCTTTTTCCCTGCCTCTAGTTCTAGATCTCCATCTCCTTACGATAGTAACCCGAAAAATACTTTTTAATATAACTCGCACTTGAAACATTCCCAATCATACTTCGTCCATTAATCCAAGGTTATCGTTCTTCGAACGGACTCTCATTGGTGGCTCATATTTTCTATGCACATAAAAGAGCATATCCTAATTTCTCATCCTTCGAACAAGCTATAAAATTAAAAATTTGCTTCTAAGGAGCAAACCCATCTCTCGACTCTCATCGAGTCTCCTAAATTATGATAGAAGATTATGATCGAAGAACACATTCTTAGCTCTCGAGCCACGGTTCGGGACTTGCTTGCCTGTGGCCTCATTCTCTCAGCTTAATGTCTTTTCGACGATGTTCTAGAACATTAGCAACGCTCGCTCGAATTTGCACAAAGCAAAAATTAAATGCCTTTTGATTAGATCTTTAGATTACGCAGGATAGATCAAGTAAAGTGGGAAAATTTCCTCATAAGAGGACTTTTGGCATAAATAAGAAAGAGGTTTTTAGTTACATCTGAAAATAGGGCAGCCTTTTTGAAAATTACTGCTGCTATCAAAAATTTAAAGGTTGATTAATACATTTTCAGAATAAGATCTGGATTAAAGCCGATAAACGGACAAACAGGTCAGCAAGGTATTCTAACAAAAAAAATACCTCATTTGCCTACTTCTAAAGCTTAACTATACGCTGGGTCATATCCCTTTCTTTTTCATGATGATTCCACCTCTTTCTTGCTTTCCTTCTCTGGGTCCTCTTCTTCCTCATCTTCATCTGTCTCTGGTATCTCGAATTTGAACTTCCTCATGCTTCCTCGGAGAACTGATGGGGCATACACTGTCCCAGACTCTGAGGGGCAAATGTTTGATAGACAGGGGCCCACTGGTGCATTCTGGAGGACAAAGACTCGGTGTCTCAGGTCTCGCTTCTAAGGTTCCTTCAGTACGAGGGCACGGAGCCTGAAATTCAGGAGGACTGATCAGAGTCGCCCTTAGCAGTTCTGGTTCCACCACGAAGGAGGGATTTTGCTCGGCTAGAGCGTTCACGTGGCCATACTTTGACTTCCAAAAAGCCATCACGGCTGAGGAGAATTCTATCAGGTTCCCGATTACAGCATACGTATCGGGATCACGGGGGATTGTGCTTTGCAGGATGCGATATATTGCTGGCTTCTCAACGGGAGGTGCTTGTTCACACATGCAGATGCATGTTTCCAAGTCGGATACACTTCCTGGTGTTCTTCCAACGTTATTCATTTCTTGAACATGGCGGAAATGAGGCACATTATTCCTAATAGCCGAACGACGCTTAACCATCTAGAAACATGAAGCTTAATCAGTCTAGATTATAAAGGGAGACCTAATGTTCTCCTGAGATTACGCTATCGTCTAGATTCAGACTATTTTTCTTGCATGCATAGATCCTCTTTTTTTTTTGCAGTTGACATTTAAAAAAAGTTTGGTGCCCAAGCCTTTAATCAAAAATTTTATCTTTTTCCTAAAAAAAAATTTTGAGTATGAATCAACCATTTTCTTTTAAATCGAGAACTCTTTTTCGAAGCTTTTATCTTTTCCTTAAGATATAGGTTTAAAAATAAATTTTTAAACACTTTTCTTTGTGATCAAGAACTTATTTCTCAAATTTTCTTCCTCAGAAAATCATTTTCCCCGAATACTTTTTACTTGGAATTCCACTCTCAAGGTTTTCTCCTTTTATCCATAAAGAAGTATGCTTGCACAAATTTCTTCATTTCCAGTATTCAAAGTTTATGAATTCAAAATCTAAAATCTCTATACTATCATACCTTGATTTTAGTTGAAGATACAAGGGTGATGGCGAGCTGTGGGTTGCTGCTATGACATATCACGAAACAATTCATATGTACACAAAGACTTAGATTAACTTAAACAAAGAGACAGGCCCGCAGAGTTGCAAACCTGGCTCTGATACCAACTGTAACAGCCCAGTCCCGAGATAGGGGTTAACGAATGGGAACAGGGTGTTATTAAGGGTTTATTGAATAAGACGAAAGATTAACAAAGAAAGTTTGGGGATAAAGATATACTTTTAAAAGATAGGCAACGATACTCGGGTTTACTTAATTAAGAAGAAACATGCTTTTGCGGAACTAAACAGCTAACTAACCAGATACCGACATCCACAGACCCATTTACAGGTCTAACCGGATAGGCAGATACCAACTTGAACAAGCCTCTTCATAGGCGAAAGAAAAACATGCTCGAGAAGTAGGAATAAACTGAATATGCATCACTTATATATTTAGATAATCATGTCTTGGAGAATATCCTTAGAATTTCGATAAACATAATTGAACTTGAATGAAATTAGAAAGAATGTATCAGAGTAGCAGAAACATCATGGGATTTTGAAAGAAACTTATATAATAGCAAAATAATCTTGACAGCCAACCCACATCTACAGCCACCATCATCCTCAGCACCTCAACCTGAAAACATTTGAAAAAGAAAGGGCGTGAGCACTAATGTACTCAGTAGGTTATAATAAAAGCTTCTTTGATAACTCAATAAATATCCAATAATAAACTGGCGGTATATTGAGAGCAAAACGCAAAAGCCCTCTCCATATCCGCAAAACCTTTTCTTTACTTTTGGGCCCATCCTTGGCTCAAACCTGATTTCAACTGTACCCTTAGGCATGCCATAGGATAGAATAGGGGTTACCTCAAATATCCTTCCGAGTATGCGAGGGGAATACCCAGCAGTGACTCCCTTTAATGATCAAAAATCATGAACTCCGAGCTCAATCCTGGTTATAGAGCTATATTCTTCCTTTCTCAACTTAGCATTTCTTAACCTTACTAGAATTATCAAGCCTAGAGCAACGTCTAACGCTAATCATTTACTTAAGCATGACTTCAGCCTATAAGGGATTTATCACTACCCTAAAAGGCAATGCTTAATTAGCTAACTGAACTTCAGCAAAATCTAACATTCAAATACGAAGAAATGAACGTGCATAATCATAAATTGCAATTAAAGCAATTTTAATTACCTCATGCTAGCATAAACAACATATAAACAACCTTAACATTTCTAAACATGCTCGAGAGCTCAATCAACATATAATACTTTTCCTTTTCTTCCTTCCTTGTACAGAGATCAATCAGGCAGAGCAAAAATATTTTATTTGATATTTCATTTGCTCTATATGCTTCTAGAGGTTATTAGCTCAAACTTTACATGAGTATAGATTTACCCACCTCGATTACTGGATAGAAGATGAAGCAACGAGTTGATGATCCTTCTCCGAATTCCTACGAGGCTCACTTCCTCCTACAAAAGTCGAATCATCGACTTAGCGGCCTTCTTCGAAGAAATCAACTATCTAAACCGAGAAATAATGACATCTAACTCGAAGACTAGAATCTAAGACTTATTTACAGATTGCACGACAATACGACTTTATAAATTTTGAGAAGAATTCATTTAAAGAACCTCTCGTCTTGATTTCTCAATTTTTGATGGAGAATAACTTGAATAGATTTCTCGAAGTAAATTGGAAATATCTTAATTACTTCTCAAAAATTTAAACTTGAAAATAACTTGAAAATAGCATGACTCAAAAACCTTGAAAAAGCTCGGGAAGAGGGTACGAAAATAGCCGGAAAGAAATGGCGGAAAAACAACACGGAGAAGGGGGGGCCGCCGCGGCGCCATGGGTGCCGGCGGGCTCCCCCTGTCGTGGGGTCACCTTGCCCCGGCGGGCTCCCCGCCGCCGCGGGGCCACCTTGCCCCGGCGGCGCGGCCGAGGGGGGTGTGGCGCGGCGGCGCACCCCTCCCCCCGCGGGGCTCCTTTTCTCTCCCTCTCTTCAACTTGGTTTCTTCAACTGTGTTCTTCAACTGAGTTCTTCGTGTTCGTTGATTCTTCGACGAACATGAAGAACAATTAACCCGAAATTTCTTAAAAACAACATACTTGAATTTAACATGCAACAACATGCTTTTAACTTAAAAAGAATTTTTGAATTATAACGGCATATACACGATAATCCTCCTTAATATTTAGAACAACGACGAAATCGTTAAATATGGCTTGAACGGAATTTTATGGAATAAACGACGATAATTTCTAGAATAATAATAACGGAAGTAAAACGAGAAATATAACATAAACGCTATTAACTCGGAACTTCAATAAAAATCAAAATACAACTTTAGACGAGCAATAATGAAGAACGCGAAGAACGTAAAGAATGGAAATTAAATGCGGAATTTAAAAGACGGAAAAAGAAATGGAACTCGAGACCGACGAACAAAAATAGACGGGGTTAGGTGCGTCGAAGGAAGGTGACTAGCTCGGCGTCTCGTCGAGTCGTAACGGTGGCAGAGCCGTCCCCTACAATCAAACGGCGCCCCTAGCACATTCCTTCACCGCATCCCTTCCATGCCACTCCACTCGTCATCTTGCGGAATACTCACGAAGAGCGCTTTTTACTTCGACAGAACTTTTTCGGCTCTCACGAGCTTTCCCACTCTCTTGGAAGTGAGTTTGGATGATAAATGAGCAAATGAGAGGTTAGGGGTGGCCTTGTATTTATAGGAAAAGCTTTGGCTTCCAAGGGAAGCCACTTCAGTGCAAGAATACTGCAGAAGTTACCCCGGGTTCGGTTAAAAGCTGCATTATTCGATGTCGAGGTCCAAATGACCTCAGATACGAAATCTAAAAATACCGAGAGACTTGATGGCTCGAATACCAGTGAACTAACTTGATTCGTGAAAAAGACGGGGTCGCCTGAAGAAAGACGAGCAAAGATTCCCTTTTGGAATTACTTCTTACTATTCACTCAGACAGACAGATTTTGCTCCCGAGCGTTCGATTGACCTTAGAATAGAAATCCATGAACGCCAACGGAATCATTGAGTCATTTTCCATAAGAGGGGCCTGATAGAACGAGACTCAGATCAACGAGGAGGATTTCGTAAATTTCTTAAAACACGAACGCACGCAAAAGTAACTATTCATTCACCTTTTAAATACATTTTTAATTACTGGGAACTCAAATGACTTCAGAATTAAAATCCGAAAACACCGGCATACTCCTTGAGTTAAAACCTTTCTAATGAGACTGTGAATGGCCATAAAAGAATTAAGATCAGATTTTCCGAAAAGACGATCTTCACGAAAACTGACCCCTAAAGTCGTGACTGACATATGACCTTAATTAACCTGAATTAAACTTCTTCCTTAACTTCTTAATTATCATTAAGAATCTTCTAAACCTTAATCGAAAATATGGGGTATTACATTTCATGTTTCCACATTGATTGAAAGACAAACAACAATTTAATTGAAGATGAAATACTGCTCCGGAACTATTGCTCATAAAAAAAGGTGCTCCAAAGACACAAAATTAAAAAAAAAAGAACAAGGTAAAGACTCAAAAATAACAACAGTACATAATTTCTGAGAAAAAAAATCATTAAACAGCCCCATCAAAAAAATCAAAATGAATAAAATATAATCATGCAGGTCTTAGAAAAATAAAAATTATATCTTAACCACCATCGCATCTCCCCAAACTTATTCAAAACGCCGTAAAGAATAAGTTTGAAAAGAGGAAGGGGTTAAGGTATATAGAAATATATCTCATAAAGCTCACTGAGGTCCAGGTGCTGCATAACATATGTCCATTGAATCGTATGTATCCATGATCACTACAAAACCACAACAACAAACACTCCACAACACAATTAGAAAATACTCATCTCCCATTATCTACCAAAACCAAACAAAATAAGCCAATTAAATTCCAATTAATACTTTCCTCAACTAACCATTCTAATCATCATGCTAACAACTTCAAAGTAATTAAATCAAAGGACAAATTTAAGGAAATCTTCATCCAAGGCATAGAACATTAAAACCTCAATTTTGTTTAATCTCAACAATAGTAAGTCCTCAATTAATTAACATGCTCAATAAATTAGACTAATTCCTTGTTAGCCTTGTATACTGGAAGACTTGTCTTTGTATACATTCTACAATGTTTACTTGACGATATAGATTGAATAATTATTACATTTACCGTGTGTATTTATTTATTGTTATATTTATCTACTAATTTCATATACTTGCGTTCTAGATTATATAGTGTGGGTATACACACGGTAAAGATTATATCATCGGATTTCTTGCAATGTATTAAAAGGCTCACGGCTTAGATGGTCCTAAACCCACCATCGATACACCGTAGAATAATCTGATAGTTTATCTTGACTAGCTGGTTATTCTAATACACTGGTTTGTGTATTTAGAAGGATCACAATAGGACACTATTTTCTATTCTGACCTTAAGTGAGAGAATAAAGATCCACATAGTTCGGGTTCTTAATGCATATATATTGACAGACATGTATGTGTGTATATATATATATTGTGTTTTTGCTTTGATTTATCAATAAGTTAGATTGTTTGATAGAATCAACAACCTCGATATTTTGGGCAGTAGTATTTACATATATGATGGGCCACTGTGTCCTAGTGCACCAAGTTGATGACGTCTCCTTGAGGAAGCACAAAGTTCATGTGAAACCTTGCAGGTGGAATTTATTCCGTACATGCTAAAGCTTGCGTGGTACTACTCAAGGAACAAGATATTAATTAATTACAGCTGTCAGAAGCTTACATAATTAATTAATGGACATTATATCTTAAATGTGGGGAATGGCTAGACTAAAGGAGAAAGCATATTCACAAATATATATTAAATTGATAGGCCAGTATTATTTCTTTAGTGGAATAAAAATAATACTTAATTTATTTAATTATATCATAAGTTGTGGATAGAAAATTAAATAAATTAGCAAGCTAATTTAATATTCTTCTAGATCCCTGTTGTAGCCTAATATGATCTTAGTGGACTAGGATATGTCCATTAGGTTTGGAGACCTAATATTCGACCACTCCTCTAATAAATAGAAGAGTGGGGATCGAAAATTAGGGCATCACAATCAACCCCTCTTTTGTGCTCTCTTGATCCATATAGTATTCACACCTGTTTAGTAGTATACAACCCACCTGTATCTAGACACGGTCTGAAAATACAGCAGAAGATCGAGAAGTGGAATATCATTTGTGGGGCGCCGATTACATACTTCATCAACAACAAGATTAGACCTTTAATTTGTAAGTTGTTTTTCGATGTTATCTATGTTCTGCAATTTGTAAAATCGAATATACAACATGCATGCTAGTTCACTCAGATTAATTATTTACATAAATGCATAAAATTATGATATACATAAGCTAGGATTAATGAGCAACCAAATAGATCATGTGCTAGTTCAATTAAAAAACACCCCAACATTCCTCTTAAACTAAGCATGAACAACATCACAAGAACATAATTTCATCATCAATTTAAACAAAATTATATTGTACAAAAAAATCCTCAAATTACATCTTAAGATTAAAATCTGCTAAATTATAAATTAGCATTGATTAAATCACTAATCAAAAGTAGCATAATCATCATCTCATATGAACATAAGAAATAAATGAAAGGAAATTATCATACCTTGATAGCTTAGGAAGAGGGGTGAGAGAGATTTGAGAGTAGTGTATGGAGAGTGTGTGAGAAGTAGTGAAAAAAGTGGGAAAATGGGGATTTTAAGCAAATCCTGTGATTTGGGCCGACCGGTGGGTCGACTGGGCATTCAACCCCCAAATCAACCGAGGTGGGTGTGAAAATAAGAGACTGGGTCGACTGAAATGGCTCGGTTGACCCATGTCCGGAACTCACTTTTTTTTGAATTTTTAACTCCTCGATCACTTTCTTGGCTTACAACTATAATATTTTTGGTACCAATACCTAACAAAACACAAAACACGAAACAAAAACACAAAAACAAAAACTAAAGTAAGAAAATAAAATAAAAAAACTGAGATAAATTACTTTCAAGTTCTCCCAAACTTATTTGTTGGACAAAAATAAATTCGAGATAATTCAAAACAACTTATCTTGGGAATCATAGATAAATGATTTGTGTACTTCATCATCAACGATGTTTTAGAAACCATCGTATGGCTTCTCTTCTTTTTCCATCCTCCAAATCATAGATGATTTTTGGATTGGACTCCATTTTTTGGAGTTTCCTGCACAGAAAGAAAATTTATTTTCATCAATAAGATTCAAGACTATACATTTTTCAATTTTTGTGCACCATTAATTTTCTTTAATTCTCTTGGATGTATTATGTGGCTTTTCCCCTTTCTTGGGAAGATCTTCAAATTTCACATATTCTTCTGAAAATTCAGGCAACTTTTCTGCAACCTTTAACTGCATATCTGCTTTCTCTTGCACCTTTTCTATCATCATTGGCAGCTTCTTTTTCTTCTCTTGTAACTTTTCCACTACATCTGGCTGTATCGCTGCTTCCTCTGGCTCATCAATAGATATTGGAGGAGGTCCACTTGAGTGGATAGTATTGTACTGCTCCATTTCATTGTGCTGGGTATTCAAAGCATCGATAATCATTTTGACCTGACTAGAAAAAACTTGCTTGAATGTGTCCAGCTCATATCCAACTGTTCTATTCTTTGGCAATGTCTTTACTCCAAGTTGGACTTTTTTGACTTATCAATCACTTTGTTTATGACAGAGACTCCATTTAGGGGATCCAGTGTGTTATTCGAGTTAGTATAAGAAAATTTAGTGTGATTCATATTACCCTTATAATACAACTGATTTCTCTTTACATCATGCTGATCACTAGTTTATTGGAATATGTTTATTAGTTCTTTAAGTGCTTTGGGCTTCTCCACATTCAATTCTTGTTAAGGCTCTTGCACTTGTAGATTCATTGCAACTATTTATCTCTGATGTTCAGCAAATTGATCTACATCTCTTCTTTTTTTAGCTATTTATTTTTTCACTTGAGACTTGAACATGAGAAATAAGAAACAGAAAAATAAAGATTTTTTTTTCAATTTTTCAATTTTTTTACGAAAATTAAAATAAATTAAAATAAATAAAATACAGTCTAGCCTACTAACTTGGTATAATAATAAATATCACAAAATTATTCTAAACAATCCCCGACAATGGCGCTAAAAACTTTACCACTAATTTATTAGCAGTAAAAACAGCCAGAAGTGTACGGTGCAATTGTAATACATAGTGAGCAAGAGTATCATATCCACATGGATTGTAATGGCAAATAATATTGTGAGTACTAAAACATGAACACCTTATTGATATCTAGATACTTATATTTAACAGAGAGTTCGAATAAAATAATACGCAAATAAAAGGAATATGAAAATAATATAAAAGTTAAATAAAAAAAAGATCCTAGGGCATGTTTTTCCTATAATGTCATCTATGTAAGATCAATAAATTTAACAAACCAATTTAATTCATATATGGTGGAAGATCATGAAGATATTAAAAGCCTCTCTCTTGAGTAAGTTTTTAATGTCGATTAATAATTAAATTACATATTCACCTTTAAGTCCTTCTAAGTAATTTAATAACTCCTAAAAGCACACATGATCATTATTTTCTATGAAAATTTATTCACTTGGTTGATATTTCTAAACATTCATAATATAACATCTTGTTTATCTAGCATGTATAAGTGGTGGCCAAACAATCATATATGAGAAATCAAAACGAAGATTTATAAACCGATATATGAAAGGAAGAATTGAAAGATTAATCAAAACACAAAATCCATCATTATTTTAAATCCCTAGAATCCAAGGAAATTTACCTAAACATAATTAAAGAAAAAGAATAAAAAATTAAACATGGTAAACAAAATAGTGTTCAACATAATAAAGAGCCCGGAGTCTTCAATCTTGACGTAGCCAAAACCTCCGCTTCTCCAAAGCCTCTATTATGCCTCAATAATTATATTATTGTAAATGAACTTGTATCTCTTTGTATCCTCTTTTGTATGCCTCTTTCGTAATTAGTAGAGAGAGTATTTATTGTGTTGGAGGGAACCCTATGGTTAAAATAAAATCCAAAGTGAAGAAAAGTCTTGAAAATCCTAAGATGGGTCCGTCCGGGTCGATTGGTGGATTGAGTGGCTGGGTCAACTAGTGGGTCGACCCATCCATGTGTATTTTGTGAAGGACTGGGTCGTCTGGTGGGTTGAGTCGACCCAGCGCGCGCAGGCTGATAATCGGGATTTTTGTGCTTCTTTTGACTACAACTTAGGGCTATTTCAATACCATTTTATAAACCAATTGTATATTTGTAATGTCCAAACCCATATTTTATCCAGGTACAAATTTCAGGTGAGTTATTGAGAAAAACCTAAAATCAAGGTGCAGGCGCGAGCCACAACCCGAGTAAGGGGCACGACCCGAGTGACCCGGGTCCAAAGCCATGTGTTAAGACCCGCAGGCGCGACCCACAGCACGGGTGCGGGCGCGAGTCCGATCGCGCCACGTGGCGCGACCCACAACATGATGTGAGGCACGACCGAGCTCGCTTGCGCCCGCGGCCCAATTCACATGTTGTTTGGCACGACCTACAGCGCGACCAGTGGCGCGACTGCCCCAGTCGCACCCGCGACTATCTCGCACATTGGTTTAGCACGATCTACAGCGCGAGCACGGGCGTGACCAAGCCCGTGTTGCGTCCCAGTGCTCTATTTTGCGGACCTTATCCAATCCCCTTCTCTCATTTTTTTCTTGGACGAATTTATATATACCAAGGAGGAGGGAAGGGACATCATACACTTTATATAGAAAATAGATTTCATCTCCTTGCACTTATCTCCCAAAAATGTAAAAAAAGAATAGAAAATATACAAGAGAGGAAGAGAGGGCTTGGTCTAGGAAGGATTTGGTTCTTGAAGTTGAAGTTGAAGCCAAAGGTCATTGTGGATACTTTGTGTACATCATATTGGTTTAATCTAATGTTTATTTATAAGTTTTGTTATTTTGATCTCAAAAGCATGAGTAGCTAATCTCTTAAGGTTTTGGGGTGTTGGATCCTTTGATGATTGGTGTTTGAGATGAATGTATGATGCATGTACATTTTCCTTTTTAAATCTTATGGATCAATGTGTTGATTTTTGAATGTATGTGGGTGGCCTTCATTTAGATTCATGTGTTACTTAATGTGTGATTAGGTTTGCTCATTATGTATGTGTTTTTTATCCATGAGACCTTTTACTTGTATTTTGAGATAGGTATGAGTATTAGGCTTGTCAATGGTGATTTGGGATCTTGCAAGGCTTGAGTGATTTATTTACTAGAGATAGTGAGTTTTGCACTTGCTTGTAGGCTAGGTGTTTGAGAAAATGCCTAGATGATCCTTGGCCAAATCATGATTGAAGAGACAAGAGTTATGTGATTCATATGACTTTTAGAATACCTTGATCAATGATCTAGCACCCTAGAACCCCTTGTTTTTATTACTCTTTTAAATCTTTCATTTGAAGTATTTAATATTCTACATTTAAGAGTGCAATTTGGTATTTGTTGATAGTTTGGAACAAAACATTTTCTAAAGATTTTATGCTTGTTTAAATAGTGAATGTAACTTGGACCAACATTACTTGCATTGTCTAGATCATAACACATATTCCTTGTGGTTCGACTCGTATCATTGCTTGCTACATCCGTGTACACTTGCACTTGACACGATCTATAATTTGAGGTATAAAATACATCATCACAAGCTTCACTAAAACAGCCGGTTCTCACTCGTTTCTCATCCAATTGAGCCGATTCAACTTTCACAATGCTCCTAACTCGATTCTACATAGGCTCTTCAATCACCCATTTAGATTATGTTGAATTATTTTCATCAATTCTCATGGGCTTTGCACTTTAAATCCGGTCCAAGAGCCTAATTGGTCCCGCCTTTAGCTCTCCAAGCATATGCTTGATCATTTTGCACCAAATAATCATCAAATTCATCACTATTACTGCAAAACTCACAAATACATCAAAAATACCAAATGATAACATAATGAGCACAAAAGCTATGAATATCACACAACTTATAAACTTAAACATCATCAATTAATATCCAAAAATTATGTAAAATACACAGCTGTCAGATATACACTTGGCTTGCATACTAGGGAAAGGTTAAAATTTAAACTCTTCCAAGTGCTACTAACTGAACGTTTGTAGATTAGGTTTTCCATTGAACCAAGTTCTTAGGATGTCCAGTCATCATGATTGCGTTACCACTACAACCATTCTCAGATTGTGGATTTTAAACCCATTCTCTCTAGTCATTTATTCATTTGATCTCAGTGTAACCCTTTGGTCAACAAATCCGCTAGATTGTCTACTGACTTTGTTAGAATTTTTCTAATTAACCCGCTACAAGATCTTTTTGGATGACATTAATTCCATGCTCATTTAAATCATAATTTTATGTGTGATATTAATTAACATGCAAGTTCAATTTTGAATTTATTGCAGTGGAAGAAAATAGAATCTATCAAAATCGATACTTACAAACGTTATCGAGTTGCTCATAGGATTAAAGGTCTAATCCCATTGTTCATGATGAACACGATGACCAGTGAATTCATTCTTCATAGTGTTCAAAATTTCCAAGTCATAATTCTACTTCTTGATCTTCTATTGTATTCCTGAACCTTGCATAGATGTAGAGTTGGCTACAAACTACTAGACTGTATGAAAACCCTAGGAATCAAGAGAGCACAAAAGAGGGGTTGTATATTCATGATAAATTTCATGGCCCCCTTCCCTTGTTATAGGGGAGGGGGCAAAAAATTCATCTCCAAACCCTAATGGGTTTGGGCCTCCAACACTTGTTCTATTCCCAGTCCATTATGGTTATATTGGGCTACAACAGGGATCTAGAAAAATATTAAATTGGTCTACTAATTTATTTAATTTCTAATATCCATAACTAGGATATAAATAAATATATTAAGAATTATTTTTATTCTATTAAAGAAATAATACTGACCTACTAATTTAATATATATTTTTACGAATATGTTTTCTCTTTTAGTTCAACCATTCCCCATATTTAAGATATAATGTCCATTAATTAATTATGTATGCTTTTGACAGCTATAATGAATTAATATCTTGTTCCAAGAGTAGTACCACACAATTTCCGTATCATGTAAGAATAAATCAATATTCCATCTGCAGAGCTTTCCATGATCTTTGTGCTTCCTCAAGAGGACATCATCAACCTGGCGCACCAGGATACAGTGATCATATATAATACACGACCCATCATGTATGTAAATATTACTGCCCAAAATATCGAGGTTGTTGATCCTATCAAAGAATCTCACTCATTAATAAATCAGAATAGTCGACACAACATATATATGTCCGTCAATATATATGGGTTAAGAACCCGAACTTTATAGATCTTCACTCTCTCACTTAAGGTTAGAATAGAGAATAGTATCCTATCGTGATCCTCCTCAATACACAAGTCGGTGTACTAGAATAATCAGCTAGTCAAGATAAACTAACTATTAGATTATTCTACCGTGTATGTTCTGGACCATCTAAGCCATGAACCTTTTAATACAATGCAAGAAATCTAATGATATGATCTTTACTGTGTGTTTACCCACTCCATATCATCTATAACTCAAGTATGTGGAACATGCAATTTAAATATAAGAATAATTAAGACAATAATTATTCAATCTATATCATCTTAATATTGTTTAATATATATACAAAGACAAGCTTTCCAGTATACAAAACCAATTGAGACAACTCCACTTGAGATCATATACCTCCCGGTATTATGTCTCTAAAGTATGTGTCGAGACTTACTGTTATACATAGTGTTATATGTCCGATAGCCGCTTGGCTATCACAGTGAATCATCACTAACAACACCGGCTTTTTCCAACATGAAATATCCTCTAAAAAGTTGTGAAGCCATTTAGCTTCTTCACAAGCTTTATCTAAGGAAATAAACTCAGATTTCATGGTAGAACGGGCTATACATATTGGTTTAGTGGATTTCCAAGACACTGCTCCACGGTCGATAATGAATATAAATATACCAGTCGAGAATAAGTCTTTTGTATCTGATATCCAATTTGCATCACTATAACCTTCAAGCACAGATAGAAATCTTGTATAATGCAGATTGAAATTTAGAGTATACTTTAAGTACCTTAGAACTCATATTAAAGCTTTCCAATGCTCTTTGCTTGGATTACTCATGTAGCGACTCAACTTATTCACAGAACATACAAGATCAGGTTGAGTGCAGTTAGTGATATACATCAAACTTCTGATGACCCTTGCATATTCTTCTTGAGCTACCGGTTCTCCCTAGTTTTTATTCAAGTGTACATTGAGCTCCAATGGAGTCTTAGCAGGCGGATTATCAAAAGTATTGAATTTCTTAAGCACATTCTCAACATAATGAGATTGTGTTAAGACAATTCCATCACTTATCCAAACTATCTTGATTTCGAGAATCACATCAGCTACGCCTATATCTTTCATGTCAAAATTTCATTTTAACATCAATGATAACTTGATAGCTATTGCCCATAATCAACATGCTATTTACATAAAGATAAATTATGACATAGACATTAGAACTGCTCTTTATGTATACACACTTATCACACTAATTGATTTTGAAGCCATTTGATAACATCATGTTATCAAACTTCAAGTGACACTGAATTGGTGCTTGTTTGAGACCATACAATGATCGAACAAGTTTAAACAGTTTTCACTCTTAACCCGGTGCAACAAACTATTCAGGTTGTTCCATGTATATATCATCTTCCAACTTACCATTTAGAAATACAATTTTCACATCTATTTGGTGAATATTTCGAGATTATGCAACGCAGGAATTGCCAAAAGCACCCGAATATATGTAATTCTCGTTACAGACAAGTAGGTATCAAAAAAATCATACCCTTCTTTTTATTTAAAGCTTTTGGCAACTGAACGAGCTTTATACTTATCAAAAGTGCCAGCTGCCTTATATTTCCTTTTTAGGAAGATCGGTTGACTCCCAAGTATGATTTTGCATGATGAAATCAATCTCACTATTGATAGTCTCTTTCCAAAACAAAGTATCTGGACTGGATAGAGCTTCTTTCAAAGACTTTAGTTCATCGTCTAACATATAGGTAATGAAATCAGAACCAAATGTTATAGTCATTCTAGCTCTTTTGCTACGTCTCGGTTCTTCATCCACATGATCATAACTAGTAGCAGCTTCAGAAGTCTATTTTTTAGAACTTCCTTCTATCACATCATTATTCTTACAAGGATATATATTCTCAAAGAATAAAGCATTGCTTGATTCTATCATCGTTCCTTCAGTCATCTTGAGTATTTCTGATTTATTAATAAGAAAATGATATGCACTAATGTTAAGTGCATACCCAACAAAGATACAATCCAACATTTTATGGCCGATTTTAACTTGTTTAGGAAGAGACACTTCAACCTTATCCAAACAACCCCACACTTTGAGGTATTTATAAGACAACATGTGTCCCTTCCACAACTCATAAGACGTTATATCGTTACCCTTAAGTGAAATTTTGTTCAAGATATAGTTGGTTGTCCATACAGCTTCCCCCACAAGTTCTGTGGTAATCTTGAACTTATCAACAAAGCGTTCATCATCTCTTTGAGAGTTCGGTTTTTGTGTTCAGCAACACCATTAGATTATGGTGAATAGGGAGTCATGGTTTGATGAATTATACTTATCTTTGTGCATAACTTTTTAAATGGAGCAACACATTCCCTACTTCTATCACTTCAAATTGATTTAATTTGACCACTTAGTTGATTCTCGACTTCATTTTTGAAGTTCTTAAAAGCTTCAATAGCCTCATGTTTACTTCTCAAAAGGTAAAGATAATAGTATTTTGTGTAATCATTAATAAAAGTAATAAAATATATTTTACCGCCTCTAATTTGCACAAACTTTAAATCACATATAACTGTGTGAATTAGGTCTAGAGGTTTAATGCTCCATTCTACCGAATAAAATAGTAACTTTGCCAATTTATCTTCAACATAAATTCATACTTGTTTTGTGTATTAATTAAATTGGTTTACTTTTAGCAAATCTAAATTTACTAACAGTTTATTGCATTTAGATTAACATGCCCTAATCTACAATACCATAAATCTGAGCATTCAACAAACAAGTAAGCAGAAGAATCAACTTTATTAGCACTTTTCTTTTACAACACGGTGCATAACCATTACATTCATTTTGAAAAGTCCATTAGCGAGATATCCTTGACCAAGGAACCTTTTGTACTTGCTCAAAATAAACTTTTCAGACTCAAACACTAGTCTAAAATCATGGTTGATCAAGAGTGAGCCCGAAACTAAATTTTTCCAGATGTCTAGAACATGCAGCACATCCTTCAGAGTGAGCTCCTTTCCTGAAGTGAGCTCTAAGATCATGTTGCCCACACCAGCCATTGGGCTTGATTGCCCATGTGCAACTTTCTATCAACAACTTTGTAGGTAGCAAACAAGCCCTTACCAGAACAGACATGACAAGTGGCTCCGGTGTCGACAAATCACTCTCTCGAGTTGTCCACACGGTTGACTTCAGACACAACTGCAGCCAAGTCATCATCATCGTAATCATCTTGATGACATTTGACTTTGTTGTGTTCAACCGCATGCGCACCATGAGTGGGCCACTTCTTCTTTAGAGCCATATAATGTTTAGACATATATCCCGACTTATCACAATAAAAGCAATTGCTGTTGAACTTTTTCATTGGCTTCTTCCCTTTGTCAACTTGATCCGGGCGCTTTCTTTTGTTGTTGTTTGATGGTCCACCACATTCTATCAAGTTAGTTATGGTCTTGATTGGAACTTGTGGTCTCAGATCTGCCTTTTGGTTATAAAGCTTGAATTCGAAGCTTAACCATAAGGTCTTCAAGAGTCATCTCCTTTCGCTTGTGCTTGAGATAGCTCTTGAAGTCCTTCCAACATGGTGACAACTTCTCAATCACTGCAGCAACAGTGAAAATTTTTGGAAGAACCATCCATTTAGCATGAACGTCATGCACAATGAGATAAAGCTCTTGCACTGGATCCATCAATGACTGGGTGTCAACCATTTTATAGTCGAGAAACTTTGCTACCATGAACTTTTTAGTTCTTGCATCCTCCGTTTTGTACTTATTTTCTAAAGCATCCCATAACTCTTTTGCACTTGTTACATTCTATAAACAGAATCTAAACTATCAACTAAGCCATTCAGAATGTAATTTTTACATAAAAAATCATCGTTGATCCACTGGTCACACGTCGTTCATTTTTTGACATCTGACTAATTTTCTGCAATGACTAGAGTGTTCTTTCATATGGGTTGCATCTCCAAACGTGGTTAGATAGAAGAACATCTTTTGTGTTAGTGTTGTGCTTGGTACTAAACGGAGATATACCGTCAAGGAGGTTTGTTAGTGCAAGGCTGTGTGCTAAGCTTTATTTATCAAGTGCTCTACATTGCACTTGTTGTAGTAATTGATTGTCATTAATTTCTATGACATAAAATTATTACTAAGTATTTGGTTTTTCCAAGTACAAGTTTGATGTTCTGGACAACGTTCATAAATATGTAAATGAACGTGATCTGAACTTCCTGAAGACAGCTTAAGCATGGAGTTTGGATTGAACTGGATATGAAGAGGGTTGAGTACCGCCAGCTAGCTCAAGTGATAGCCAGAAGTCAGTTTGTGAACATACAAGACATTTCGCTGTGCTACTTGATGTAAAGTTTCAAATATCAACAATGCTCATTGCAATGGTCGTGAACATTTGCATGAACATCCTTTGTCCAGATTGGCTTTCCAAGATCATTGAAGTTGCTCAAAGTTGCCAACTAAGAGGAGATTCAAGATCATTCTAGAAGATGCCTTATCCAGCTTGTAAAGCACACGATTGAAGACAAGACAAAATTCTAAAGATGGAAGAAGTTCCAACATGGAAAGTCCTAGGGTTTAGTTTCTATAAGGAAAGTTTCCTTATCAGTTTCAGATTAGGATTAGGACTTCTGTTTCCTTGTTAAGGCTATGTTGTTAATCTATAAATAGTCTGGGATACAGACCTGTTAGAAACACACACTGAACAATTGATTGCACTGAAAATATATATCTGCACAAGAGCTCTAAATTGTTTAAGAGCCGTATAGGTTTTGGTTATCATTGTTACACTTGAGTTTAGTGTTTTAATCAGAGTATTTTGAAATACTTTTCATACACTGTCAAAGGATTCTCGAGAGATAATATAGTGGGAACTAGATAGGTAGAAATCTAAGCTGTAAGGAGGAGCTTATACTTTAATCCATCAAAAGAGAGTGTTCGGCTAGAACGGATATTGAGTGACATGAGATCAGTTGCATGTAAGATCCTAAGTAAATGATACATTAGAGTAGTGGATTGTTTCTCACGGACTTGACAAGTCCCTCTGACGTAGATCAGTTGATTGAACAGGGTTACCAATTTGTTGTGTGCTTTACTTTCTGCAATTTACATTAAGTTCATTATAACATTTGTGAACATTATCTTCAACGTTCTTGAACATTGTTGAGAATGTTTGCAAATAGATACTTCTACACGAGGTGTGCAATTTCATTCTACTGCCACCTCTTGAAGCCCACACAAAAGAATTTCTCCGGCTTCTCAGCTTGGCCATGGGGAATGGTCCTCGTGGGTGCAGATGATAGACTGGTGAAGACTGTAGTTTTCCGGAATGTAAGCCGAGGCTAGGGGTGGGACGGTAAGGTATACCTTACTTTTTTTACCATAATTTTACGTTACCTTACTTGTATGGTATAGAGAAAATACATACTGTTATCTTACCTTAAAATTCAGTATACTTTCCTACACTATATCTTAATTTCGGTATGAAACAAACGGCATACTTTTACCTTACCTTTATTTTGGTATACCTTACCGACATCAGAATACTATATCATACCATCTTAGGTATATCTTATATATTTACTAAAAATATGAAACACTCCTAATAATTCACACACACATACATACATATATCACAAATATTAACTAACTCAAATGTAATATGATTATAGTTGCTAAATATTATATTATTATTTGTGTTCTTATTTCTTATTTTTATTTATGAGATTACAAGCTATAATTGTATTGTAAATCTAAAACTGTAAGAAATATTAAGAATATTATTTATCATATCTTTTTATAATGTATTTATAAATTGTATAAAATATTATAAGCTTACTAAATATTATAAATTTTAAATTGTTAACTTAGAAATCATAAAAATTGCTTACTAAGCATTAAATAAGAATATATTTATTATTACTTTGTATTAAATATAACATATATGTATTCGATATCGTAAATTTACTAAATAATAAATAAATAATAAATTAGATTTTGATCACTCTTCTAGTTATTTTCGTTTTGTATAGAGGGGTACTCTTTTTCCATATGGTTTTTCCTATTTTGGGTTTTCCATATGGGTTTTAATGAGGCCCCGATTTTCTGAGTTTTCATCTTGTGATTTCCGGGACTTCTAGGGCTAGCTGTCTCGTTTTCTTTTATTCATACATTCTATTTGATAATAAATAATAAATTAGATAAGACATCATAAAGTTACTATATATATAATTATATATATATATATATATATGTGTGTGTGTGTGTGTGTGCATGTATAATATTTATACTAAGTATTATATATTTGTATAACAATCATTTATTATTCTCTCTCACACATACTTCCTTCGTTTCATTTTAATTGTTGTTTCAATTTTTTTATCTATAATTAACAATTAGTTTTATGGACTAATATACTCATCCCTCATATATGACATAAAATCTTATTCACTTATATTTTTGTAAAACAAAAATAACATTTTCTCTCTTCATATATTTTTATGGTTTGAAATAGGGTTAAAATTGAGAGAGAGTGTGAAAATATATAAAACAACAAGCATTTTAATACAAAATAAAAAAGTTAAAACAACAATCATAATGAAACGGAGGGGGTATAAGTTAATTTAATATACAGTTAAATGAATTAATATAGCTGCTAAATATGATATTATTATTATTATTATTATTTGTGTTCTTATTTCTCATTTCTATTTATCTGGTTATAATTAAATTATAATTGTAATTTGAATCTAAGGTTGAGGAAAAAATTAATATTAATTATTTCATGTAATTTAAGTTATTCATTGTTTAATTATAATTCATGTATAAATTAGGTATCGTAAATTTCTATATCAACATATATACATTTAATTCGATATATGTCAGCATACCAGTATATATCGTTAGTTCGGCATATACTACACCAACAATATATACCACACCAATGGTATATACCGATATAACAGTATATCGGTATATACTGCACTAATGGTATACCTCGATTTTTAAAATTTCATACCGTTACCTTATCGAAAAATCTCGGTATGGCATCATATCTTAGTGAAAATATCGATATAATTTAAAGTTCGGTATTTCGATATTTTTTTAGTATAGTAAGTATGGTATAACGGTATGATAATATTTTTTTCCAGCCCTAGCCGAGGCGTTCAGTCTCTCAAAGATGAAACGACTTGCACACGAATGAAGAAGGATTGAGAAGCACTACTCCACCCTAGTGGGACCAGAGTTTGGAACATTCAATCCAGGTGGTGTAACTTGCAGGGGTTACAACCTTACCATCAATCCGTTCAGGAGTTACAACCTCCAGCTCCTGATCCTGACAGGTGTCCAGGTGCCTAAGTTGATTCTGACACATGTCCTCTTGTAGTTCCAAACAGGTGTCCTGCTTATGTTTGCTGGAGCCATGCAAGTGCATCCGCTCCGTTTCCGAGCCTTAAAATTGTAACGACTAGGCCCTGTTAGCCCAAAGTCCAATTGTCAATATCCGAGGACAAGGACACGATCGGGCACGGGCGGTCACGCTTATGTGTGTGCATGTGGGCTCATGACCCACATCCTTGTGACTTTAAATATTACACTTAAGTATTAAAATACTTCTTAACTAGGGTAATAATTTAATGTGGGATCATTAAATGTGCCTTAAGCACATTTTCCCACACTCGATAAATGTCCAATCATGTGACCAAATTCAAGCATTAATTTCTCACTCATCAAAAATCGGATTTGAGAAAATAAAAATATTACGATTATCTAATACAATTATAGATCAATCGTACACTATTTAATTCCTCAAAAATTAAATAACTTGATCACCAAAAATTGAATAAAATGAATCACGACTCAATTTATTACATCTGATTTTCCAACAAAAATCATATAAGGTTTCGATTTTTTTTTTCAACTAACATGATGATACATGATTCTAATCTTAATTCTATATTTGACGTTATTAAAAGTTTCCTTCTCAGTTAATTACCAATAACTAAAAAAAACGATGTAACTAGCTAGGAATGAGAAACTAACTATATTTCTAAATAAATTATAAGTGTGAATAATGGCAAAAACTTGCATGCACTAGATGTATATAAGCGTGTATCAGACGATCAAGACGGGTGGTCAAACACGGGTCAACGTCTTTGACCCAGTCAACCCGCAAAAAAAGGTAAAACAGGTGATACTTTTTAATGATACGGATGATACTTTTTGGATTTTGAATGATACTTTTTAGTGTTACGATTGATATTGATTTTAACGGTTTTTTTTTAATTTATTTATTTTGGCCAATACTTTTTAAGGATACAATTGATATTTTTGGACTTTTGAGTGGTATTTTTTAGTGTTACGGTTGATACTGATTTTGAAAAAAATAAAATTGGAGTTGACTGGGTCAACGCACATTTTTCGGTGTTGATCGGTCAACACATTGATCCGATCAATACAGCTGATGGTACACCTAGTGCACATAAGTGCTTCTCTTGAATAATTACGTAATTTATATATCTATGATTAGTTTTGCGTGTTTATATTCCATATGAATTAATTAATTTAGTGATAAAAATCGATTTGACCAGATCCATTAGCCTCGCCTGTTTAGAAGCAGCTATAGCTAAATAATTCCGAGAAAGTGATGTTCATTGAATTTTTGCAAGCGATGATGTTAACAATGACGCCCCTAAATGCTAAATGTGATTTCCTTTTAATGTTTTATTTATTACGTATTAGTATATTGTAGAAAAATAAGTAGGCACGCCAAGGAGTTTTTTACTAAGGTTCCATCATTTTAACATTAAATTAAGGGACACTCTCTTGTACATAAGAAGGTGTATGGGCTTGAGTCATCATATTAGCCGCCTAATCAAAAATAACCGTCAACAGAGAAAAGTCAAACATGTAAGGCCATGAGGTACATACGCCAATCATATATATATATATATATATAAGATTAGGTTCAAATGAGTACCCAACATTTATGTGAGAACTAGGAACTATTTCTGGCCATTAGATATAACAAAATCAGGGGTTGAGATTAAGAGTGAGATTTAAGGAGCTTTTTTTATTTTATCCGTTGTTTTAATTGTAGGAGGTTAATAAAGTAATTTTGAAAAATAAATCCCATAATATAAGGATTTCATATCAATGCAGATTTTTATTTCCATATCTTATACTCCACAAATACACGTTCTCCTTTTTTTTCTCAATGCAAATTTATCTCAATATTTACTAAAAAAAATCTCAATATTCTTCCACGACGTTCATCCATTACAACTAACACAAAGTTTCGATTCAATTATTCAAACTCCATTTCTATGTCAATTCTTCCTCCTTCGCAAATTCAAGAAAACCATCGTCGACATTCATGGCTACAAGATATACTTCTTCGTCAGCCAGCCCAATCCCAAGCTTCATCCTCGACTATCACTATTACTTTGACTGGAACATTGAGATACTCACTCGATGTACCACCAACATCTCCATCTTCCGCCGTCCGAAAAGGTCCATGTGTTCATCACAGGTCGTCAACTACGTGCTCAAGTCCAACTTCGACAACTACACAAGGACGCTCGCTTCAAATTCCTTCCCTAAGATTCTCTCGACGCCGACCTTTTCAATGTTGATGAAGAGCTATTGATCATGCATTGTCATTGATCTGAAAATGTATATTTGAGATTTTGATATGAGACTATTCAGGGCCGGCCCTGGGAGTAGGCCAGGTGGGCCACCGCCCAGGGCCCCCAAATTTTTAGGGCCCATAATTTTTTAAAAAAATTAGCTATACCCCCTTAAAAAAAATTATACTAAGGAAAGGGATGAACGTCAAATTGAGAAGGTGAACGGCTGAACGCGGTGCCCTCATCCCTCAATCCCTAATCCCTCAATTCTGATTTCTCTCTCTCAAATTCGTGAGCCGTTGGCAACGGCTCTAAAATTATCTATTTATTTGCTCTTCACTTCTTCAGTCTGCTACAGTGCTACTCTACTCTTCTCTGTTCTCTCTTGTATCTCCGCTCTAGTTCTCTCTGGTCGTTGCCCGCTCAGGCACTCACGCTGCTATTTGTCTATCTCTCCCTCAGTCTCTCTCTGCCTATCTCGCTCTCTCTGTGACTCTGTCTCTCTCAGTCTGACAGTCTCTCTCTGGCCGCTCTCTCTGTCTCGTTATTTGGGCATCTTAATTTCAATGTAAGGTCTTGATTTTTTTTATTTTGGTGTTGATTTCTTGATTTCAATTGTTAAGTCTCCTAAAATTGTTATTTGAATGTGCTTAATTTCAATAAAATCAGTTGACATTTTCTGATTTTCAATAGGAATCAATAATTTATTTTTGTGATTAAGTCTCAGAAGAGTAAAAATTGAAAAATGAAAGGGATTTTAAGTGATTTAATATATAATGGATTGGGACTTAGGACAGTCTCAGTCTCAGACGCGTAAAATTGAAGCTGGATTGATATTCATTATGTTTGGATTTTTAAGGAATTAACTGTAGAGTAGATTAATGTGGTGCTGCAGTGTAGTGCTGCTGTATTGAAGCAAAATAAACGGTAGAGTAGAATTTTTTGAAATATATCAGATTTACATATTTGATTTTTTTTTCAGATTTATAACTTGGTGTTTTCCAACGGGCCTTCGTTTGGAGTGTTCCTGTTACATAGGCCCTTTACGTAACAGCGCTTGTGTCCCTTGTGGACCTAAGGTATTTTTTTCTACCCTTACAGCTTTGGTGAGTGCTGGAGTAGACAGGTTAGTTCTCGATTTCACTGAGTTGTGCTAATTTTTGTTAAGTATTTGATTGTGATTGTGCATTGTTGCTAAGTCATTTGTAGTGTAAAATGACATATAAAAAATATCAATCTGGAAGTCAGAAAAGAAATAAGAGAAAAAGAATTGATGAGCTGATTAAAACTCAAACTGGAGCTCTTGATAAGTTTTTTAAAACTAGCTCTTCGGTCGAACAAGATGATGCAATTGAGAGTGAAGAAGTTGATGTAAATGAGCCTGAAGAAGTTAATGTAATTGAGAGTGAAGAAATTGATGTAAATGAGCCTGAAGAAGTTAATGTGATTGAGAGTGAAAAAGTTGATTTAAATGAAGAAGTTAATATAATTGAGGATGAACATGAATTTGAAAAAAAGAGGCATACTTTGAATATATTTGATCCAAGAACTTGGGATAATCTTGATAATAAAACTAGAGATATCTTGGTAGAGAAAGGTCCTTTGAGAGAGAATAATCTGATGTTTGTTGTAGATGAACTTTCTAGACATTTTTCATATTCTCATTACACAAGAAAATTACAAAATGGAGAAAATCAAGATAGAAAATGGTTAGTGTACTCAAAAGATGCGAACAAAGTATATTGCTTTTGTTGTAAATTGTTTAAATCGGTACAAAATCATAGTCTCTTAGCAAATGAAGGATTGGATGATTGGAAACATTTAAGTGGCAGACTAAAGAAACATGAGAAAAGTATTGAGCATATTAACAATATGAGAACTTGGACTAAATTGCAAATTAGATTGAAAAGAAATGAAACAATTGATAAAGAATTACAAATGCAAATTAGAAAAGAGAAAGAACACTGGAAACTAGTTTTAGTGAGGATTATTTTTGTTATAAAATGTCTTGCATCACGTAATTTGGCTTTTCAGGGAGAGAATGAAAAGATTTACCAAAACAATAATGGTAACTTTTTGGGTTTAACTGAATTAATTGCAGAATTTGATTTGGTAATGCAAGAGCATCTTAGACATGTCCAGAACAAAGAAATCCATTATCATTACCTTAGTCACAAGATTCAAAATGAGTTGATTTCAACACTAGCCTCTAAAGTTAGAAGTTCTATAATTGAAAAAATAAAAGAGGTAAAATATTATTCAGTGATACTTGATTGTACTTCAGATGCAAGTCATAATGAACAAATGACTTTAATAATTCGATGTGTTGATATGTCTGGTTGTCGAATAAAGGTAGATGAATATTTTGTTGAGTTTTTAGAAGTGGGTGATACATCTGGATTAGCTCTTTTTAATGAAATGCATTCTGCTTTACAATTACTTGAGCTTGATATTGATAATGTGAGGGGTCAAGGTTATGATAATAGCTCCAATATGAAAGGAAAATATCAAGGTGTACAAAAGAGATTGCTTGAAATTAATCCAAGAGCATTTTATATGCCATGTGCTTGTCACTCTCTTAATCTAACAATATGTGATATGGCAAATTCTTGTGTTAAAGCTGTCTCATTTTTTGGAGTTGTGCAACGTTTGTATACTTTATTTGTTAGTTCTACAAAAAGGTGGAAAATTTTGCAAGATCATGTTCACCAATTAACTTTAAAATCATTATCAACAACAAGATGGGAAAGTCATGTTAATAGCATTGAGGCTATAATAACTCAACCTAATGAGATAAGAGAAGCTCTATTTGAATTATCGAGAGTTAGTGAAGATGCCAAAACTAGGAGCGAGGCAGAATCTTTAGCAATTCATGAACTTGAGAATTTTGAATTTTTGTTGGGCATGACTATATGGCATAATATTTTAAATAAAATAAATTTGATTAGTAAAAAATTACAATTAGAAGACATGCAAATTGATTCTGCAATAATTATTTTGAAAGGTTTAATTTCTTATTTTGAAAAATATAGAGAAGATGGTTTTCAATCGGCTATGACATCTGCTAAAGAACTTGCTACTAAAATGGAAATTGATCCAGTTTTTCCTAAAAAACGCATAATCCATAGGAAGAAATAATTTGATGAAAATAGTTGTGATGAGAATTCATTATCTGCTGAGGAGTCTTTTAGGATCAATTATTTTATTGTTGTGGTGGATATTGCTATTTTATCTTTAAAAAGTAGATTTGAACAATTAGAAGTTTTTCAAGATATTTTTGGCTTTTTATTTAATCATAAGAAATTGTCTTCATTGGATGAGAATACATTGTATGAATGTTGTGTTAAGCTTCAAGATGCCCTGAAACATAATGATAAATTTGATTTAGATGCTAATAATTTATTTTCTGAATTGCAAGTGCTACAAATGTGTCTACCAAAAGAAATAAAGTCAATTATTGAACTTCTTGAGTTTGCTAAAATTTCAGAGTGCTTTCCTAATGTTTGTATTGCATATAGAATATTGTTGACCATACCGGTTACTGTAGCATCCGCAGAAAGAAGTTTTTCAAAATTGAAATTGATAAAATCATATTTGCGATCAACAATGTCTCAAGATAGGTTAAATGATCTAGCAATTTTAAGCATTGAAAATGAGATACTAGAAAAACTTAATTTTGATGACATTATTGATGATTTTGCCTCTCAAAATGCTAGAAGATCTAAATTATTTCAATAGTTATTCAATACTTGTATTTTACTTAAATGTTTACAAGTGTTGATTACATTTTTATAAAGTTTATCATGATTATGACATTAGTTGAAGTACTCGTAAAAAAATATATTAGGGCCTATTTTTTGTATTTTGCCATGGGCCCCGAAAATCTCAGGGCCGGCCCTGAGACTATTGCCCTATCATTTGTTTGTTGCATTATTTTAAATTGATGTAGAAGATGGAGAATTTATTGCTTGGCGTAATTGAGTCGATCCTAATGTAGCAATGAAACGATATGAATGTAGCAATAAATTATTATTATTATTATTATTATTATTATTATTATTATTATTATTATTATTATTATTATTATTATTATAGCAATGAAGTGCTTATCAATCAAACAAATTTTAATGAGATCTAAAATAATTAGATTATGGATTTGCATTTCATCATTTAGCACAAAAATATTTTTGATTTATATGTCAACTTCTTATTTTAATCATTCATCTTTAAGCAATGTATCAGTGAAATATTTTTTTAATTACATTATATTTTTTCATTTGGGAACGTATATTATTTTTATAATGTCTAGCATGAAATTTATTTGTAATGTTTAGCATTTATACCATTATATATAAGCTACAATTTATATTTATTTAAGCAATGACTTTCAAACCTTTTTTCTATCATATAAATTCATTGCTTGTTACATAATAATTTATAGATTCTTATGTGTTAATTCAGAGTGTTCGTAATAATTCATAATGTCATTCCATTTTGTGCATTTGAAGTACAATTTCACACCTTAATATGATTATAAATATAGAGCGAATTTTTATTTTCCTATAATTCGTGATCCACCTAGGTCAATAGTTATATTGATTGCTTGTTGAGTAGCAATAAAAAGCTTGTTAATAGTTTTTTTTACTTATTTTGTATTATATTTTCATTTCAATACATAATAATATATGAAAATAAATAAGATATGACTAGTGTATGGGCACTTGTTAATTAATCAATATATGAATTAAAGTGTAGCGTTATCATTAAAAAATATATGTATTTATCTTCCACAAGCTACATTAATGATTTTTATAAAAATATACAAAATCAGTTATAGCAATTTATGGATTTAGCTAATTTAAATTTTCAATTGACCAGTTACAAAACACTTATAACAAGTTGTGAATTCATATTTTAGGAACACAAAATCCAAACATAATAACATACGAATTTACACAAATCAAATCATTTCAACTGCTTGGAACATAAATGAGTCAGTAGTTTAGGGTACATAAAAACAACTAAATTAAGCACTCCTAAATGATAGCCACAATAAAATAAACCATCCAACCAAATATACACATTTATCCTTTACAAAATACTATATTCTGAAAAAATATATGTGTTTGTCATTCGCATTCTACGCACGCAATTGTAGAAAGCTAAAAAAATCTATTATACAAATGTCTAGAAGAAAGTATTTCTTCTCATTTCACAAGCTACGAAGACATTAATGTAATTATACATTGGATCAATGTATAATTACAATGTAATTATACATTACATTGGATTAATGTATAATTACATTAATCTTTAAAATCCAATGTAATTATACATTAATCTTTTATAAGGAAACATGCATATATGGAATTCATAAGATATGATACAACAACCAAATATTTATCGAGATTCATCGCGATCAAGAAACCTAGAATTAGGAATCACTTTCATTCATTGCCTTCTTCTAAGAAAAGCGGTGCTACAAAGAGAAAATCGATCACCACTATCGCTAGTTCCGGCAAGTTCGACAACTTCTATCACTGCCGCAAGAACCACTTCCATCAGTTGTTTTTATAGTTTCCATGACGAGATGCAAACAAGGTAATAAAGGAATTTTTTTGGTGGTTTTCGAATGTGTGTTGAAATCTTGTGTAGAATAGCTTCTGAAAAAATCAAACCCCCATTGAAAACTATGTTAAAGATTCCATAGATGTGTACCTATAAATATTGTAACCCACGTGTTTGTTTAAATGCATAAATGAACGATTGAGGGTGAAAGATTGTGTTTGTGTCCTAATAATTTTTCAGATTTAATGAGCGTGCCAATTGAGGGTGAAAGATTGTTTTTATTGCTAAAAAATTATATTTTGTATCGTAGTTTTCATGTTTCGATTTAGTTGCTACTTTTGTTATAGTTTATAGCTTATTACGCAATTTTTTTTTACTTTGAATACTACATTATTGAAGGTGGCATGCCAATTGAGGATTGAAAGATTATAGCTTATTAAGCATATTTTTTATAGCTTATTACACATATATTTTATACTTTGTAGTAGCTATGAAAGAAATATATATTTTTGTGTCCTATTAATTTTTAGATTTAATTAATGTGCCAATTGAGGGTTGATAGCTTGTGTTTGTTGCTGAAAAAATTACAATTTGTATGTGAGTATTCATGTTTGGATTTTGTTGCTACTTTTGTTAGAGTTAATAGCTTATTAAGCATATTTTTAATACTTTGAATGTTGCATTAGTGAAGGAGGCGTGCACTTCCTTTTTGTTGCTTTTTTTTATCATTATCTTATAGCTTATTACATAGAAAAATAGGGTAGTGATATAGTAAGAGAAATTCATATCATATTTGTGCACTTATTGGATATATGTAATGCGTACGATTTGAATGCCAGATGAATGTGGTTGAAGCACGAGCTAAATTATTGATATTTTGTAGCTTATTTAATGTGCAAAAGGTGTCTATATGGAAAATTGTGTTTATTTATTTGATACACTAGTAGTAATTTATAGCAGCAATCAAATAATTACATATTTTTGTGTGCTATTAATTATCAGATTTCATTAGTGTGCCAATTGACGGTTGAATGATTGTGCTTGTTGTTGAAATTTTTAAAAGTTATATATGTTTTGAGTTTGTTGCAACTTTCATTATAATTTATAGCTTTTTCAGCATATTTTTAATCATTTGAATGTTGCATTAATAAAGGATTCGTGCACTTCCTTGTTGTTGCTATTTTTTTTATTTTCTAACTTATTACATGGAATAATATAGTTTGTTGCATTGCATGATGAGTACGGGATCTAGCAAGTGAAAAAGAGTTGAGACAGAAAATGTTTCCACTTATATAGATGTGAAGGAAGCGAGGAGGATTCTATCCATTGGTATATTGAAGAGGCTGCAAAAAATAAAAATAAACTAGAGGGAAGATGCAAACTGAAAAGGGGAGTGGTCGTGCAAGAACCGTGAGGAATGATAATGAGCATGAAGAATCCAGTTTGCAAGATGATTACCCCAAACTGAAAAGCAGAGCAATCCTGGGTGAATTATTCAAGGCAATTTCGGTGATAGATGACGGTCATAAGCGTGCTGTCCGAGAAATGGGATTTGGCCATATTTTAAATTTGAATGTTCATTTAGTTACTGCGCATATGGAATATTGGGTTCTCGATAACTTTGATTTTGTAGCTTTTTATACATGTTTTTGTAGCTAGCGAAGATCAAATATTGTTTATGTCTATTTTTTTTTCGTTTTCTCTTAGTAACTATTCAATTAGTAATATTATGCAAATTAATAACTTCATACTAATTTTGTGGTGTAGAAAAAAGTTTTTAGTGTATATTTGGAAAAACGCGGTCTAAAGACAAAGTCCAATTATGTTGAAAAGACTTGCATCGAGAGATTGAAAATGACACAATGAGATTCATAAAATTCAAGTGGCTATGGTATATATGCAATGCGTCACATGGAGACTTTCAAGAGTCCAAGCCTCGAATCTTGGAAAAGTGGGTTGAAAAAGGAGAATGCAACACATATGAGTTGTCTGTGGGTTAAATATAAATTCAAGGCTTGTTCTTAATGTCTTCGTAGCTTGTGAAATGAGATGAAATACTTTCTTCTAGACATTTGTATAATAGATTTTTTTAGCTTTCTATAATTGTGTGCGTAGCATGCGAATGACAAACACATATATTTTTCCAGAATGTGGTATTTGTAAAGGATAAATGTGTATATTTAGTTGGATGATTTATTGTTATTGTGGCTATCATTTAGGCGTGCTTAATTTAGTTGTTTTTATGTACCCTAAACTACTGACTCATTTATGTTCCAAACAGTTGAAATGATTTGATTTGTGTAAATTCGTATGTTATTATGTTTGGATTATGTTCATAACATATGAATTCATAACTTGTTATAAGTGTTTTTGTAGCTGGTGAATTGAAAATTTAAATTAGCTAAATCAATAAATTGCTATAATTGATTTTGTAGATTTTTCTAAAAATCGTTAATGTAGGTTGTGGAAGATAAATACATATATTTTTTAATGATAACACTACACTTTAATTCATATATTGATTAATTAACAAGTGCCCATACACTAGTCATATCTTATTTATTTTCATATATTATTATGTATTGAAATGAAAATATAATACAAAATAAGTAAAAAAAACTATTAGCAAGCTTTTTATTGCTACTCAACAAGCAATCAATATAACTATTAACCTAGGTGGATCACGAATTATAGGAAAATGAAAATTCGCTCTATATTTATAATCATATTAAGGTGTGAAATTGTACTTCAAATGCACGAAATGGAATTACATTATGAATTAATACGAACACCCTGAATTAACACATAAGAATCTAAAAATTATTATGTAACAAGCAATGAATTTATATGATAAAAAAGGTTTGAAAGTCATTGCTTAAATAAATATAAATTGTAGCTTATATATAATGGTATAAATGCTAAACATTACAAATAAATTTCATTCCAGACATTATAACAATAATATACGTTCCCAAATGAAAAAATATAATGTAATTAAAAAAATATTTCACTAATTCATTGCTTAAAGATGAATGATTAATATAAGAAGTTGACATATAAATCAAAAATATTTTTGTGCTAAATGATGAAATACAAATCCATAATCTAATTATTTTAGATCTCATCAAAATTTGTTTGATTGATAAGCACTTTATTGCTATAATAATAATAATAATAATAATAATAATAATAATAATAATAATAATAATAATAATAATAATAATAATTTATTGCTACATTCATATCGTTTCATTGCTACATCAGAATCGACTCAATTACGCCAAGCAATAATTTCTCCATCTTCTACATCCTTTAAAATAATGTAACAAACAAATGACAGGGCAATAGTCTCATATCAAAATCTCAAATATACATTTTCAGATCAATGACAATGTATGATCAATAGCTCTCCATCAACATTGAAAAGGTCGGTGTTGAGAGAATCTTAGGGAAGGAATTTGAAGCAAGCGTCCTTGTGTAGTTGTCGAAGTTGGACTTGAGCACGTAGTTGACGACCTGTGATGAACACATGGACCTTTTCGGGTGGCGGAAGATGGAGATGTTGGTGGTACATCGAGTGAGTATCTCAATGTTCTAGTCGAAGTAATAGTGACAGTCGAGGATGAAGTTTGGGACTGGGCTGGCTGACGAAGAAGTATATCTTGTAGCCATGAATGTCGACGATGGTTTTCTTGAATTTGCGAAGGAGGAAGAATTGACATGGAAAGGGAGTTTGAATAATTGAATTGAAACTTTGTGTTAGTTGTAATGGATGAACGTCGTGGAAGAATATTGTGAATTTTTTTAGTAAATATTGAGATAAATTTGCATTGAGAAAAAAGAGAAGAATGTGTATCTGTGGAGCATAAGATATGGAAATAAAAATCTGCATTGATATGAAATCCTTATATTATGGGATTTATTTTTCAAAATTACTATGTTAACCTCCTACAATTAAAACAACGGATAAAATAAAAAAAGCTCCTTAAATCCCAATCTTAATCTCAATTCGTAATTTTGTTACATCTAATGGCCAGAAATAGTTCATAGTTCTCACATAAAGGTTGGGTACTCATTTGAACCTAATCCTATATATATATTTTAATTTTTTTAGTTTTTCTGATTTTGTTATTTTCATTTTCGCGATTCTTCTGTTTTTTCCCCCAAAAATTATATACCCTAAAATATAATTAGTGAACCTTAAAATTAAAATAAATTAATTTTTTTAAATAAATATAAATATATATCATAAAATTAATTTAATTAACTCTAAAATTAAAATGAATGGTTTTTTTTAAATCCGACGACTTGCGCAGTACAGTCATGCGATGCTAACGCGTGGATGCATGCATTACGCTCGATAATTAATTTAATTTTTTCAAAATAAATATAAATGACAATTAAAAATAAATCTAATTTTGAAATAAATATATACCCTAAATGGAATTAGTGAACCCTAAAATAAAATTGAATGAATTTAATTTTTTTTTAAATAAATATAACACTTAATTGAGATTAATAAACCTAAGAAAAATGAACCCCAAAAAATACAATTTGAACTAAATAAACTCATATAAGATAAGTAGCAGACCGATTGCTTTTTAATGATACAAGTGATACTTTTAGTGTTATGATTGATATTGATTTTTAATTTTTTTTTTTGGATCAATGATGGATCGTGTCTGATATATATATGGAATTTATTGGGCATGATGTAATGTAGAGGAGACTGGGCCCTAAATTAAAATTGCCGGAACTTTTATGATAATCGTTTAGTCAGATAGATAATCGATGGGCTCCTAGTAGTAACTTATTAATATAAATATTGTAGCTAGATCGACGGGTCGCTTATGGGTCCAAATGTAAATAGGCCTACTACTCTATTTACTCCAAATTAATTATCCACACTCATGTTAATTTTGGTTAACTGTGCTCGTCTTTTGGTTGACATTTCATTATTTTTTCTTACGACAGCGATAACACTAAACCACATTTCATTATCTTATCTATCTATATGGCAAAATCATATGATGCACAACGATTCTAGTAGTACTCTTATTGAATATATAATTAAATAATTATATTTTATACAATAATTTGTGTATAATAGATAACAATTTTGAGTTAATAAATAACAGTAATGATATTTATTGTTATAATTTTTTTTTTCATTTTTACGACATTTTAAATTATAACCATTGTATTTTATAAATTTTTGCAATCTTATTTATTATTTTTTACGTAGAAATTTGAGATTTGTAACATTTTTTATTTTAATTTTTTATGCATGGGTGGAGGATTTGTAAGACTTTACATATGTCACCTAAAAAATAATTTTCATTTGTGTTGCACTATAATAATAACAACAACAACAACAACAACATAAATATCCAAGGATATCCAACTATGGATACCCAACAACAGAAAAAGATATGTGTCCAACACATAAAAAACCAACAAGGATGTAAACACATCCAAAATAAAATTGTGTCCAGCACAATACATAACCATGAAATTAAATTGTTTTTGACAAAGAAAATTCATATTTTCTTCTTCCTCTTAGCCTTGGCCATAGACTTTCCACCCTTCTCCATGTCAGCACCAAAATCACCAGCAACATCCTCAGCAACAGCTACTCCCCCTTTTCGTGTAGAAAAGACTTCTCGAAAAGCATTGCGTAGCTCAATCATGGCATTTGTGAGAACTGTGCTTTGATGAATTAATGAATCCATCTGCAAGACATAAGAATTTAAGACCTGCACAGACACATTCACCAAGTGTGAGGAGGCACTTGCTATATTTCCTTCTGAAAGAGGAGGAGAGAGAGCACTATCAGTAGCAACATCATGCCCAACATCCCTTGAAGCAGCTGTTGAACTTCGACCGAAGGTATAAAGGAGATCGATCACGTCCTTCATTCCCTTTTGGCTTAATGATGGAGATAGTTGCAGTTTCAGTAACTATCTTCTTCTTATTTGGCTTCACACCTTGGTCAACTAGAAGGGCATAGATGAGGCAGGGAAATGGTAAAATGTTGGTGGTGTTTGTCTTTGTAGCTGACTTCAACATGCAATCAAAAATGTATTCTCCGAGATTGAAGGGGATTTTTGTGCCAAGTTTAAAGAGCAAGATGGCTTGATCAACAGTGAAGACTGAAGTGTTGGTGGTCGGTAACCAATTACACACAATCAATTTGTGTAGAACAGAGTAGAAAAATTTGAGCTTGGAAGTGGAAATTTTGTTAGTCCACTTAGTCACCAGACCACCAGTAACAATCCCAACAACATCATCAATTAAATCTAGGCTAACAACATCAGCATCATTACCCAGACCCAAGAATTTGTTGATCAGCATGAGGTTAAAAACATAGATTTTATCTCGCATATAAACCTCCCCAAATTTGCTCTTAGACTTATCACCCATCTCAGGAGACACATTCACATAAAATTCAGCAATAACATCAGGTTCAAAAGATAACAATTCAGTGACAGATTTCCAGAGACCTTTTTCTTTCAAGAAAACATCCATCCCATACTTCTTAAAACTAAGCACATCAATTTGTTTTTCGACACGAGTGGGGCGAAGAATAACAGTTTTATGAAGTGTTTTTGCATGTTGGGAGTAGAAAGTCTTATTGAAAGCAGAAGAAACATCGTGTGGGGAACCTGGAGGATAGACTGGTTCAGAATCACTAAAATCAGCATCATCTTTGACATTGCCTGAATGAGTGGGAGATGGAGAGACTATCTCCTTGGCTGTGCCAGAAGAGACCAACTCTTGTGAGGATGCAGGCTTTTCAGGAACATTGACTTCTGGAATTGCAGGGATATGCTTCTCTTGCTGTTCAACATTGGCTTCAACATCGCCAATAACATTATTGAGAGATGTGTCAGGGGGATTTTCTTCGTCATCGGACTCATCCTTCAGGGATCTTTCACGTTTCTCTACAATTTTCAGAGTTCTCCTAGCCTTTTTGCTTGAACCCTCACCGCCCTCTTCCTTGACCGAATCTTGTTGGCCGTGAAGTCGTTTAGACTTGCGGGTAGGGCAGTTTTTCTTTTTCTCGGCTAAAGCTCTAGTGTGTAACCCTACATCTAGATCAATAGGGTTTTCTTCGTTGCCTAGACTGACTTGCTGAAGTGGAGTTGGGTTTAGCACCAGAGTGGAAACAGGAGCTTCAGCTTCATCAATGGCAGTGTCTGCTTGTGATGTTGGAGGAGATGAGGGTTTGTTGGACTCGGATTTTGGTTCTTCTGGAGTTATTTCGGTTGTTGCCGTGACTGCAGGAGTTTATGTGACATAGGGAGTGATAGCAAATGTTCCAGCAGGACCCGAGGCAGAAGATGGAGTGCCCATGGTCTTCTCGAACATTTGTTTCATCATTTCGAACATGGCAGAGAGATCTTTGGGTTCCGCCATTGATATTCTGCAAAAAGCTTGAAGAAGAAAGAAACAAAGAGAGGGAGACGAAAGGGCTTCGAGAAAGAGGGAGTGAGAGAAATAAAAAATATTTTCAAAAATAAGATGATATAGCTATCACCCTCAAAAATCAGAACTTCCAATTGTGACATCACCCACTTTTTTATTTTTTTTTTAACAAATTTAAAAGTTTTGAATTAGTGGATAAGGATACACCTTATCAATTCGAGTACTTATCACAAAAATTCAAAAAGTGAATCTTTGTGGGCCTGAAAATATTTTCTGTTTTTTTTTTAAATTTATAAATCAAATAACGGAGAAAGAAAAACATAAAAAGATATAACTCTAGGCATGTAATTTCTGAAGTATATCGTTTCTCTGCAATATTTGTCACAACATCAGCTACAACACATACAAATAGTGAATAAACCCAACTATAATTCACCTTATAGAATTACGGGTATTTCATTCACAAACACAGACATAGAATTTCAAGTAGCTGATTTTGTTAAATAAAAGCAAAAACACAATAATTTCATTAAGTTAGCCTTGAATTATACTTAAAAGAAATAACTAAAATAAATAAATGAAAAAAACACACATGATAAACAACTGATGTTGATAGAAAGAACTCATATCGAGTTCAACATCAGTAAACAAAATGAACTAATTAAATAGAACACATTCCAAGAGACTTTCTCAAGGCAGAAAATCTCTCGAAATCAAGAGGCTTCGTAAAAATATCCGCTGTTTGATTCTCAGTAGATATGTATTTGATGTTTATGATCTCCTTTTCCACCAAGTCTCTGATAAAGTGATGTCGAATGTCGATATGCTTAGTGCGTGAATGTTGAACAGGGTTCTTGGAAATTTCAATAGCACTAGCATTATCACACAACAAGGTTAGTGATGAGCTTGTCATGCCATAGTCCTTCAATATTTGATTCAGCCATAACAACTGAGCACAACAACTAGCAGCTGCAACATATTCAGATTCAACTGTTGACCAGGAGATGCAATTTTGTTTCTTGCATGACCAAGAAACCATATTGCTCCCCAAAAAGAAACAACCACCACTTGTGCTCTTCCATCATCAACATCACCTGCCCAATCTGAATCACTGTACCCAATGAGGCTGGTATTGGTGTCTTTACAGTATCTGATTCCAAAGTCGACTGTGCCAGCAACATATCGAATTATTCTTTTGACAGCCTTCAAGTGTGACTCATTGGGTTGAGCTTGGTATCTAGCACAAACTCCAACACTGAACATGATATCAGGTCTGCTGGCAGTCAAGTCGAGCAAGATACTGATCATTCCTCTGTCCATTGTTGGATCAACATTGACTCCAACATCGTCTTTGCTCAGTTTTTCAGAGGATCCCATTGGTGTTTTCATGGGCTTTGCAGCTTCAAGTCCAAAGCGCTTGATCAAATTTTTGGCATACTTACTTTGGGATATAAAAATCCCATCTTTGTCTTGCTTGATTTGGAAACCAAGAAAGTAGGCCAATTCACCAACCATGCTCATCTCAAATGTGCTGCACATTGCATCAACAAACTCCCTAAGGAGATTAGAACAAATGGATCCAAACACAATATCATCAACATAAATTTGTGCAACAGTAATGTGTATGTGAATCCTTTTGATAAACAATGTTTTATCAACCACGCCTCTTGAAAAACCAAAGTCAATTAAAAACTCCGTAAGTCGAGCATACCATGCTCTAGGAGCTTGTTTAAGCCCATACAAGGCCTTGTGTAGTTTCAACATATGGTTTGGTTTTTCGTGACATTCAAAGCCTTTTGGTTGTTCAACATAGGCTTCCTCATTCAAGAAACCATTTAGAAAGATGCTTTTGACATCCATTTGATGCAGTATAAACCCAATGTGGTAAGCAATGGCAAGTAGAAGATGGATAGACTCTATTATAGCAACTAGAGCAAATGTTTCATCATAGTCTATTCCTTTTTACTTGTGTATAACCTTGAGCCACTAGTCTGGCTTTATTTCTGACCACATTACCATACTCACCAGTCTTGTTCTTAAAAATCCATTTAGTTCCAATAACATTTTTATTTTCAAGTCTTGGAACCAATTCCCACACATTATTTCGAACAAACTGAATCAACTCATCATGCATTGCTTCTACCCAAAATTCATTTTTTAGTAACTGGACTCCTTGTTGGCAACATCTGGTTCTTGTAATAGAAATGACACATCATCTTCTTCAGTTCATGTTGCCAGACCTGCAAGATCATCAAACACAACATTGACATATTCTTGTATGGCCTTAGTTCTTAGATTAAGAACCCGATATGCTCTGTTGTTTTGAGCATATCCCAAGAACAGTCCTTTCTCACTCTTGGAATCAAATTTTCCAAGGTGATCTCTGTCATTCAGGATGTAACAGACACATCCAAACACATGAAAATATTTGAGATTTGGCTTTCTCTCTCTTAGAAGTTCATACGGAGTCTCCTTTCTTCCTAGTCGAAGATAGACTCTGTTTTCGATGTGACACGCTGTGTTAACAGCTTCAGCCCACAGCTTCTTTGGAAGTCCTTTGGCCTGTAACATTGTACATGACATTTCCTGCAGAGTTCGATTTTTTCTTTCCACTACTCCATTTTGTTGTGGAGTTTTGGGCGCTGAATACTCATGGAGTATTCCTTTCCTTTCACAAAAATCATCGAATGCAGCATTCTCAAATTCTCTTCCATGATCTGTTCTTACACATGCAATGTTGGTGTCAAATTGCAGACACATTGTGTGGCAGAATCTTTTAAAGACCTTGAAGGTTTCAGATTTTTCATGTAGAAATTCAACCCAAGTATACCTTAAGAAATCATCAACAATGACAAGGATGAAACTCTTACCACTCATACTTTTTGTATCGACTGGTCCTATGATGTCCATGTGTAAGAGTTAAAAACATCTTGTTGTTTGATAACCACCCAGGTTTTTATGAGGTATTCTGGTTTGTTTTCCCTTTTGGCAAGCACCATACACAATATCGTGATCAACATTCAGTTTTGGTAGGCCACGGACAACATCAGACACAATCAGCTTTTTCAAATTTACCATGCTTACATGACCGAGTTTTTGATGAATCAGTTTTGTTTCATCATTTACAGTCATGTTGCAGGTTTCATCTTTGTCAGCATGGTAGCAATTGTCAAATGCACGACTACCAAACATTATGCATTTGTCATGTTTGTCAAACACTTCACAAGTGTTTTTATCAAAGTTGACATACATATCATCGTCACAAAGCTGACTAATACTGATCAAATTTGTCGTCAGTCCTTCAACATGTAGGACATTCTGAAGCTTAGGAAAATGTTTGACATTCAATGTACCTTTTCCGATAATGTTTCCTTGAGGTCCTCCTCCGTAACTGACTTTGCCTTTGTTTGAAGTGGTATATTCTTCAAGAAACTGCTTATTGCCGGTCATGTGTCGAGAACATCCACTGTCGAAGTACCATGTTTCGGCAATGTTAGCCTTCAGTGATGTGTACACAACATTGCATGTAACCTTCATCTTTTTAGACTTCATCGGATTCTTGTTCTTTGATGTGATCCCTGATGTTGTTCTCCCGGTCATAACATCATCGTGAAACTAGAAGCAATGTGGTTTGATGTGTCCCGGCTCCTGACAGTAATGGCACACATATTTTTAAACCTTTGAGCCCTTACATTACTTCTGATCATCATCTTCAACATTGCTCCCTGTCGGCATGTTGGGTTGTTCCCCTTCATAAATTTCACAACATTGTTGTTTGAGGAAGTCATGGAAATTTTGTTTGAGAATCCTCGTCCAGCCATGTCTGTCTGTCCCAATGTTAATGCTTCATTTAGGACATTCATTCCTTGATTTCATTTCTAAAACGTTCTTGAGGTGCTCTCCACTTCCTTCTTTAGTTTAGTGATTTCAACATCACTCCTGGTGAGTCTAATTTCCAGACCTACAATCTTCTCTCTAAGAAACTGATTTTCTTCCATAAGAAATTTCAGTTCTTTTGATTGAGCTGTCCATTGACTGCAGACTTCATTCACAACATCATTGAGCTCTTCAAGAGAGGCAGTAGGGCGTTTTTCCTATGGATCAACCTCTCTGATCTCGGAAGTATGATTAAACTCATCCAGTAGAGTCATTTCATACCAATTAGCAGTGTTGGGAGAGATCTCAGTGGCTTTATCTTCAACATCTGGGAGAACCTCATCTTTAATTTCACATTCTTCAATGTCAAGTATGTCAAGTTCATCAATACCATTCAGGGCATCAATAATCTGGTCGTCTTCCTCCATGACATTGATGAACAACACTCTCTGATCTGATTCACTTTCAGTATCAGACTCATCACTGAGAACAACATTGAAATTACTTCTTTATCTTCTTCGTGCTGTTGGGCATTCATTAGAGTAATGACCAAATCCAGAACATGCTCTACATTGAACTGAGTCAATGTCTTTCTCAGTGTCAGCAACTTCCTTCTTAACATTTGATCTTCCAGAGTTTGATGTTGATGAGGATGGAGAATCAAACAGTCGTCGAGATTTAATGTTTGGAGGGCTTTTCTTCATGGACCGAACAAGTGAGTTGAACTTCTTTGTCAAGAGTGCAACACTTAGATTTTCCTCCTCATTGATTTCCTGAAGACTGTCAACATCATTATGAACATCAGATGACACAGTTGTTGTCTGGAGAGCAATTTCCTTTGAAGTTGAGTTCGCTTTTTGGTTTTGCAGGTTCATCTCAAACGTTAGTAAGATGTTGACCACTTCACTCAAACTCATGGTTCCCACAAATTGTGCTTTTTCTATTGCAGAAATTTTCATATTGAATCTTTCTGGGAGAGTTCGAAGCAACTTCCTAACCATGTTCTCATTGGAGATTGGACTCCCAAGAGCGGTCGATTGATTTGAGATATCACACAATTTTTCAGCATAAGATGAAATAGTTTCATCTTCAAACATGCGTAAATTTTCAAATTTTGATGTGAGTAGCCTCAGTTTTCTCTTCCTTACACTGGCAGACCCTTCACAATATTCCTGAAGAATGATCCATGCCTGATATGCAGTAACACAATTGCAAATCATCTTGAAGCATGGAACATCGACTGAAACAAAAATCGCATTCAGAGCGCGAGCATTAAAGTTTGAGATTATTCTCTCATCATTTGTCCATTGAGATTCTGGAGTTAACACAAAATCTCCATTAGGACCTTCCATCCTAGGAGGGCTCCATTCTTCAATAACTGCCATCCATGCTCTTTCATCGATAGATTTAATATAAATCTTCATTCGAGATTTCCACATAACATAGTTGCCACCATTGTTGTCTAGAGCGGGAGGACAACATTGATTAATATAGATATCCATCATGGAATTTCAAGTAACACCAGATCGAGTACTTAGTGTGTCAAGTACCTGCTCTCGATACCACTTGTTAGAATTTGTTGCCCGAAACAATGTGAATTACGGATGTAAATTGCAAAGTTAAAAGTAATATTGAAGCTAGTGTTATCACATTACCTTCAACATGCAGTGAAAACGTAAATAGAACTTTGCACAAAACAAGTTTTAAACCACACTCCTTATGGTGTGTGATTGCCTCACGGTGAAATTCACTATCACAAGTGAAATACAAAAACAATGCTGATGTTGTCTCGGTTCACTCCCTTGACAACACTGCATAAAACATACAAAGGACTATCCTAGCTTCACTCATTCGAATAATCACTCAAAAACAAACCTATCTAAACAGATAGATAGATTACAACATGTCACTCTAAATCCTAGACTTCTCAAAGTTGATTATCTACCCTACACACATAACTAGAATGAAAGTCTCCAGCTGATTGAGACGCTAGGCAGATGTTGAAGAAGATGTCTTGGACTTTAGAGACGACACTAGATGCAAGGTTCAGAGCTTCTCACAAACCACGGTGATAACCTGCTTGCATAAATGATTTTAAGATCTAAGAAGACCTTAAATACTTCCTCCATCTTGTATTGGCAATTGCTTTATGATCCTAGATGACTTGGACTTGAATCAACCGTCTTCCACTACCCATTGTTGAATGTGGACTTGAGATAACCGTCTTCTGTATTGCACGTCACACGTTCTTCAACATCGTGCAATAGTAGCGGTTACTCCAGTGACCCACGATCTTCTACAACAGTTAGTGTCCAAGAAGGAGTGGGAACATCACGTCCACATGAAATCCGGAACATATTTTGAACAAGTCAAAATCAAACATTATCCACGTTTTAAATCAAAATAAAATATCTAATAAATCCCTAAAAACGTGGAACTAAAAATGTGATAAATATCACAATATATTCAAATAAATTAATTCAAAATACTAGGAAATGATAAGATTAATGTTCCGAGTGTTATACTCGATGTGACGAGAATAACAGACAACATTAGATACGACATTGATTGCGATATTATCAACGAAGTAATAACATCATCTTGAACATGTCATACTCAACAATCATGCACATAATTCACCCACTCAACACGAACTTCATCAATCTCCTCTTTTGAATATTTTCTTTTTTCATACCAAGAAATATGATATATTAGTGTGTAGCATAATTATTTCCTTTCTAAATTACCTAAAAAAATTCAAAATATTTTATCTTAAAAATTGGTTACATGTGATCTGAGGGAGATGAATCCAATCTAATTTAAATTTAAGATATCACTGCAGCTACAACTTCAATATGTTCGTCAATGTATTGCAGGCCTCAACAGTTATTTCAAAATGCAGAAAGTTTATACTTATGCAAACTCAACCTATGTATTTGTTACTAACTAAACCAAAAATTCAAGGAAAAGTAACCAAAACTTAAGATTAAGAGTGTACATGAACATACTTGTGTAAACTCTGCTGCTGTAATTTCAAAAGCAGCAGTCGCTGCTCTCTGCTGTCAGAACTACAATCATCAAAACATAATTATCAAAACTTACAGCTGATCAATAAAAATATTAAGTGAGCACAAGACAGATAATTAAAATATATATATATATATATAATATATTAAAACACAACTATGTAATCTGCAATCTCATTCAGTGGAAACACGGGTGTTAGATGATGCAGTCGGAAATATTAGATGTGGACACGATTCATGATCACGTGCACGTTCTATCATGATCAAGAAAATATACCCTATAAGACAAAATCCACTGCCCCTGTATCAGATTGTGATGAGGCCTAACAACTTTTTGCATAATGGATGGTTAATATCACAACTTAATAAGAGAAAAACTAAAATGGAAAGCCATAATTTATTAAATATGCTTGTTACTGAATTGCATGCATCAATAGTTCTTTCAAAATGCAAAAAGTTTAGATAGTTTTACCACTGTCAAAATCCACTTTCTCTCACATTCGGGGTCAAAATCCACTTTCTCTCACAATCTCTCGTATAAAGCTTCCCTAACCTGTTAACAAAATTGATACGTTAGTGATCTCGGGTTTACCCTGATTATAAATAAAAAAATGAGGAATACAGATAATTTTCGTGGAGCACCTGCTTTTGTCTTTAGGTAAAAAGGAAAAGAAAGAAAAATAAAAAATTGATCGGCTATGGTGTCCCAAAAAGTTGCTTTGTTTGATTGTTTTTTCATTTTTTTAACAAAATTCAGATTAAAAAAAAAAAGTTGAATAGTGTATGTATTATTTCCAATGAAACTAGAAAAAATAAATCATTAAATCCATCACAATGCCATTAAAGTAAGTGAAATTAAAGTTAATCTAGTTTATACGAAGTGGGAGAATCAACAAAAAAAGGGTAAAGTACAGAGAAGAAGGCAGAGTCTTGGAACTGTTTGCTCCACCTTAAAAATCAAATAGGCACAAATGTGGATTTTTATCCTCATCAATCTTAGTTTTATTACAGCATTATATTTGTGTTTTTACTTGTCCAACGATTTGTAGAAAAAATTAATTGACATCAATTGTAAGCTACTAATCCAGTTCTCCATTTTCAATTCCTTAATGTAGTATTAGTAGGATTGATTTTACTAGGATTTCTTGATTTTGATTTAAGTTCTTCACTTGATTTTCAGATTTGAATTATTCTATCCAGGCAACTCTTCAATTTGAAGTAAAATACAATTATAAATTATATTTAGCACATTAACCACAAAAACCAATAAGGAGAGGATTATTCTAACTGCAATTTGTTAAATTGAATAAGTTGGGCCTTATTGTTATAATCAACAACATATATCAGGTTTCCTCTAAGGATGAACCTCTGAGGTTTCAGCAGAAGCAAATATCACAAGGAAAGGATTTCAGAAAATGTATTGATTTCTCTTCATATTTACTTTTTATTTCACGTTATAGAAAAGTAATTATGAGAAGATGCAAATAGTCATATACTTTTTATATGAAATAACCATTTTAAGTATTATATTTAATATTCTGAAGTTCTCTCTCAACCCTAATTGAGCTGTGAGTTTGAAAGCAACAGTAGATGAATGGTGTGGAGAGTTTTCAGACAGAATATGTAGAATCAATCATACACTGAGACTAAGATACTTAACCTGTGTGCACAAGTGTAGCAGAAAATATTGAGAACTACCATCTACCCTCTCTATTCTCATCCTGAAATGTGAGATAGAAGTAAATCAAACTGCGAAGAAGAAGAACTGCTACTTTCTAATGTAGAACTTTCCTACCAATGTATGGTCCTGTCATGTTCTAATGGACTTCGACGATGGAGAACCCTTATTGGTGTTTTCTGAAAAATTTGCTGCACAAGAAAATGGAACCAGTTCAAACAAACATATTTCCATATTTCTAACACACTTGTCATATGAATAGCGTAACATATGTAAACTTCTCACCCTATTATCACTTAAACCTGATACCATAGGAAAAGAATCGATCCACTTCTCTAGTAAAATACCAGAAAGCAACTTGTGAATTTAATAAAATGAAAAAACTTGAACTCACCTTATGCTGCAAAAATTTCAAGCCTGTAGCAGTGAGGAGTCGGAAAGTGCTTATTCCAGTGACACCTCTGTGTCTTGAACACCCAAGTTGCTCTCGAACACCCAAGCTACTCTCCAACACCCAATTGCCGACAAACAAAATGCCGAGGAAGATGATGAAGCCGACGAACAAGATGATGAAGGCGATTGGGGATTAGTGCTAATTTTGGCTCGGGCTCGCTAATTTTGGAGTTGTGAAATGGGAAGAAGATTAGGGCTAGCCGCTCAGATTTTAGATATATGTTGAATTTTCCCTAAAAAAACACAATTTCTATTGGATATATTAAAATATTTGTACTAAAAATTAAAAACCAAATTTGGTGGTGCAAATGGTCAGAGATACTTCAATTATTTTCATTCAACTTGGGTTAGAATCCTCTTAAGCATAATTTTTTGGTTTCTCAGTATCATTTTTTAATTTTAAATAAATTAAAAGTGCGCTCATAGACAAGGGATCTTCACTGGCCATTGTCTTAAGAAAACCATACAACACTTGAAGACAACGGTTTTCAAAAAAACCATTGTCTTAAAAATCCGATACACGCACATCTTCAACGGTTTTTTAAAAATCATTATCTTTTATGAATAAACAACGGTTTTGCAAAAAACCGTTGTCTAAGTGGTGTTGTCTATGTCCCTTTTTCTTGCAGTGTCTATGGGTTTAATCCCATTATTTCAGAATGATAGAGGGAAACGTTCATCTAATATTTGGGTTTTCATTAGCAAAAACATTTCGGCCTCTATCACTTTTCATCGTCGCAATGTGTTATGATTCAAATTACTTTTCAGAGTTTTTTTGGGATGGTGGCTTTTGTTCACGGCTCTTCCTCTTATATGAAGCGTAGGCAGTTGTGGTTGGAGTTGAGTACTTTGCATGGCTGTTTTCTCATTCTTGGAGATTTTAAAGTGGTACGGGGGTCGCATGAGCATCGTGGGAAATCAATACCTTCTCCATAAGCATGCATGGATTTTAATAATTTCATTGGTGATAGTTGAATCTAATGGCCTGTATTTCACTTGGTCGAGTCGTAGATTTTTTACAAAGATTACTGAAAGTAAGATTGATAGAGCTCTTATCTCTGATGCTTTTCAAAATGAGTAGGCAGGGATCTCAACTACTTTGCTCCTGCTCATGTGCTCGGACTATTCTCCTCTTGTTGTGAGTTTCAAATCTCTCCAATGTTCCGGCCCTTTCTTGAGTATGGTTCGTGAATCTTGGGATGCTGAGTTAAATACTAAACTAAGGGTCGTATTTGGTTGGTGATGATTAAGTTGAAGCGTTTGAAAGGAGTTCTCAAAGATTGGAATACTAAGGTCTTCAGAAATTTTAATATTAAAATTAAAGGGTTGGAAGGCACAACTTGCGGGAGTTCAAGAGTATATATCTATGCATGGATATACGAATGATAATATGAAGAACAAATTTCTATTCAAACTGAGATTAATGATCTTTTTCATGTCAAGTCATCGCACATGCAGCAACAGTATAGAATAGACTAGCTCAAGGATGGTGATCGTAATTCTAAGTTCTTTCATGATAGCATTAGGGCCAGACGGGCTAAATCCAAAATCTCTATGATGTCTATTGATGGTGAGATTATGCATGACCATGATAAAATTTCTTCGCATGTGATTAAATATTTTGAGAAGCTTTTTTCGGATTTAAAGGTGCATGGGAGAGATCTTTTGATGGTTGATAATATATTCTGAAGGTGGTTAATGCGCAGCAAGGACATGAGCTTATTATTGATCCTTCATTTGAAGAAGTTAAGGATGTGGTATTCTCATTGGATCCAAACTGTGTTGCAGGTCCAGATGGGTATACAAGAAAGTTTGTTCATGCTGCTTGGGATATTATTGCTTCTGATATTTACAAGGTTGTCTTAGAAATTTTTTTCGGGTTTATTCCTCCGGGATTAAATTTAACTTTTCTGATCATTATTCCTAATAGAGATTGTGTGGTTATGGTGGAGGATTATCGACCTATTCCTTTAAGTAATTTATTGTTCAAGATCATCACTAAAGTTTTGGCCACGAGATTAAATAATATTGCTTCGAGAATTGTCACGCAGTAGTAATTTGGGTTTATTCATGATAAACCACATTCATGATGCCATTTTCATGGCCTCGGAGGGTGTCAATTCTTTAAATCGTACGCATGCTGGATGAAATATGGCCTTGAAAGTTGACATTACTAAGGCATTTGATACTCTTCATTGGGATTTTTTGCAGCGTGTTCTTCATGCTTTTAGTTTTCCGCTGAAATTTTGCCATTGGATTCAAAACATTCTTGCTTCGTCTAGACTCTCAGTTCTTTTTAATGGATCACCATTTGGTTACTTTTCATGCACTCAGGGGGTGAGACAAGGGAATCCTTTGTCTTCACTTTTATTTGGAATTTTCGAAGAAGTTTTAGTTATCTCATTTCCCATGTAGTCACACAAAATCACTTGCGCTCTATGACTTATGGCAGAGGGGTTCTTTTTTCTTCTCACATTCTTTATGATAATGATGTTTTTATTTTATGTGAAGCTACTACTGCGAATGTTAAAACTTTGGCTGAAATTATGGAGTTATATGCAGAGTTATCGGGTCAGATTTGTAGTCATGTTAAATCTCGGGTTTTCTATGGTCGTGGTGTTCTGTCAGTTGTTCGATCCACGCTACATTCCATGCTTGGCATCACGGTTGGCTCCCTTCCAACAACTTATTTGGGGGTCCCTTTATTTGAAGGTCTCCCTAAATCCTCACAAATTCAACCATTGGCAGACAAGATCCTTGCGAAGTTTGACCGTTGGCATGGGCAACATTTTTTATGGCCGGATGTCTTTTTTTGATTAAGTCGGTGATAGTGAGCTCTGCTATTCACTCCATGATGGTGTATCGTTGGCCTGCTACTTCAATTCAAAATCTTGATACATCTGCAAAGAATTTTTTATGGAAAGGTGACATCAATGATCGTTCCTATACAGCGGTTAGCTGGCCGAGAACGTGTGCATTGAAGGGGGGGTCTTGGTGTCACTTCTTTTAAAGTTATGAATGAAGGACTACTCATGAAACTTGCTTGGAGTCTGATTACTTCTGAGTCTCAAGCAATGTAACTTCTTCGTACGAGGTTTTTGCCATCTACTCGCAACATTTTCTTCGGTTTGGCCGGGTATTTGGAAATCTATTAGAGATCTTCTCGATGATTCCTATTGTATTGTGGGAAGTGGATCTTTTGTGGATTTTTAGCATGATGATTGGTTTGGTTATGTCCTCGTTGACCGTCTTAGTATTCCTTTGCATCTTCGATCTCAATTGGTGGATAAAGTAGGGGATTTTTTGAAGAATGGGGTTTGGCATTTCACAAATTCTTTTGCTCGAGAGTTCTCGGGGATTATGCATGATATTTTGAGGATTCCAACCATTTTTGGCATGGATGAACGAGTTTGGAAGAAGTCGCTACATGGGTAGGTTACTGCTCGTTTGGCACGTCTTTATACTAGGGAGCATTATCCCACAGTTAAATGGGGAACCTAGATATGGAGCTCTTATATTCATGTGAGATGATCTATGGTTAATTGGCGTCTTCTTCTCTCGAGGTTACCCACGATGGATACGTTACATGGCTTCATTGGCCCTCATATCTGCACAATGTGTCAGGGGATGAGGAAATGATGGATCATTTATTTTGGAATTATCCTTTGGCCAAAATTATTTGGCGGTGGATATTTAATATTTTTCATATTGATTTTATTCATACATCGTTGATACATGAATCATTTGTGCATTTTATGAATTGCTCCTTCAGTACTTTTATTCCTGCTTCTATGGAAATCGACAATAATCCATATTATTTGGAGTATTTGGACATTTCAAAATAAGGCGATCTTTGATGAAGTTAGTCATACTCCTTTTCTATTAATGTCTACGGTTCGCATGGCACTTGGTGAGTTATCTCTCATTAGTGGAAACAAAGGTTATATGAAGAATGTTGTGGCTGATTTAATGATCTTGAAGGCATTAAAAGTGGATCCTCGTACAGCTCTGACTAGATCTCCCATATCCGTTATATGGAGGCCTCCTCCTCAGCCTGGATCAAGATTAACACGGATGGATCCTCGCAGAGAGCTCCGACATGTATGTTGACTAGAGAGGTTTTCAGGAAACCTAATGGTTCGGTATTATGCTGCTTTCACACAGACGAAGGGGTTGGCTTTCCTTTTTTGGCTGAATTAACAGCGGCTATTGTGGTGTTGGAATGGGCTCAAAGACTGTCTCTGGATTTTATTTGGCTGGAGGCAGATTCTATCTATGTGGTTTCTCTGCTGTCTTCAAGAAGCATCAAGGTTCCTTGGATTCTTAAAGCTAAATGGTGACGGGTTCTTCATTTTATTAGTTGCATTCATTTTGTGTGTCTCATGTTTATAGAAGGGGTAATAGTATTGTTGATATTATTACCTCTCATACTGTTTCGTTTGGTTTTTGGTTTTCTTGCCTTCCTTGTATTAAGGATACTGTCAAAGAGGGTTTTTTTGTTCCTGGTAATTTTTAATTTCATTAGAGGGATACTCTTTTTTCCATATGGTTTTTTCCTTTTGGATTTTCCATATGGGTTTTAATGAGGTCTCGGTCCTCAGAGTTATCAGTATGTGATAACTGGGATTTTCAGGTTTAAGTTATCTTCTTTTTCTTTTTATTTAATACAATTCATTTGGAATACAAGAAAATATCTCCAAATTCTCTCTCAACATAAATCTATACTCAATACTTTCAACAGGGTATCATGATTCCTTTAATTGCATTTCCATTACAGTTGTCTTTCAATTGCAGATCTCACTTTTTTTCTCCACCTGCTAAAACTTATTTTCTTCGATCCATTCTTCATCTATGGCTTTTGCTCCTACAACTTTTGTGCTACCCACTTTTCATTCCAATTGATCCGATTGGATCAAACGAATTACATGTTCTGGAGAGCTCGAATTATATGGTTTTGAGGATCTCATTACACTACAAGAATTTCGCAAAATTGTGACGAAACTTAACGATGGATTCATATCTGTCATTAGTTTCCATAGCCTAGCGATGAATCATCCATCGGTAACCGTTTCAGAGATTTAAAAAGGCAGGAGGCTTTGGCGCTCAAAATTAATGACGGACTTTCAGTCGTTAGCATCTAACGACGGATGCATTCCCTTGTTAATTTTTTTGATTATTCAATTAAATATAACATAAAATATTAATGACGGAAACAATCTATCGTAAATAATTATCTGATTATTTTTATATAAAAATTAAGTTTAACGACGAACCTATTAAGTATATCCTGAATTTAATAATTTTTTTAAAAAAACTTAACGACAGAAATAGTTCGTCGTTAAATATTCAGAGATTTTATTATTTAAAAATTATAAAGCTAATTGTTTGTATGCCAAATCACACTACGCAAACTACTTCAATCCGGACTCCCGCAAGAGGACGGGGTCGATTGTAGGACGGAGAGCTAACTCAGGTCGTGTCTCTCGAGGAAAGCTTCGTGTGGGAGATTATCTTTCTATGCTCTAATTGTCAACAAGCACATGAATTTAAACACACACCTAAATATTCTAACTAGGGTTGGAGGGTTTGTCTAAACTATCAAATAGAGCAAGTAAAATTGACTTACAACACCACCAATCACAAAGATAGAGGATATGATTATGAGAAGAGCATTCGGGTGTATATTCTGTCATTGATTTCTCTCCTAACTTGAGTCAAGTTGATTACATTAATCCCGGTCGTACAATAGTCCATTTAATTGGTTTAACTTCAGTTACTGTCACCGTCTATCCGTTAAACCTCTATCGGCTATATCATACGAACCAATAAGCTTATGTACGCAGTCCACCTAAACATTAACAATTAGACTTATGAAACCCAGTCCATCTAACATTGAAGGAACCTAGTTCGGGCTCTAGAATCTCCTCTCGGTCTCATTTAAAGCCTAGCAATGCTAAGTAGTGGCCAATTACCCAACATAATCAAGCACAATTCCAACAACAAGAAACCAACCATCACAAGCATAAAATCGAACCCAAATTGATTATTTTCCCCCTAATGTAGGAATTATCCCAACACCAAATGAATTTTATAAAAGAAAACCCAAAAGAATCCTAAAAGTCCCAGATATCACATGTCGATAACTCAGGGGACCGGAGCCTCATTAAAACCCATATGGAAAACCCATGGAGGGAAAAACCATGTGGGAAAAAGAGTACTCCTCTATACAAAATGAAAATAACCATGAGAATGAAAATCCTCTAAAACAGCAGTAGAAATACAAGAAATATCATGAAACCAAGAACCAGAAACAAGAGAAGAGGAAGATAAAATATCAGCTACCTTATTTCCTTCTCTATAAACATGCGAAGCACAAAAATGAATACTATCAATATAATCCATAGCCGCACGCCAGCGAGCCTTGCTAACCCAAGGAACCTGCAAGCTTCGAGTCTTGAGAAGAGATACCACATAGACGGAATCTGCCTCTAGTCAAATAAAGTCTAGAGACAGTATTCTTGCCCACTCCAATGCCACCAAAACCGCATGAACCTCTGCCAGGAAAGCAAAACCAATTCCTTCTTCAGTATGAAAACGCCCACAAATAGAGCCGTCCGATCTCCGAAACACCCCTCCCGTAAACAATTTTCCAGGAGCACCTAAAGCCGAACCATCCGTATTAATCTTAATCCAACCAGGGGGAGGCGGCAACCAAGAAACCGAAATAGCCGACTTCAAAGGAGGTGGCCGCGGCTTAATTCCAAGAGTCCTCAAAATGATCAAATTGTCAATATCATTTTTCATATGCCCTTTCTTACCAACCATATAATCCACTTCCCGCCAAGCGACACGAACCACATTAATCAGAATCAAAGGGGTTGGAATCAAGTCATCATAAATCGCCTTATTTCTAAAGGTCCAAATAGCCCAAACGACCGTAACAACCGCCAACCTCCATAATACGGAAACTTGGGAACTAAAAGCAAAGTTCATAAACTGAGTGAAAGCTTGATGGAAAGAAGCTGCACTCACGTCTTGAATATGAAACATATCAAACACCCAACGCCACACCAATTTTGTCAACGTGCAGTCCCAAAATAAATGGTCCATTGTTTCGTTAGCATCACGGCACATAGCACAAACAGAAGGCCCAACAAATGCATGCAACTTATCCATGGTAGGCAACCGAGAAAGAAGTAACCTCCAAACAACAAGAGATCGACGAACGGGAATTAAAGAATTCCATATCCAAACACCCCATTTGACCGTAGGGAACCGAACCCTCGTATGAAGCCGAGCAACCTTGGCCGACACATCTCCATGCAACGATTTCGACCAAAGACGTTCATCATCACCAGTGATAATCGGAACACAACGTATATCCATCCAAATATCTGGATAAGCCGAAATAAAAGACGCCGTAACTCTCCAAATACCATCCACCAAAAAATCTCCTACCTTATCCGTAAGGGTTCTATGCGCCTCAACTGGAATTTTTAATTTGTCAACAATGGAATAACCTAGCCAATTATCGTGCCAAAAGTTAGTAGATGAACCCATCCCCACGATACACATAGAATCATGTAAAAGAGATGTGGAATGCTCTCGAATTCCAGGCCAAATAAAAGAGTACGGCACACACTTAGCCATGCAAAGAAAATTGAAAAACCGAGTATGCATAAGCTTAAATACCGAGGAATCCGACACCATATATTTCCAAGCAAGACTCATTAGAAGACCACGATTGAGATCCTTAAACGAAGAAAGACCAATGCCTCCCTCCTCAAACATCGCACACGTACGAGTCCAGCTGACCGCAGTATACGAGCGAACATTAACATCTCCTTTCCACAAAAAATTCCTCATAGCTGTGTCTAACTTTCGAACCAGGGAAACAGGCCATTCATAAACCATCATAGAATGTATAGCCGAACTTACGATCACTGATTTGAGAAGGCACAAACGGCCAGCCATAGAAAGAACTTGTCCATTCCAGCGGTCAAATTTCAACAAAATTTTATCCGCTAAACGCCTCATATGCAACACCTTTGGAATACCTTGAAAAATTGGGACACCAAGATAATCCGTTGGAAAGGATCCCACAGTAAATCCCAGCTTGTCCGAAAGCAACTTCTTCACCCTTGGCTTCGCACCAACACCATAAAACACCCTCGATTTTTGACGACTACAAACCTGACCAGAGACTTGCACATATAGGTTCAAAATTTTATGAATTACACGAACATTCGAACGAGTAGCTTGGCAAAATAAAAACACGTCATCAGCATAAAAAATGTGTGTCGGAAAATTCTCACCCCTAGCAAACGACATCGACAACATCACCCCTAGCAACATCGACATCGTCCCGCATGAGTTCTATTCAAAGCATTTACCCCCTCCGAAGCTAAAACAATTGCATCATGAATTTGACGCCCCTGGATAAATCCATATTGATTAGAAGATACCAAACGTGACGCCACAACATTAAGATGATTTGCCAGAATTTTAGCCCAACACCATGTTCAAAACAACACAACATTCATAAAAGCCATTAATTTCATAAATTAAAAGATAAATAAAATACAAACTTCTACAATGTTTGTTGTCTCAAGAGTTTTGGGACAATTCTTCACAAATGGGCTAAAGCTAAAAGAAAGAATCACCAAAGTGGAGCTCCTCGTTCAAGCTTAGCTACCGCGGTCCACTTGAAGTTGGGTTCCTCTTCTTGAGCCGTCATCAAAGTGCAGCTCCTTCTGCAAGTCTAGCTTTCACGGATGGCTTGGAGTTGGACTCCTCTTCTCGGGCCTTCCTCCTTAAGCTCTAACTCCCTTACCTCTTCTCCTCCTCCTTTCTCTCTCTTTGGAACGGTGGTGAAGGTGAAGTGGTAGATGGAAGGGTAAGTAGGTGAATGGGATGTGTGAAGAGAGATGAAGTGGAATAAATCGGATCAAGTGAGATGGAGTGTGTAATATCTTTTTCAAAAAGATATGGAAAGATATGGTAGATAAGAGGGAATATTTGTTGGAAGATTTGGGGACAAAAATCAAAAGGCTAGGAATTAGGGTAATTAAATCCCTCATTCCCCTACAAATCTGGTGCCAAAAGTCCACCCCTAATCTATTTTTCCCAACTGGCCATGTGAAGATAAATGAAGGAGTCGAGCCTTGGTTCAAAACGGGGACTGATGAGGGAAAGTGGCAAAACTGATCGGGCGTGAAAAACTGAACAGGGAACTGTATAGGTTTCACCCCGCACGCGGGCGGGGTACCGCGCGCTCACGGGAGCTGGGATGCACAGACCGCGTGCTCGCGGAGATTGTGTGTCTGAGGGCTGCCGAGTGCAGTCGCGCGCGTCTTGCGTGTGCACGCTGTGTCGCTCCACTTCGGCAGCTTCCACGACTTTGCTTCGTTCTCGCTCGTTTCTTGACCGATTGACCCGATTCAACTTGTTGCATGCTTCTTATTTGATTCTCTATCTTTCCATTGTCTTGAATCCCTCAAATTTTGCAGTCATTTATCCTCCATTTTCTCAAGATGTTGTGTATATCTGACATAACTCACCAAAAGAGCAAAAGTGAAGGAGACAACATAAAAATCAGACAAAAACACAGGAAAAACACACACAAAAGATACTAAATTCCTACAATAAAACAGTACAAAGAATCACTAAACAACTCCCCCACACTTAACCCTTTGCTTGTCCTGAAGCAAACAAAATCATTCAAGATATGAAGCAAGAAGGAATTGCCCGCAAGAAGATAATGCACACTAGAACATTCTACACTATTTCAAACTAGAATGCTTATCATCGAGGAGAATGATATCATTTATTAAACAAGGCATGTGGCTCGTCCAATGATAATAAGTAGGCAAGTTTTCTTAATCGAAATGCAAGAAATGTCCCGGAGAACATTCCTCTTACTAACTCCCCCATAGTGTATTCAAAAATAACCCGGGAATGCACCCAAAGGATATAAATTGTTAGGTGAAATCATCAGGGTAAGCTGAGCTTTCTAACATAGTTTCCCATACTCATCATGGATAGATTCAAAGGAATGACACACATGATAAGAGTAGAATCTAAAATCCAATCCCGTCTATTACAACAATTAAACAAGAGGACGTGGATCAAGCTTCACAAGGTTTAGTCCTTAGGAATAAAATCCCTAGTGTCCTTGTGTAGTTTCCCATACTCATAGTCGATTTAAATGACTAGAGGAGCATAAATCCTTATTATCCTCGCTTTTATTTAACATACATTTTATTTTATTTATTTTTTTCTACTTTTTTTGTATATATTAAATGATAGGAAGTTAGATGAAAGAATGATTTTTCGAGCATCATTGACGCATTTGACTAGAGAACGAACAAACCTTCAATATTCTTAGAGGATGAGACCCCACAACACAAATCATCAAAACATAATCATTCTCAAGAGAACTCCCATTCTACAATGAAATAATGAGAATGATTTCATGCAGTATGAACATCTTAACAATAATCCCTTGAAGATTCATATTCCAAATAATCAAGTTTATCAATTAGACAAGACAAATCATGCAAAGTGTGAGTTTAAACAAACAAATCACAACAAAATCAAGATATAAATCAAAACAAAACAAAATGACACACAACAAATTTCAAAATAAATTTTTTTAAAATTCAACATAAATTTCAAAATTCAACATAAAATAAAAAATACAATCATAAAGACATAAAAACATAAGTTCACCCCCCACACTTAAAACATGCATTGCCCTCAATGCAAGAATTAAAGGAAAGAGAAAATATTACAGAGTGTAGAAGATCGGCAACAGGCGCAGGTTCCTACAAAACAACACAAACAACAAACGACGAACAGAGAAAATAATAGAGAAAATAGAAAAATATTAACAACGCACACCAAACACAAAATAGGAAAACAAATAAAAACACTTCACTGCTCTGGTGGTTGAAAATGTGGTGGAAGTGGCTGCGGAGTTGTGAGGAATTAGGGTTATATTAGAGCCTTTGTTTGTGGGGCTGAGGGTGCGCGCTCATGGGAAGAAGCGCGCTCGTGGGGTGTGTTGAAGGGCGAGGGGCCACGCGCTCACGTGCGCGCCGCACTCGCAGTGTCATTTGACCGAGAGCCTCACCCTGCGGTCGTGTCAGTGCCGTGCTGACGGACCTACACTTAGTCATTTTTCATCAGTTTCCTGAGCCAGCTGAGCGCTCATCATTCTTTGCCCCTACGAGACAACAACAAAAAATACAAACTTAAACACACAAAAGGGTAAAAATTAAACTAAACATAAAAGCAATAAAATCATGGGTTGCCTCCCATGCAGCGCTCATTTTAATATCCCGAGCTGAACAGAGCCTTAGTAGATTATCATGGAGGATCTTTGAGCATGATCGGCTCGACTTCGTGCTCCCATTGTTGGTCTTCATTTCGAGCTTCATTACTCAAAGAGTAAGCTTCACTCGAACTTTTCCCTTCCCAGTTGGGCACCCCAATCCTCCTTGGTTTGTGAATGTTTCTGAAGACAGGGTTAGCTTCCTGTTTAGACATTTTTAACCTAGCATACACAGACTTAAACGAGAAAAGGGATCACACGCAACTGGGGAAGAAGAAATGAAAGCTAAAAGAAAAACACAAAAACACAAATACCAAAACAAAACAACACGAAAACAAAAACACTAAGCAAACACAAAAGCACAAACACGAAAACAATTATAACACAAAAAGATAATACGCCTAAAGCTTTCCCCAGCAACGATGCCAGTTTGTTTGTATGCCGAATCGCAGTACGCAAACTACTTCAATCTGGACTTCCACAAGAGGACGAGGTCGATTGTAGGACAGAGAGCTAACTCGGGTCGTGTCTCTCGAGGAAAGCTTCATGTAGGTGATTATCTTTCTATGCTATAATTGTCAACAAGCACATGAATTTAAACACACACCTAAACATTTTAACTAGGGTTGGAGGGTTTCTCTAAACTTTCAAATAAAGCAAGTAAAATTACCTAACAACACCACCAATCACAAAGATAGAGGATAGGATTATGAGAAGAGCATTATAGTGTATATTCTCTCATTGATTTCTCTCCTAACTTGAGTCAAGTTGATTATGTTAATCCCGGTCGTACAATAGTCCCCTCAATTAGTTTAACTTCAATTACTATCACCGTCTATCCGTTAAACCTCTATCGGCTATATCATACAAACCAATATGCTTATATATCCAGTCCACCTAAAGATTAACAATTAGGCTTATGAAATCCAGTCCACCTAACGCTAGTTCGAGCTCTAGAATCTCTTCTTGGTCTCATCTAAAGCCTAGCAATGCTAAGTAGTGGCTAATTACCCAACATAATCAAGCACAATTCCAACAATAAGAAACCAACCATCACAAGCATAAAATCGAACCAAAATCGATTATCTACCCCATAATGTAGGAATTAGCCCAACACCATACTCAAAACAACACAACAATCATAAAAGCCATTCATTTCATAAATCAAAAGATAAATAAAATACAAACTTCTACAATGTTTGTTGTCTCAAGAGTTTTGGAATAAATCCCCATAAATGAGCTAAAGTGGAGCTCCTCGTTCAACCCTAGCTACCGCATTCCACTTGAAGTTGGGTTCCTCTTCTCGGGCCATCATCAAAGTGGAGCTCCTTCCGTGGATGGCTTGGACTTGGACTCCTATTCTCGGGCCTTTTTCCTTAAGCTCTAACCCCCTTACCTCTTCTCATCCTCCTTTCTCTCTCTTTGGAACGGTGGTGAAGGTGAAGTGGTAGATGAAAGGGTAAGTAGGTGAATGGGGTGTGTGAGGAGAGAATGGTTGATGTGTGAAGAGAGATGAAGTGGAATGAATGGGATCGAGTGAGATGGAGTGTGTAATATCTTTTACAAAAAGATATGGAAAGATATGGGAGATAAGAGGGAAGATTTGTTGGAAGATTTGGGGACAAAAATCAAAAGGCTAGGAATTAGGGTAATTAAATCCCTCATTACCCTACAAATCTAGTACCAAAAGTCCACCTCTAATCTATTTTTCCCAGCTGGCCATGTGAAGGAAAATGAAGGAGTCGAGCCTTACTTCAAAACAGAGACTGATGAGGGAGAGTGGCCAAACTGATCGGGTATGAAAAATTGAACGGGGAACTGGACAGATTGCACCCCGCAAGCCGGCGAGGTGCCGCGCGCCTGTGGAGGCTGGGATGCGCGCACCGCGTGGTCGCGGGGGATGTTTGGTCAAGGGCTGCCATGCGCGGTCGGTTGCGTCGTGCGCACTGTGTTGCTCCGTCTTTGGCAGCTTGCACAGTTATCCTTCATTCTCGCTCGTTTCTTGGCCGATTGACCCGATTCAACTTGTTGTGCGCTCCTTATTCGATTCTCTATCTTCTCATTATCTTGAATCCCTCAAATTTTGTGGTCATTTATCCTCCATTTTTTCAAGATGTTGTGCAAATCTGATATAACTCACCAAAAGAGCAAAAGTGAAGGAAACAACATAAAAATCACACAAAACACAGAAAAAACACATACTAAAGATACTAAATTCCTACAATAAAATAGTGCAAATAATCACTAAACACTAACGACAGAACAGATCCGTCGTTAATTTTTAGGTGATTTAATTATTTCAAAATATAAAATTAACGATAGACACAGTCCGTTGTTAGGTTTTTATGAATTTATTAATTAAGAAATTTAAATCTAACAACAGATGTTGTCTGTCATTAATATGTTCTGATTTAATAATAAAATAAAATTAATTACTAATGAAAGATAAATCTACCGTTAAAAATCGATTTAATATTAGATATCGCTTCTTCTTTCTCATTTTCCCTAACTTCAAACCCTAACCTTCCTCTCCACCGTCCGCTGCCGAGCCAACACCAATGCCGCCGTCCTCTCTCTCACCCTAGTCTCTATCTTCATCTTCCACTGCATCTCTCTCTCATTCTATATATCTTCACGAGTCTCTCTCTTTCTCTCTCTCTCTCTCTCTCCGCTGAAGTCTACCTCGCCGTCCACGCTTCATCACCGGCCCGACACCACCGCCCCAACGCTCTCTCTCTCTCCACCGTCTGTCTGCCACCACCGCATCTGTATGTCTGTCACAGTCATTCTCTCCCTGATGTTCTCACTCTGACACTCTCTCCGTCGCCTCATCACCTGCAACAACATCTAGTGAGCCTCTGGTGACGCTCAATTAGAGCAGGTATCTCTTTCTCTTTCACTCTCTGCAGTGTGTGTGTGTGTTCTCTGTCACTCTCTCTCTCTTTATATATATATATATATATATATATATATATAGTGTGTGTGTGTGTGTGAATGTGTTCTAGCTTAGTGATTGCGGGGATGTGTGTGTGTGTTGCAGCCTGGTGGCTACGTGTGCATGCCTGTAGCTTAGTTTAACATGTTACTTCTCTTGTGATTAATGTTTTCGTCTACAGCTCCTTCTCTGGCCACTGCAACATTTGAGCTAATTCTCCAGCGATGAGACTCCTAACTATTCGAGGTATTAGCCTCTACTAATTATTAAAGACCGACATTAACATGCCAATCGTATGCTATGAGATTTTCACTAAGTAAAATTAGTTCTAAGTAGTTTAGTTTAACATGTTCGAAATAATGTTTAGCTCTTATAAACATTTACATATATGTTTGAAATAATGTCTAACTTAGTTATATTAACGATTTTGTTAATGCGATGTTGTGCACTAAGCATTTTTGTATCATTTGCTCCTCTTTGCACTTGCTAGAGTGATTAATTGTTATTGATCTTTATGACATAGAATCATCACTAAGTATTAAATTTTTCCAAGTATATTTGATGTTCTAGACAACTTTCATAAAGATGTACATGAACATGATCTTGATCTCAATAAAGACAGCTCAAATAGGAAGATTGGATTGAACTGAAGATGAAGACGGTTGTGCATCAAGACACAACTGAGATTGTTCAACACACTGAGTACTACCAACTAGATTGAGTGATATACAGAAGTCAGTTTGTGAACATACAAGGTATTCCATTGTGCTACCTTATGAGAATGTTCAAAGATCAATAATGTTCATTGAAACGTTCATGAATGTTTGCATAAACATCCTTTGTCCAGATTATTCTTTAAAGATCATAATTATATCCAGAATTACACTAATGTGATGAGTGGGTACCAATATTGTTTGGAACGAGATGACATTTCATCTACCATATTTGAACCTCATATATGCTCATTTTGGTATTAATTGTACTTTATAATGTTTATTTAGTTATTTTATATTGTATTATATATTATTTTGTCTAATGTATTAACTAAGACAATATTTATATAATCTATTATTAATATGGTTGCTTTCAAAATAAAATTTTATCGAAATTTTGAGTACAATATGTGCATAATAATATGTTATAATAATTTATAAAATTTCTTGTTAAATTTTCAAGATTTTAATATGGTTTCCGTCTTTTTTTTCAATTTTCTACGATATCGATATATCAGTAAAATTGAAGTTATGATATTTAAAGTGATAGCGATATTTTCATCATTGGTCAAAAATTTAAAGAACCATGTTCCCACGTCAGTTGTCTACATTATTTTGTACCAGAAAAATATTTTAGAAAATGTGGGCTAAGTGCCAGAAAACATTCAGTGAGTTTATCGTGTCCGTTCAAACACTTATAAAGTTTATCATATTAAAAGCCAATAATCCAATATTTGTAATCATGTTAATGCGCTTAAGAATATTTATTCAAAAATTAATAAAACAATATCCATTCTAATGCCCATGCCCTTAGGAATAATTATACAAAAGCGAAGAATTCAATATTCATTGTCATGTTAATGTGCTTAAGAATATATATTCAAAAGCGAACAATTCAATATTTATTCTCATATCAATGTACTTAAGAATATTTATTCAAAAATTGATGCATTCAATTAACCATGCGTGAATACTGACTCTATGTCATCACATAACTATCTTTCAATATAATTAACCATGCCATGCGTGAATATAGACCCTATATCATCACATAACTATCTTTCAATATAATTAACCATGTCAGAATTCATCATGCAGGTCAAATCATATCCCCGTTGAGCGAAAATAGTCGAAAATCATTTATGGACGAAAGCATTGTAAAAACAAAGATTTTAATTAGCAAAACTCACCTTATAGCTAAAATAGTTGGAGCTTTACACATGCCCTGCAAATCTTAAGTCTAAGATCTCGAGTTCAGGCCTACAAAATGAGAACTACCTATTAGCACCGTGCTATATCCTAAACCTATAATATAAGGTAAGTTTGGACTTAATGAACGAGCTCTCGAAATTTGGGGCTTAAACGGAAAATTCTCGGAGAATGTATAGATTTACATTGTCCCAAAAGGCCCAATTACAGTCTTGATCATTTAAATCATTTAAGAATAAACCCTTGGAATAAAAGAAAGTAATACATATCTAAAAGATGATTGTAATACTCCTTATAATTAATCCATAATTATTTTGCTCAACTTTATAAACATTTATTATTTAGAATTTAAATGATGAAAATAAAATAATAACATCCTAAACTAACTCAATATTCTCTCTCTCTCTCTCTCTCTCTCTCTCTCTCTCTCTCTCTCTCGACTTCACACACACATGAAAACAACCACATTTCACATTTTTCTCTCCTCACATGCCATGAATGAATTAAAATAAAGAACTTATTTTCCCCTTTGAGACGTACAGTAGTCGATAAAGACACATACACACTTAAAACAATATTTCAAAAATAAGAACACTTTAATTTTTTCTTTTCCCAACCCCAAAACCTGTGTGTACTCATCGCCCTAAACCTACTTCAGTTCACACATTTTAAAACAACAATCATTCTCTCTCTCTCTCTACAAACTCGTTGGCATCACTTGAACAAGAAATAAAAGCAGAGTCTAAAATTAAGTGGGTGGAGAGAATGAGCTCAATTAAATTAAAAAATGTATTTATATTTATTTTGAGATAGGCTTAAAGCCCAAGAGTTGAAAGCATTTTGGAGTTGGGTTTCTTTTAATTAATTCTTGACAAGCCCATTAAAATAGATTGGATTCTAAGTTAAAAATTCTATTTTTCTAAATAACTTGACCCAAGTTCCTAGTATGGTCCAACTATAAAATTTTGGAGTATTATATGTTCACTCTTGCAGCTAGTCGCAACTGCTGATTGTTCTGTTTGCTCTCAAAACACTTGGAGAAGTCAACTATTTTCTGGGAATGGAAATCACAAAATGATAGTCTCAATTTGATATCAATAAATCCAAATGTATCTCTAGGTTACTGGACAAGCATAATATTTTAGATGACAAGCCTTGCCCCACTCCTATGACTACAACCACAAAACTATCGAAATCTAGTAACAAGTCTTTTAATGATGTTATTTTGTACAAAATCACGGTTGGGGCACAATAATATCTGACTTTGACATGCCTGCATATCGCTTACACTATTAACAAATTGAGCCAGTTCCTCCAAGCACTGACTCATGCTCATTGGACTGCATGTTTTACTCCATCTTCATCCATACAATTTGAGGGATTTTAAGATGCGGAATGGGCTAGTTACGTTGTCCTCATGATAGACGGTCTACGGGTGGACAGATATTGTATTTTCCTCTGTAATAATCTCATTGTTTGGAGTAAGAAGCAGGAAGTTGTCTCAAGGAGTACTGTAGAATCTGAATAATGTTCTCTTGCTACGGCCACAACTGATCTTCTATGGCTACTACACTCTTTTTGCACTGAACTTGGTGTTTCTTTCATCTTACATTCCAAGCTTTGGTGCCACAAAATAATAGTGTAATTGCCCATTCTTCGAACCCAGTCTTTCATGCTCAAACTAAGCACATTGAAGTTGATGTTCACTTTGTCAGACTCATATCATAAAGGTTGAACATGTTCCTTCAATAGATCAGTCAGCTGACATTTTCACAAAACCATTATTTGAGTCTTGTTTTTTGATGCTTCGCAATCAGCTCAAACTAAAAAGTAAGGTCTAGCTAGCTTCTAGGGGTATGATAGATTAAATTAAAATATTTCTCTTCCATCTTTTTTATAGAAGCCTACGTGGCATGATCAGCTGCAAATCACCGACGCCAGACGATCCAAATTTATCCTGAATATTCCCTATCGAATAACAATCAATTTCATAAAGATATATAATTTGTAATGAATTAAACTGTTAGTGCCACAGTTATGCACTAAGTGTTCGTGTTATTTTATTGGCGAGATATGTTCAATAATGTGTGCTTGGGTATGTCCCTAAAGCTATTCATTCCGCTGTGCGTGAAAAGAAGAACAGTTGGCAAACTGTTCCATCTGATGTCCCAAATAGAACCAGGGACTCATTTATATGGCAGTTTCCATAAATAGAATATCTTGCACGGATCCGTTCATGGAAGGCAAGATATGTTCGATTGACTGCCTTGTGGAGTAGATACCAAGCTGTTAATAACCCTCCTATCCAAAGAAAGTATCTACACACATTTGGGAAGATCATAAGCTATCAATTCACTTCTATATTGGTGGCGTATAAAGATCGGCGACAAGTGTGAAGTGAAGGCTATTTGAAGACCGATTCATTGTGCAATCAGTGGACTTTTTGATTAGATTCTCTTGCATATTATTTGAGAGTCATTGTGGTTTGTGTCCCAAGTATTTTTATTAGTAGTTGTTCCTTAAAACAGTTCAACGTGATAGACTAGTTTTGAGTATTTTCGAGTGAAACACGTGAGGGGATTTTTAATCTATTTTGTACGCAATCTCGGGAGAGATTGTAAGTTGAAGTCGTGGGTAGCTAGAGGGAATCTAGTATCACGGTTGTAAAGGGATCTTACAGCTTTCGGCTAGTGAAAGAGTTCATGGAGAAGAACGGGCGACATAAGGAGGGAGTCCTATATGTGTAAGATCGCAAATACACTTCATGAAGGAGTAACAGTCGAATCTTCAAGTTTAGGGGCAATCCTCCCAGAGTAGGTTGATTAACCGAACTGGGTTACCAATCTCGTACATATTTTATTACTTTTTAATTTATGTTCTTAGATCTGTCCCACACATATCGTAGAACAACTTATAGCAGTATTTATTAATCACTTGTGAGCACAGATTCTAGTTTATTAATTGGTATCAAAGCAGGTCACCTTTCTTAAGGTGTGATCATGGGTTTTTAATCCGTGTATTTTGTGTTGTTTTTCCGAGATGGACACAATGAAAGAAGGAGCCTCGACGGTGCGACCTCCGCTACTAGATGGCAATAATTATGCCTATTGAAAAGCAAGAATGACAGTTTTCATACATTCAATTGATGAACGGGCCTGGAAAATGGTGACTGAAGGCTAGAAGCCCCCACCAAGAAAGATGAAAAAGGCAAAGTGGTGCTGAAGCCGAAAGAAGAATGGGAGGATGTCGACTACCATGTCATGGGGCTAAATGCTAAAGCCATGAACGCTATCTTCTCTGTTGTTGACATGAATATCTTCAAGCTCATATCCACCTGTGATAAAGCCAAAGATGCGTGGGATATCTTGCAGACCACGTTTGAAGGAATAAGCAGTGTTCGTGCCTCTCGAATGCAACTGCTTACCAGCAAATTTGAGAACCTTCGCATGGATGAAGGTGAAAAACTTGCTGATTTCAACGCCAAGATTTGTGACATCGCTAATGAAAGCTTTGCCCTTAGAGATGCGATCTCTGAAGAGCAAGATGAAGTTACAAGAGCTGATGGGGTCCCTGCGAACATTTAAAATGGGGCTGACAGATGATGAGACAGTGCAGAAGAAAAGCATAGCTTTTCAGGGAGGTTTCAGTACTGATGTGCGAAACAATGTCCCTGACAAAAATGATCTTGCCGAGACAATTGCAATGTTGTCCAAGAACTTCACAAGATTTGCTAAATGATATGAGAAAGTCTTCTCAAAATAACTCTGGCAAAATAAGGTTTTTAAACCTCGAAGATCAAAAGATGAAGATTCAAATGAAGATAAACATAAAGATGTCAAGTGTAGAGAGTGCGGTGGTTTTGGTCACTACCAAGCCGAGTGTGCCAATACTCTCAAAAAGAAGAACAAATCATAATATTCTACTCTCAGTGAGAGTGATAACCCTGATGATAGCGGAAGTGATGAAGAATGTGTGAGCAATCATATTGCTTTCATGACACAGTCTATCAAAGAAACTATGTCTGCGACTGTCCCTGACAGTCAGGATGATAAGGTGTCTGAATGCAGTGATGGAGAAGAGTTCACTAAAGAATCTGCCATGGAAGCATATAAAAAACTTCATAAGAGTTGGATCATGGTGGTTCAGGCCAATGAAGGGCTGATGAAAGAAAATGTCGATCTCTTGAAAGAAAGAGATAATCTTGCCACTCGTGTTAAGGAAGTGCAAAGTGACTTGCTGCAGTTCAGAAACAACAGTCACTCTCAGACTGGTGAGCTTCAACATCTAAAGAAGCTTGTGAAGATGATGAACTCTGGACCATCTCAGATGGATGAGATTCTTTCCCAAGGAAAGAGCCCTCAAGATCATTCGGGGCTCGGATTCAATGGTGGTCATACTTATGGCGGATTCTGTCAAAGACAGACCTCTAGAACAAAAGATTCAACAATTACAGAATCGAGAGCTGAGCCAAACAACAAGCAACAACGAAAGAAATCTCCTCAAAAAACACGTGTTGTGTATCATTACTGTGAGAAACCTGGTCACATTCGACCACACTATAGAAACTTGATCAATGGCCTCCGAAGGATGAAAAGAAGGGGTTTTGCAGAATCTGATCAGTTTTCCAGAAAAAATGTCCTAAATAGATCCAGGAACAACCACAGAAATTATGTGGTTCATGCGGCCCTCAATATTCATGCAAAAAGTAGCTGGTACTTTGACAGCGGATGCTCTAGGCATATGACCGGACATGCTAGCATGTTGATCAACATACAAAAAGATTGCTCATACCAATATGTTACCTTTGGAGATGGTGTTAATGGTAGAGTGCTTGGCCGTGGATGTCTAAATGTGCATGGGATGCCCAACCTGGAGGACATGCTGCTTGTAGAAGGACTGAAAACTAATTTAATTAGCACTAGTTAGTTGTGTGACCAAGGTCTCTTGGTGCATTTCACTCGAGACAAATGTCTTGTCAAGAACAAAGAAAGTGTCCTTCTGATGGATGGGGACAGATCGAATGTAACAGCCCGGTCTCGAGGATGGGGACGGGGTTGTTGTGCGTAAAATAGCACGAAGAATGAGAAATCCAGGGGGGTGTTTTTAAAATTAAACTAAGTTAGCGCCTCAAGAACTTAGGCAACTTAACTTTATGACTTGGGAGAACTATCATTTTCAACGAATCAATAAGGGTCAAAGGGTTCAATCGGGTCAAATGATTCAATCTAGTTGTGGCACCCTCAAACGGATGTAGAAGAAAAGACTAACAATGTGAGTGTGCCTTGTATTTTTTTTTTTGAAATAGAATAGAAAAGTATTGGATCACTCGTAATTTACTTTCACACATAATTTACATAATTATATTAAGGGTAGAAAGAGTACTGTAAAGTCAAAAGAGTACACCAGGGAAAATAAAAGTTTATGTACAATCAAAACAGTGATCTTCGAAGTAGTTTCATGCTTGAACAAAAATAGAGTCAAAAGGTGGTGCGAAAAGCTTATAAACAAAAGATTTACAACGGAGTGTGCCTTGAAATAATATTTACTTTCACACATAATTTACATAATTATATTAAGGGTAGAAAGAGTACTCTGAAGTCAAAAGAGTACACCAGGGAAAATAAAAGTTTATGTACAATCAAAACAGTGATCTTTGAAGTAGTTTCACGCTTGAACAAAAATAGAGTCAAAAGGTGGTGCGAAAAGCTTATAAACAAAAGCCCATCAGGTCATCATCCATATACATAGACGCACATGAACTCTTGGAAACTCCACGTCCCGCATCAAGCACTTTTATGCTTCATCAAAATCACCTACAATGCATGAACTATATGAGCTAAAGCTCAGTAAGCAGAAATCATGCACGTGATCTTATATGCAACGTATAAAGAAGATACCACACCATGACTAATGCTTGTGTTACAAAATATTTTCATCTCAAAAGAATTTTCAGTGTTTAGGAACTTGGCTCCCTTCACCAGAAACCAACATGAGTCATGAGCTCATAATATATTCAATATCACTTGGGCAGAATGTGATTAGTGCACTCATTTGGCTTATCCTTCCTGGACCCCAAGGGACACGCCCCCTGCCTGTTCCCTTTGATGCCACATGAAAGTCATCCCACATTAGCCACTCATCACCTCAAAGGTGCAGTCGAAGTGGACCATTCTCCCTGGACCCCAAGGGACACGCCCCCTGCCTGTTCCCTTTGATCCCACATGAAAGTCATCCCACTCGAGGCACAAATATCAACACAGCACAACACGGGCTGGTGGTGACCAATCCCAAACAAAACATTTTCTCTCGCTCAAAACCATTTCATGCATGCAACCTCAACAACATCTATATGTCGTGCATGCATATGTTTATGCTCATGTACGAGATATTTAATGTAAAGAAATAGAATTCCATAAGTATGTACCACATATCTCAGATAATGAATTATAACACAATAACAAATAATAATCACATATAATCAAATGATAATATATTCATGCATTGTAGTTGCAAATGAATTTCTACTTACCCTTATTCTTGCGCTTATAATATTTGTAATCCTAAACTCGGTGCTTTCTCAACAGAATCTAATTAACATAAATCATAAATTAACACTCAGTTTACTAACCAATGCTTAATAATAAAATGAAATAAAACATTATTTTCTTGATCATCAGTCTTCATTTTTTTTTTGTAGCAATTTGTACTAAGACCTATATCATCTATAATTTAAATATGTGTTCAACCTAACCTAATATCAATTAAGCCTAGAGGATATATGACGGAATAAAAAAAATTCTAACTTGATTGTCTTTATATATTCGAAACTTCAATGAAAAATAATAAAAAAAACATTATTAAGTATTCAGATGAAAGTATTCTAACAATTTTATCTCTCTCTTGATAGATATATGATACTATACAATCTTAACTAAAACATATGATATTAAAGTAAACAGTTCTCTATTCCTAATATTCAAGGAAATAAAGTAACTTAATTGATCTTATTGACATTAACAATAATTAATTCACATATAATTATCCTTATAAAAAAAATTCACTTTCACTATTTTATTATTTCTCGTTCAATATAATTGAACTAGGTAAACAGTACTAAAATCAATACAATTAAATAAAAATTGTTCTTGCATTATCGAAAAGAAACTTATGAAATATAGATGTTTGATAGGGAATTTTAGTTCTCCACAATGATGTTTCAATATTTATAAACTCGTGTCATGTTTACAAGTATACAAGCATATAATTGTAGACAGGATGAAATGAGGTCGATCCACGAGGAATGAGGAACCAAATAAGACAATGCAAGTACCACAATATTAGATGCAAGGATTATCTAGACGATGTTTAAGTAAGGGTTGATTATCATAAATACCAAAACAAGAACTTATATAATAAACACCAAACAACAAACCCAATACCTAAATGCAAGAAATCAAGATCTAAAAGGAAATGATTTAAGATAACAAGCTAAGGCAAGACTCTAGGACATGGATATACAATGTTCCTCTTGAACATACAACAAGGGTATTCTCAATAATCATGCTTCGTTCAACGATAGAAAGACCACGAATATAGAAGGAACATCTCTCGAATATCTCCTAAATTACGAATGTGACAAGGATGACTATCTCTAACACATTCTAAGGTCGCACCTACCAAAGGCTCAAATGGGTCACATTTCCTTCCACATATTCGACATTCAACTAAGAGTACAAATACATGGATTCAATCCATACATGCTTATGATCACGGGATGGGCAAGATGCAAGTGATTCATACATTTGATGTTAAATGAATGCCACTTCAAACAACACTATTCAAGAACTAGCATGGATTAAAACCTTGACAAAGCATAATCATATATTAAACCCTTATCAAGAACAAGATTCACATTGTTTCACCACATCCTAGAGCCCTAGGGCTCTAGCCTACCATATTTACAACAAGATCAAGAATACAAGAAGAGGATCCAAAACCCATTCTCAATACAAAAGTAAAAGAGTGAAGGAGAAGATAAAACCCAATGTAGAACAAACTCCTTCAATCCCTTGGCTTGAATCTTCAAATGGATCGTTGAATCTTCCTCCTCTTCTTGATATTCTTGATCTTCAAATATCCCAAATGGAGAGTGTTTCTAAGAGAATTTTCGTGTGGAAGATGGATGGTTTAAACTCCCCAAGAGATATATGATATAAAAGACCAATAATGGAGTGCCAAAAGTAAAAAAGTGGATTCGTCAGTCCCGGACGCAACCTCGTCTGGGTCGCGCCTGGAGGTCGAGTTTGGAACACACAAAAACAGGTCTCTGAAGTGCTGAAATGCGGGCCATGTTGGCCGTGCCCGGAGCCCGCATTGCAGAGGCCCTGGGGCGCGGCCTGTCCTGCACCCGCGCCAAGAGGTCGCGCCCGGAGGCCCCTGCAACACGGCCTCGGGCGGGTCGCGCCAGCAGGTCGCGTCCGGAGGCCCCTGCAACACGGCCTCGGGCGGGTCGCACTAGCAGGTCGCGTTCGGTGAGCCTCTCCGGCAGCTTCCACGGTTTTGCTTCGTTCTCGCTCGTTTCTTGGCCGATTGACCTGATTTAACTTGCAATGTGATCCTTATTCGATTCTCTATCTTTTCATGGTCTTAAATCCCTCAAATTTGCATTAATTTATCCTTCGTTACCTATAAAACGCAAACAACAAACAAAACTTCCAAAATTGGAGTTTAAATGCTCAATTTGGGTTAAAACACATACAACACTCTGCAAATCACTTCATTTAAACCTCAAATTATTGTGCAAAAACACCACTCATCAACTCCCCCAAACTTAAATATTTGTTTGTCCCCAAACAAAACAAGAGTAACAAGGCAAGGATTTTGATTTAAGTAGAATCAAGATGACAATTTTCTTCAAAATCAAAAGACGAGCATTGTATAGATGATATTGGCAATCAAACATAAACAAGTATAATAAAATCATCATGATACAACTATTGAAGTATAAGCTCTCACAAGGATCAAAGAACACTCACTCTCGAGTGTATAGACAAAACGTGTATCCGCTCAAGGTCGAGAGTGCACTAGGATCCTACCATATGCTTGCAAAGTGACTACAATCTCCACTACTCCACTTGTGTTCTCAAACAAGAATCATTAAGGGCGTTTTGGGTTGTAGTGAAGGCTTTTCGGAAGGGTAGGACAAATATTTGGCAAAGTGGCGTCCCAAAATACCAAATCAATACATCACCAACCAAGTAGAACCACACAAGTTCTCTTCTACCCTTTTTGTGTCACAACCCAATCTCTTTGAGATTTTTCAAAATTTTTCATTATTTCTTACTCTTTTTGTTTGTGATCACAATGTGAACATCTCTCTTCGTTTCTTCAATTAAGGATTTTCAATTCAAATCAAGATAATTCACTTCTTTTTAATCTTTTCGTCACAAGAATATTTCAACATTTCACCTTTTTCCAATTACAAGATTTCTCAAAAGTTCCAATTGAAAGAATATACACAACTTGTCATTTATTTCATTCCCAACCCAACAAAATCAAGAAAATATTTCAAGGCTCAAAAAGGGCTTGCAAGGATTTCAATTTGCATTGGAAGGTAAATATTTGGATAAAAATGAGTTTAAACAAAGAATGGCCTTAAATCCTTTTCAAGAAATCAAACACACAATTGTAGCCTCAATTAAGTCACAAAGCAAGTTCTAGGGAATAACTAGTGCACTAAGAAGACCATTAATCACTCATCAAAGAAAAGATTACACTTGTGTAATCTTTGGATCAAAATCTTTCCAAGGTAAGTTTTTCCTTCAATAATTGTACTTTTGAGACACAACTAGAACCTTACTTACATTATCATGCTATAAAATCTTGCATTTTATCAACATTTTTCAAAAAATTTCAACATAAGCTCATCATCATTAAAGATTCCAACTCAATCAAAAACATGCTCACAACTCTTATCATGTTACAAGAACATACACCTATTTAAGTCAAAACAACCACAATTCACATATCATAAGGCAATTAAACAAAAACATAGATAAAGCATCACATGCTCATGAAACAAAACGATATGCGATCAATTATCCATCAATGCCTCCATCCGATCAATGCATTAGCAAAAATAAACAAACCTAACATAATCCAAATCATAAATATGCATAAAGAGTCTACTAACATAAACAAATAAACTAGACAATAGTTCAAAGAAAGCAATAAAATGAGTAGAGAAGACCCTTGCCACCATACTCTCTCCCTCTCCCCCAAACTTATTTTGATCCCAGTGAGCAAATAAGTTTGGAGGCAAAAAGGTGGTGGCAAGGCTCACTAACAGCTGCTCAATGTGGTCGATGGCGAGGAGACTGAGGTAGGAACTACTGTGAGAATGGCTGAGATGGGGAAGACGTCATGAACTGTGAAGTTTGGAACTGCTTCAAAGTTTATGAACCTCTTAGTGGTAATGTTCACATTGGAAAGTCTTTCCCAATTTGCCATAAATTGTGGGTCGGGAAGGTGAATTCGGAACCTCATTGGATGGTTCATCGCCAAATCTTCATTTTATTATTCATCTTGATCCTCAATTTTAGGATCGGATTCGGGTTCGGCTCTCCTCCTGGATCTTCCTCCTCTTGCCATTTTAGTGTGTGGGAGTGGTGCCTAAAATAAGAGTAAAACTAAGTTTAAGGAGAGGGGCAAAAATCAATCATTTTTTTTTTAACAAAGTAGATTGTGGATTCCAAGTATGACAATATCCAACACATTCCACAATTTACTATGTTGTACATAATCCCAACTTCTTTTAAACATGCTTGCCCTCTACAATCATTCATGCACCAAAACTATCCCACATTACCATTACAACAAAACATAACACATGGGGCATACATTTATCTTGACAAAAGAGGCCTCAAACCATTTTTGACAATATCAAAAGCATAAACAAGATAAATGTGTGCTCAAAGTCAAACAATAGTAACATTTAGACAACATAGCTTGATAGTTGGTAAAAAGGGTCCTAAACATATGTGACAAAATCAAACACATAAGACCATAAAAATATGCTCAATGCTATCAACAATGCTTGTTTCAAGTCATTTAATATGCTAGAGATTAGTCAACTTAAATTAAGCATAAGTTAAACATTTAGGCAAGAATGCTCTAATTACATATGGCAATATCAAGATCAGAGAGCCTTCCTCTTAAACATGTATCTCAACAAACATTTATCCTTGTCATTTGTCAAAAATTACCAAAATACATGCTTTGTGGCTAGAACTATGATAGAACAAAAAGACCACATTTATTCAACCAAAATTGGCATAAAGGGTAACAATGTAGCACAATGTTCTTCATTCATCAAATAATTCAACATAACTCAAATGCACATATACAAGTAATTTCCAACATCATTAGAATTCTTGCATTGAGTAACAAATGGCTCATAGTTCAAGCATAATGTGCATTTTCTCCCTTAGAACAAAAATCAAACAAGAACCAAGCAAATAAATAGGGAAATTTAAGTTTATCAAGTTCTTGCCCAATGCATGAAAAATTCAAGTTAAATCCACCAAAATCAACAAATTTCTTAAACCCATATCATACCCATGCTCTCAATTTCAATGTTCATCAAATGTAACCATAATTGAGGGAGACCCATGACAATTTCATTGATTTTAAGACTAGGGTACAAAAACATGAAAAATCCCCAATTTTTCTTGCATAAGAACAATTAAACTCTAAATCATCTTGCAAAGGTACAATGTATGTGAAATCATGGGTTAGAATCTCATACCTTGAATCTTGTGGCTTGTAGAAGGAAGAGGTGAAATTTTTGTGTGCGTAGAGGTGGGAGTGAGTGAGAGTGAGTGCAAAATGAAATATGAGTAAAAAGTGTTAAGAAGAGGGGTTAAAACCCGATTTCCGCAGTGAGGCGTGACCCCTGTCGCATTTTAGGCCCGCGTTTTGCCTTACATTTCATTTTCGAGCCCTTTTTGGGCTCTTTTCCTCACTTATGCATTTCCATCTTCGAGCGCAATTTCCCTACAGTCTTATCACTCTCACAAATCACCCACATTTAGAACTTTGGCTTCTCAAAGTAAATATAAAATCCAAATAAACTTAACTAGACAAACAAATCAAAATACTAAAATAAAAGCAAAGTAAACCAACAAAAATTAAAAATCATTGGGTTGCCTCCCAACTAGCGCTTAATTTAACGTCGTGAGCTCGACGGGATATCAATGGCCAATAGTCAATCAAGAAGATATGGTGGCTTCCTATGCCACACAAGAGCACCTTCTTGAATTCTCCAAGGCATTGCAATCAAATCCGAGTCAAAGATTCTGAAGTACTCCTTGGGAATGTCTTCTTCACTCTTCTCTTGACAAACAATCTTGCTCGTTTTGATTTTTCGAATCACCTTGCACTCATTTGTGTCTTTAGACCCATCCTCTTTAGAAACTTCTATTCTCTCATTTAATTGATACACAATCGACAAATTATGAACCCTGAGAGTAAGTTCACCTTTTTTCATATCAATTAGGGCTCTTGCGGTATTCAAGAATGGTCTTCCCAGGATGAGTGGTAACTCTTCACTCTCCTCCATATCGAGTACTAAAAAATCAACCGGAAAAATGAATTCGCCTACTCGCACAAGAACATTCTCAATGATCCCCTTAGGATGAGTAATAGAATGATCTGCTAATTGTAAACAAATTTTTGTAGGCTTCAACTTCCCAACTTTTAGCTTATGAAAGAAAGAAATGGGCATAAGGTTCACACTTGCTCCAAGATCACAAAGTGCATTCACAATCAACTTTTCACCAATATCACATGGGATAACAAAACTCCCTGGATCTTTTAACTTTGGTGGCAACTTTTGTTGAAGGAAGGTACTACACTCCCCCGTGAGGCTCAATACTTCACACTTCCTCAAATTTTTCTTTTTTGAAAACATTTCCTTAAAGAATTTTGCATAGTATGGCATTCTTTGCAACAAATTCACATGAGGGAGGTTGATGTGGACTTTTCGAAACACCTCCAAAAATTTCTTGAATTGTTCATCTTGCTCATTCTTTCGCAACCTTTTAGGATATGGAATAACAACAAGGAAGGGAGGCAAAATTGATGGTCGTGACTTACTTGAAGTTTTCTCCGTTGACTTCTTCTCAATTCCAATTTCACCATCCTTGGCTTTCAATCCATTTTCAACTTCTCGTTCATCAAGATTTACACGAGATACCTCAAATTTTTCCACTGATCCCACATTCAACACATGTATAGCCTTACATTGCTCTTTTGGGTTGATGGTTGTATTGCTTAGGAACTTGCCCTGTTGGTGTTGATTCCCTATGATTGTAGTAAGTTGGCTCATTTGCTTCTCTAGTATATTCACCTGGGTACCAATCGCTCCTATATGATTCCCCAATTTTTCAAAGCGAGTTTGTGTCTCACCCATGTATTTTTCTGTCTTTCCCATGAAAGCCATCAAAAGATCATCCATCTATGCCTTCTTCTCCTCATCAATCATGCCATTTGTAACTGAAAAATCGGGAGGTGGTTGGATAGCATTATTTAGGTTACCATAAGCTAAGTTTGGATGTGGAGCCTTATTTTGGTAACTTTGATTTCCACCATATTGACCTCCGTATTGGGGCTTATATCTCAGATTATATGGCCTTTGTTGATTCGAGTAGCCTCCTCCTTGATTCACGTAGTTAACTTTCTCAAATTGACTTTGAGAAGTTTCAGCTTTTGGATTGATGAAGGCTTCAATTCTTTGAGTTTAGAGTTGATACTTGAGCCGCCAATAGCTCAAGTGCATCCGAATTTGAGGTAGATGCAACTTTCTTCATTATTTGAACATCTTCTCTTGCAACTGGCCATTGAAATGAATTAGAGGCCATTTCCTCTATGATTCTCATGGCTTCATCCGGGCCTCTTGCTAATAAAGATCCTCCCGCGGCCGCATCCATTAGTGTTCTCACCTCGGGTTTACTTCCACCATAGAAGATACACACTTGGTGGTCGGTTCCAAACCCATGCCCGGGGCACTTTCTTAGTATCTCTCTAAAGCGTTCCCACGCCTCATACATGCTTTCCTCATCCCATTGCTTGAACACGGTGATGTCGCCTTTAAGTTTGAGAGTTTTGCCGGGCGGGAAAAACTTGTGAAGGAACTTTGTCACTAATGCATCTCATGTTTGGAACGATCCTTGGGCTTGGCTCAACCACCAAGTCTCCGCCTTATCGCTCAAAGAAAATCGGAATAGCCGAATTCAGATTGCATCATCCGGGACTCCATTCGCCTTTATCGTCCCACTATACTCAAGAAACTTGCGTATGTGCTCATTTGGATCCTCCATTGGCGTTCCTCGGAATGGATGTTGTTGGATCATGAGTATAAGGGACGTCTTGAACTTGAAATTGTTGGCTTGAATGGGTGGTCCATTCGCCACTCCTTGATTTACGACGGGTTGGAAAAGGTTTCGGATGGGGGCCTCCACATTTCTATGTTGTGCTTCTTCTTGGGCTCTTAATTGCCCTTGCATAACCTCTAATTGTCTTTACATTTGGGCGATCATAGGATCTTGAACCTGTGGAAGGTTATCCGCCATTCTCCTCCGTCTGCGTGCGTTGTTGTGGAGCACCGTTGCTTCAATTTCTGGATCCAAGTCGATAGGTGGCTCACCTCTAGATCGAGTGTGCATACACTACCTGTCAAAGAACCAAGAAATCAATGCAAATCTTAACAAAACAAAATAAAATGTCTAAACTAACCCACACAATCATTATCACAATATTGCATATATCAAATTAATTCACAATTCCCCGGCAACGGCGCTAAAAACTTGATGGGAATTTTAGTTCTCCACAATGATGTTTCAATATTTATAAACTCGTGTCATGCTTACAAGTATACAAGCATATAATTGTAGACAGGATGAAACGAGGTCGATCCAAAGGGAATGAGGAACCAAGAAAGACAATGCAAGTACCACAATATTAGATGCAAGGATTATCTAGACGATGCTTAAGTGAGGCTTGATTATCATAAATACCAAAACAAGAACTTATATAATAAACACCAAACAACAAACCCAATACTTAAATGAAATGCAAGAAATCAAGATCTAAAAGGAAATGATTTAAGATAACAAGTTAAGGCAAGACTCTAGGACATGGATACACAATGTTCCTCTTGAACATACAACAAGGGTATTCTCAATAATCATGCTTCGTTCAACGATAGGAAGACCACGAATATAGAAGGAGCATCTCTCGAATATCTCCTAAATTACGAATGTGACAAGGATGACTATCTCTAACACATTCCAAGGTCGCACCTACCAAAGGCTCAAATGGGTCACATTTCCTTCCACATATTTGACAGTCAACTAAGAGTACAAATACATGGATTCAATCCATACATGTTTATGATCACGGGATGGGCAAGATGCAAGTGATTCATACATTTGATGTTAAATGAATGCCACTTCAAACAACACCATTCAAGAACTAGCATGGATTAAAACCTTGACAAAGCATAATCATATATTAAACCCTTATCAAGAACAAGATTCACATTGTTTCACCACATCCTAGAGCCCTAGGGCTCTAGCCTACCATATTTACAACAAGATCAAGAATATAAGAAGAGGATCCAAAACCCATTCTCAATACAAAAGTAAAAGAGTGAAGGAGAAGATAAAACCCAATGTAGAACAAACTCCTTCAATCCCTTAGCTTGAATCTTCAAATGGATGGTTGAATCTTCCTCCTCTTCTTGATGTTCTTGATCTTCAAAAATCCCAAATGGAGAGTGTTTCTAAGAGAATTTTCGTGTGGAAGATGGATGGTTTAAACTCCCCAAGAGATATATGATATAGAGGACCAATAATGGAGTGCCAAAAGTCAAAAAGTGGATTCGTCAGTCCCGGACGCGACCTCGTCTGGGTTGCGCCTGGAGGTCGAGTTTGGAATACACAAAAACAGGTCTCTGAAGTGCTGAAATGCGGGCCATGTTGGCCGCACCCGGAGACCGCATTCCAGAGGCCCTGGGGCGCGGCCTGCCCTGCACCCGCGCCAGGAGGTCGCGCCCGGAGGCCCCTGCAACACGGCCTCGGGCGGGTCGCGCTAGCAGGTCGCGTTCGGTGAGCCTCTCCGGCAGCTTCCACGGTTTTGCTTCGTTCTCGCTCGTTTCTTGGTCGATTGACCTGATTCAACTTGCAATGTGATCCTTATTTGATTCTCTATCTTTTCATGGTCTTAAATCCCTCAAATTTGCATTAATTTATCCTCCGTTACCTATAAAACCCAAACAACAAACAAAACTTGCAAAATAGGAGGCTAAATGCTCAATTTGGGTTAAAACACATACAACACTCTGCAAATCACTTCATTTAAACCTCAAATTATTGTGCAAAAACACCACTCATCAATGTTCAATATCATTAACAGTAATAAAATATGAACTAAATTAATAACACACTTAAATGCTAAAGTAAAACATTAACCTCATCAATTATATTTGCCAAAAAATCCCAATTTATTTTACCTCACTTAATCTCAATTCTATATATATATAAATATATATATATAGGCAAGGATGTTTCTCTCTCTCTCTCTCTCTCTCTCTCTCTGTCTCTCTCTCTCTTATCTAATGAATGTTACTTAATGTTATCTCCATAAGTTACCTTTGTAACTCTCATTTACACGTGTGTTCATATTTTATATACATATTACTAGAGTATTACACCTATCATCTCTTACAATGCTACACGTAGACATAAAGTAAAATTTGTAATTCTTATATATCTATTTAAGTTAATCCTCCTACACCTTTTTTTAATGTATGCGTGTGTCAACTTATATATATATATATATAAATATATATAAAGTATTCATTTATACTAAAATAATATATATATATAGACACACCTATATTTTATTCTATATATCATATATATCTAGAAATTATTAATATATATAGATATCTTTATTAAGTAAACAAATGTGCATAAACATATTTACACACATATATAAATGTAATTGTCATAAAAATAAGCACACAATACCTATATGAAGTATATACCAAGATAATCATTAAATAATGAGAGGCTCGGTTACTACATCCTTCCCCCCTTATAGAAATTTCATCCTTGAAATTATACTTACCTGAATAGTTCTGGGTACTTAGTTCTCATTTCCTCTTCTTTTTCCCATGTAGCCTCTTCCACTAACTGATTCTTCCATAACACCTTGACTAATGGGATACTTTTATTCTTGAGTTGCTTTACTTCTCGAAGAAGAATCTGAACTGGTATCTCTTTGTAACTCAAGTCTTCTTTCAGCTCTATTGGTGCATCTTTTAGAACATGAGATGGGTTTGCCACATATTTCCTCAACATCGACACATGAAATACGTTATGTATCTGTGACATGTGCGTGGGTAGTTGAAGTTTATACGCAACCTCTCCAACTCTCTCAGTAATAGGAAATGGGCCAACATATCTTGGACTGAGCTTCCCTTTGTTTCCAAATCTCATAATTCCTTTCATTGGAGCAACTTTTAGAAACACTTGATCCCCTATTTCAAACTCTAGCACTCTTCTTCTCCGATCCGCATAACTCTTTTGTCGACTCTGAGCAGCTTTCATTCTCGTTCTAATTTGTGACACAGCTTCAACCATCTCTTGGACCATATTTGGGCCCAAAAGTTTCATTTCTCCAAGTTTATCCCAATGGACTGGCGATCTACACTTTCTTCCATACAATGCCTCATAGGGCGCCATTCCAATGGTAGATTGGTAGTTGTTATTATATGAAAATTCAATCACAGGTAAAAACTTACTCCACTGGCAATGGAAGTCTAGAACACATGCTCTGATTTGTATAGTTCATTCTGATTGTCCGTCTGTCTGTGGATGATAAGCTGTGCTGAAAGATAACTTGTCTCCAAAGCCCTCTGCAAACTTTTCCAAAAAGTAGATAAGAATCTTGAATCCCTGTCTGAAATAATTGATAGTGGTACTTCATAAAGTCTTACTATTTCTTGTATATATGTCTGAGCCAAGCGATCCATGGGGTAGGTTGAAGAGATAGGAAGAAAATAGGCTGATTTGGTTAATCGATCAATTATAACCCAAATAGCATCATGACCTTTTACTGTTCTTGGTAGTCCGACCACAAAATCCATTGTGATTCTCTCCCACTTCCATTCTGGAACTAACAATGGCTGCAAAGTTCCTGCTGGTCTTTGATGTTCTGCTTTTATCTGTTGACATGCTAAACATTGTTCAACATGCTGAACAACATTTCTCTTCAGACCTGGCCACCAATAGTGCATTCTCAGATCTCTATACATCTTAGTAGCTCCAGGGTGGACTGAATAAGGCGTTGAATGTGCTTCCTTCAAAATTTCTTCTCGAATTTCTTTCTTATCAGGTACACAAATTCGACCTTTAAAGCGTAACATGCCATCTTCAGATAATGTAATGTCAGAACGTATCCCTGATATAAATTCTTTATTTCTTTATCTAAGTACTCATCATTTGGTTGACCTTCTCGTATCTTGTCAATTAAGGTGGGTCGAATTGTCAAAGCTGTCAACTTAGTTTCAACGGATTCATGGTCTAAAACTTCCACACCCATCTTCTGCAAGTCGACTAGCGCTTGCTTTTGCATAGAACTTGTAGTTGTAGTTCCTTCACCTTGAATGGATTTTTTACTTAAAGCGTCAGCTACCATATTAGCTTTACCAGGATGATAATTGATCACACAGTCATAATCTTTCACCAACTCTAACCATCTCCTTTGCCTCATGTTCAACTCTTTCTGGGTGAAGAAGTATTTTAAACTCTTGTGGTCAGTATAGATTTCACACCGTTCTCCATAAAGATAGTGCCTCCAAATTTTCAATGCGAATACCACTGCGGCTAGCTCCAAATCATGCGTTGGATAATTCTTCTCATATTCTTTCAATTGTCTAGATACGTATGCTATTACTTTATCATTTTGCATCAATACGCAACCTAGACCATTCTTTGAGGCATCACTATACACCACAAAACCTCCAGTGCCAATTGGAATTGATAGGATTGGTGTCGTTGTCAACCTTTTCTTCAACTCCTGAAAACTTTGCTCACAAGCTTCCGTCCATTTAAATGCCACACTTTTTCTAGTTAATTGTGTCATAGGAGAGGCAATCTTTGAGAATCCTTCAACAAATCTACGATAGTATCCCGCAAGGCCGAGAAAACTACGTACTTCTGAAGGATTTGTTGGCTGGGGCCAATTATTTATGGCTTCAACTTTGCTTGGATCCACCGATATTCCCATACCTGATATGACATGTCCCAAGAATATCACTTGGTCTAACCAAAATTCACACTTCTTGAATTTTGCGTACAATTGTTTCGCTTTCAGCATCTCCAACACTGACCTTAAATGCACTGCATGCTCCTCTTTATTTCTAGAGTATATTAAGATGTCATCGATAAACACTATAACAAATTTATCCAAATAGTCCTTGAATACTCTATTCATTAAATCCATGAATGCTGCAGGAGCGTTGGTTAGTCCAAAAGGCATAATCAAAAACTCGTAATGGCCATACCTTGTGCTGAATGCCGTTTTAGGAATATCTTCCTCTTTTACCTTCAATTGATGATACCCTAAACATAAATCAATCTTTGAGAACACAGATGCTCCTTGAAGCTGATCAAACAAATCATCAATTATGGGCAAAGGACATTTATTCTTTATCGTAACTTTATTTAGTTCTCGATAATCTATACACATTCTTAAAGTACCATCTTTTTTTCAAACAAATAACACTGGAGCACCCCATGGTGAAAAGCTAGGCCTTATGAAACCTTTTTCAAGTAGATCTTGAAGTTGTATCTTCAATTCTTTCAACTCAGTCGGTGCCATTCTATAGGGAGTTTTAGATATTGGAGCAGTTCCTGGATGAAGGTCAATAACAAACTCTATCTCTCGATCAGGTGGTAATCCTTGAAGATCATCAGGAAACACTTCAAGATATTCTTGAACAATTGGTACCTCACTAGGTAGGGAATGGCCCTGGTCCTCAATATTCATAACACTTACCAAATACCCTTCACATCCTTTATTTAAAAGCTTATGTGCTTTCACTGCTGAGATCAGAGGAAATTTGAGTTTCTTTGGAATCCCAACAAAAGAAAATAGCTCTTCTCCAGGTGGTTGGAATGTTACTTCTTTCTTCTTGCAGTCTATACTTGCGTAATATTTCGATAACCAATCCGTTCCCAAGATGACATCATAGTCATTCATCGCAAAAACTATCAAATCTGCATATAATTCCCTATTTCCTATGGGAATACAACAAGCCCTCAAAATTTGACTAGTTTGCTTCGACTCACCAGAAGGTATCAATATGTTATAACTAGTTGCAGTAATATTAGGTATCCTACCCAACCTCTTCACATACTCAGTGGATACAAATGAATGTGTAGCTCCCGAATCAAATAATACAAATGTTGGAATTCCAAAGATAGAAATTTCACCCGTAACAACAGATGGTTTCGCCTCTGCATCATCTTTAGTGATAGTAAACACCCTAGCCGGTACCTTCTTTTGCGCATTAGGATTAGACTCGGGGCAAGCTTTGACAACATGACCAGGTTTTCCACACTTGAAGCAGTTACGGGATTCTGCATAACATCTTCCTGAGTGTTGTTCACCACATGCCGGGCATGTAGGTTGCACCGCAGGTGCCTTACCCTGATCTATTCATTGGCATTTGTTTTGATCCCATGACTATTGCCCTGTCTTGGTTGAAACTTCGGTCTCTGGCTCTAAGGAAAAGGTTGTGTCCTTCTTTCACCTCCAGCCCACCTTTGACCTTGCCCTTGTCCTTACCTAAGCTGACATCGCATTTCTTGAGTACGAAAGATCCTGAGTTCAGCTTGTTCAGCAACTAAAGCTCGTTCGGCAATTTGTGAGTATGTTGCTCCTTGAACTCCTGTCATACTCACATCTCTATACAGTTCTGGCTTCAGTCCTTCAAGAAATCTCTCAGCTTTAAGTGCCTCAGTGTTAATCATATGCGTCGCAAACCTAGACAATTGTTCAAATTTTCAAATATAGTCTCCAACCGTCATGTTTCCCTGTCTAAGTTGTATAAACTCATTCATCTTCAGCGCACGAATAGGGGCTGTGAAATATTTATTCCTGAATAACTCCTTGAATCTTTCCCAACTCATGGCAGCAACATCTTCAATGCTTGTTACAGTATCCCACCAATTACTTGCACTCCCACGAAGCATAAAAGTCTCGCATATAACTTTTTCATCTTCAGGAACTCTACTATATTTGAACATGTTCTCTAATGTTCTCAGCCAATCTTCTGCATAAGTAGGATCCAAAGCATCCTCAAAAGTTGGTGGATTTAGTTTCCTAAATCTTTATCCAACCATTTCCACATGCTCAGCTTGGTGGCATGCCCGATTTTCATCATTCACGTCTTGTCGATTTGTCTCTCTCTGCTGGATAAGCTCCTGAATTTGTCCAGACTTTCCACAAGCTCGGTAAGTCTATTAATAATAGCGTCTCTATCCATCTCTAGATTAGAAGTTCCCTCACCAGATGCTCTCTCACCACCACCACCCATACCTCGACCTCTCACCATGATGATAGAACTTATATATGTAGTCTGATACAAACACAATAGACATAATCTTATGATATACATATAAATAATCAATTAAATAAAACTTACGGGTACGTGTTGTTACTAAGTCCAGGGATTATGTACATGGACAATCTACAGAAGTATGACCTGGGCTCTGATACAACTCTGTGGCACCCTCAAACGGATGTAGAAGAAAAGACTAACAATGTGAGTGTGCCTTGTATTTTTTTTTTTTAAATAGAATAGAAAAGTATTGGATCACTCGAGAAAGGATAAGATTTACTTTCACACATAATTTACATAATTATATTAAGGGTAGAAAGAGTACTCTGAAGTCAAAAGAGTACACCAGGGAAAATAAAAGTTTATGTACAATCAAAATAGTGATCTTCGAAGAAGTTTCACTCTTGAACAAAAATAGAGTCAAAAGGTGGTGCGAAAAGCTTATAAACAAAAGCCCATCAGGTCATCATCCATATACATAGACGCACATGAACTCTTGGAAACTACACATCCCGCACGAAGCACTTTCATGCTTCATCAGAATCACCTACAATGCATGAACTATATGAGCTAAAGCTCAGTAAATAGAAATCATGCACGTGATCTTATATGCAACGTATAAAGAAGATACCACACCATGACTAATGCTTGTGTTACAAAATATTTTCATCTCAAAAGAATTTTCAGTGTTTAGGAACTTGGCTCCTTTCACCAGACACCAACATGAGTCATGAGCTCATAATATATTCAATATCACTTGGCCAGAATGTGATTAGTGCACTCATGTGGCTCATCCTTTCTGGACCCCAAGCGACACGCCCCCTGCCTGTTCCCTTTGATCCCACATGAAAGTCATCCCACATCAACCACTCATCACCTCAAAGGTGCAGTCGAAGTGGGCCATCCTCCTTGGACCCCAAGGGACACGCCCCCTGCCTGTTCCCTTTGATCCCACATGAAAGTCATCCCACTCGAGGCACAAATATCAACATAGCACAACACGGGCTGGTGGTGACCAATCCCAAAAAAAACATTTTCTCTCGCTCAAAACCATTTCATGCATGCAACCTCAACAATATCTATATGTCGTGCATGCATATGTTTATGCTCATGTACAAGATATTTAATGTAAAGAAATAGAATTCCATAAGTATGTACCACAAATCTCAGATAATGAATTATAACACAATAACAAATAATAATCACATATAATCAAATGATAATATATTCATGCATTGGAGTTGCAAATGAATTTCTACTTACCTTTTTTCTCGCGCTTACAATATTTGTAATCCTAAACTCGGTGCTTTCTCAACAGAATCTAATTAACATAAATCATAAATTAACACTCAGTTTACTAACCAATCCTTAATAATAAAATGAAATAAAACATTATTTTCTTGGTATATGCTTCATATAGGTATTGTGTGCTTATTTTTATGACAATTACATTTATATATGTGTGTAAATATGTTTATGCACATTTGTTTACTTAATAAAGATATCTATATATATTAATAATTTCTAGATATATATGATATATAGAATAAAATATAGATGTCTATATATATATATTATTTTAGTATAAATGAATACTTTATATATATATATATATATAAGTTGACACACGCATGCATTAAAAAAAAGGTGTAGGGGGATTAACTTAAATAAATATATAAGAATTACAAATTTTACTTTATGTCTACGTGTAGCATTGTAAGAGATTATAGGTGTAATACTCTAGTAATATGTATATATAATATGAACACACGTGTAAATGAGAGTTACAAAGGTAACTTATGGAGATAACATTAAGTAACATTCATTAGATAAGAGAGAGAGAGAGAGAGGAACATCCTTGCCTATATATATATATATATATATATATATATATAATTGAGATTAAGTGAGGTAAAAGAAATTGGGATTTTTTGGCAAATATAAATATAATTGATGAGGTTAATGTTTTACTTTAGCATTTAAGTGTGTTATTAATTTAGTTCATATTTTATTACTGTTAATGATATTGAACATCTATATTTCATAAGTGTTTCTTTTCGATAATGCAAGAACAATTTTTATTTAATTGTATTGATTTTAGTACTGTTTACCTAGTTCAATTATATTGAACGAGAAATAATAAAATAGTGAAAGTGAATTTTTTTTTATAAGGATAGTTATATGTGAATTAATTATTGTTAATGTCAATAAGATCAATTAAGTTACTTTATTTCCTTGAATATTAGGAATAGAGAACTGTTTACTTTAATATCATATGTTTTAGTTAAGATTGTATAGTATCATATATCTATCAAGAGAGAGATAAAATTGTTAGAATACTTTCATCTGAATACTTAATAATGTTTTTTTTATTATTATTCATTAAAGTTTCGAATATATTAAGACAATCAAGTTAGAATATTTTTTTTATTCCGTCATATATCCTCTAAGCTTAATTGATATTAGGTTAGGTTGAACACATATTTAAATTATGGATGATATAGGTCTTAGTACATATTGTTACAAAAAAAATGAAGACTGATGATCAAGAAAATAATGTTTTATTTCATTTTATTATTAAGGATTGGTTAGTAAACTAAGTGTTAATTTATGATTTATGTTAAATATACCAAGATAATCATTAAATAATGAGAGGCTGGGTTACTACACGAGTTAAAGGAACGCCATATCTTAGGCCAACCGAAATTTAAATAGAATTCAATGACAAACAGATAGGGATCTGACTCTTTAAAAAAACAAGACCTCATCATAGGTCACATCAACTAAGACCCATAAATAGGTCGGAGTCAAATAAATCATATTGACCCATTCATAGGACGAAAGCAAGGAATACAACTTAAGATTAACTAGAGATTAGCAGAATCATGCTTGGAAGGAAAAGCCTCTTCATAGGCGAATAACAACAACAAGCATGCAAAACTTTATTCACAAGTCAACTGAGAAAGAACAGATACCAATATGTTCAACAGTAAGACTTTTCAAATATCTTGGAATCAATAATGGAATACTAGGATGTCAAAAGAGCATGCTTCCAATTCTCAAAACTTTATTGTAACACGAGTCATAGCAATTGAGACATGCTATTATCAAGAATCGAGTTACATTAATCAAGACTAGATACCAATATCAGAGTACTTAGAAGAAACTTAGTGGAACAAAATAATGAAACCATATAGAGAAACAAACTTGAAACCTCAGACAACCCCACCAGCAGCACATCACCGGCCTCAGCATCTCAACCTGAAAACATTTGAAAAAGAGGGTGTGAGCACTAATGTACTCAGTGGGGTTTTACGAGAAAACTCTTTAATAAACTTTGGAATATGCAATTATAAACTGGCGGCATATGGAGAGTAAAACGCAAAAGCCCTCTTCATACCCGCAAAACCTTTTACTTCTTTTCTTGGCGACTTTTCTGACTCAAACCTGTTATCTACTGTACCCTGAGGCATGCCTTGGGATAAGAGAGGGGTTACCTCAAGTATCCTTCTGAGTATGCGAGGGGATTACCCAGTAGTGACTCCCTTTACTTTCAAATGTTCAACTCGGTGACTCGAAGGTCACGGCATGATAATGTAAATAAACTGTTCTTTGAGCTCGATAACCTGATTACAACATAAGCTATATTCTTCCTTAACTTCTTCCTTACTTAACCCTAACCTTCCTTACTTATTCTTCCTTCCTTAACCTTCTTTACTTACTTAACATTAAACTTCCTTCATTAACTTTTCTTACTTACTTGACTTAACTAGCAATACCAAGCCTAGAGCAATCGTCTAAGGCTAATTCTTTAATTGAGCATGATCTCAGCCAATAAAGAATTTATAACTTACCCTAAAAGGCAATACTTAGCTAAATAAGCTTTAGCAAAATCCAACATTCCAATACGAGGAAATGAACGCGGATAAATATCGATTGCAATTAAAGCAATTCTAAACATCTCATGCTAGCATAAATTGTATATAAACAATTCTAGAATATCTAAACATACTTGAGAGCTCACTTAACTTATAATAACTTCCTTTACTTTATCAAATTCAAATAACAATTTAACAATATCATGCATATAACTTCCTTTCTTTCCTTTCCTTTCCTTGTACAGAGACTAATCAGGCAGAGCATAAAATATTTTAATTGGATATTCATCTTGCCCTATCATGATTCTAGAGCTTAATAGCTCAAACCTTATACTTTCTTTAGAACCACCCACCTCGATGATGAGCACCTCGATAGTGAGCACGTAGATGAAGCAACGAGCCGAAATTCCTTCCGCGGGCCTCCTTGGGGTTCATCTCTTCTTTATGAAAGTTGATCAATGACTTGAAACCTTATTCAAGCTCCTAATAAGACATCGAAATGATATCTAAACCCTTGCCCCTTAACTATAACTTAAAACACGAGAATTAAAAGGATTAAGACATCTGAAATTACCGCAAAAGGGGACGGAAAATCCGACCAAAACAATCATGATTCCGGATGATTGGCTACTGCTACATCGTAGATCTTTGGAAGATCTTCGATTTAATTACTCATGGGCCTCGTGATTCAAACTGAGGCGAAAGTTATGGCCTCCGCACGAAAACGTGTCGGAGCTGCCGAACCAGCCCGCGTGCCCAAGCGCTGCGGCGGCCCTGTGCACACCCGCGGCCCCAAGCGCCGCAGCGGGGGGGTGCGCGCCGGCGCTCTCCCTGCCCTGCAGCGTCTCCTTATGTCGGGGTTCTCCCTTGCACGCCGGGACATCCCCTTGCGCGCCCGCGCGCCTCCTGCTCCGCTCTCTCTCTCAACTGTGAGGTGCCCTCACGAAGAGGGCTCCTCAATCTCTCTCTCAAGAAATAGGGCGGAAGAAGTGAATGAGCGAGAAATGAGGGAGGGGTGTTCCCCTATTTATAGCCAAATTTTTCGCTTCCTCGAGAAGCTTTTGCAGTGCAACAATACTGCTTCTAAAATATCGGGTTCGGTTTAAAGGCGTTTTATTCGATGGCGAGGTACAAATGACCTCATTCACAAAATTTGAAAATATCGGGAGGTTTGTTGGCTCGAGTACTAATGAACCAACTTGACTCGGGATAAAGAACGAGTCATCTTGAAGGAAAATGAAAAAAGATTCTCTTTTTAAAAATAAATTTACTATTTCACACAAGGGACAAATAAAATTTCCGAGCGTTCAATTGACCTCATAATGAAAATCCGGGAACGCCAACGGATTCCTTGAGAAATTTCCTATAGGGTAAGCTTGAAAAAACAAGGCTCAGGTCAACACACAAGATTTCACAAATTTCTAACGATCGCGCTCCTACGGAAAAACACTATTCATAACTTCTTTAAACGCATTTTAAATCACCGGGAACTCAAACGACTTCAGATTTAAAATCCGAAAGCATCGGCATGCTCCTTCGGTCAACACCTTTCAAACATGATAAAAATCGGCTATAACTGAGCTGGAATTAAAATTCTTGAAAAGATGATTTTACGAAAAATAACTTCTAAAATCGCAATTTAAGGCCAAAACATCCTTAACTAGGCTCTAATTAATTTCTTTAATTTTCTAAATGAACTCTGAAAATCTGGGATGTTACATCGAGGGACAACTGTTATCTCCTTAATATGAAGGGGACTTGCTTCAGATCTAAGCTATGTGAAGCAGATTTATGGCATGAAAAACTTGGCCATATCAGTTTTCGAAACCTTCAGAGACTCATAAAGACTAAAGCTGTGATTGGTGTTCCAAAATTAAGCATTGATCGAGGGAAGGTATGTGGACCATGTCAAGTTGGAAAATAGATTCACACATCTCACAAATCTGTTAAAAAGATTACCACTTCAAATGCCTTGGAGCTGCTGCATATGGACTTGATGGAGCCTGTCCAAACTAAGAGCATTAGACGGAAGAAGTTCATATTTGTTTATGTGGATGACTACACAAGATTCACATGGGTGGAAACTCTAAGAGATAAGGGAGAGACCTTCGAGACATTCAAGAAATTGTGTCTCAAACTTAAAGTGGAGAAAGGAACCAATGTTGTGGGAATAAGGAGTGATCATGGTCATGAGTTTGAAAATGCCCTCTTCAGGTGTTTCTGTGAAGAAAGAGGAATCGGACAAGAGTTCTCAGCACTAAAAACACCTCAACAAAATGGTGTTGTTGAAAGGAAAAATCGGACGCTTCAAGAGATGATCCGAGTTGTGATGTAGGCCAAATCTGTCCTTGACAACCTGTGGGCTGAAGCGGTGAATACAGCCTGTCATGTCATTAATCGGGTGTACTTCAGACCCAAGACGAGAGTTAGTCCCTATGAGTTGTGGAAAGGAAAAAGGCCCAACCTAAAGTACTTTCATATTTTTGGGAGTACTTATTACATGTTACGAGACCGAGAACAACTTGGCAAGTTTGATGCCAAAGGAGATGAATGCATGTTTCTCGAGTACTCAAGGAATAGTCGGGCCTACCGTGTTTTCAACAAAAGGACCAAGACTGTGATGGAGTCCATTAATATTATTGTTGATGATCTAGAAGAATCTACCGCCCAGATTGATGAGGAAAGCGTTGATGCTACTATCTATGTTCCAGCATTTGTTCCAGACAGTTTGGAACACAGTATGCCGACAGAAGCAAGTATCGAGAAACTGGATGTTCCTAAACCTTCGAAAGGTGTTCAGAAGAATCACTCTGCATCCGATATCATCAGTGATATGAGTGAAGGATATCGTGAATTGATAGCTAATGTGTGTTACACCTCAAATATGGAGCCCAAAAATGTGGAAGAGGCATTGTAAGATGAGCGATGGATTTAAGCCATGCAAGAAGAGCTCTTGCAATTTGAAAGAAATGAGGTGTGGGATCTTGTTCCACGACCTGAAGAGGGTAATGTTATCGGCATAAAGTGGATCTTCAAAAATAAAACTGATGAAGAAGGGAATATAACTAGAAATAAGGCAAGACTTGTTGCCCAAGGTTATTCTTAAGTTGAAGGAGTGGATTTCAAGGAGACTTTTGCTCCAGTTACTCGTCTTGAATCAATTCGTTTGCTCCTTACTATGGCTGCTTGGATGAAGTTCAAATTATTCCAAATGGACGTGAAGAGTGTCTTCTTGAATGGGTACTTGTCTAAAGATGTATTTGTTAGCCAACCCAAAGGCTTTGAAGACCCTCACCATCCGGAGTATGTGTACAAACTGAAGAAGGCCCTCTACGCAAACAAGCTCCTCGAGCTTGGTACAAATGGCTAACCAAGTTCCTTCTGGAGAAAAGATATGTTCATGGTGGAGCTGATAGAACTCTCTTCATCAAAAGAGAAAAATATGATGTGATCATCGTCCAGATTTATGTCGATGATATTGTCTTTGGATCTGTCTTAAACAGAATGGTGGACGAGTTTGTGAAGGACATGACTTCTGAATTTGAGATGAGTCTTGTAGGTGAACTAACCTACTTTCTAGGGCTTCAAGTGAAGCAAAAAGATGATGGAATCTTTGTGTCTCAAACAAAGTATGCGAGGAACTTGATCAACAAGTTTGGTTTGGATAGTTGCAGTCCAAAAAAAACACCGATGGGGACATCCTTAAAGATGTCAAAAGATGAAGCTGGTATTTCTATTGAGCAAACCTTGTACCGGAGTATGATTGGTAGCCTAGTCTACCTTACAGCAAGTAGGCCAGACATTTGCTACAGTGTGGGAGTTTGTGCTGGGTACCAATCTGATCCCAAAGAAAGTCATCTAAAATCTGTCAAGTACATAATCAAGTACATAAAAGGTACTGCTAAGTTGGGACTTTGGTTTTCCTATGATACAAATCCTAGTTTGGTAGGGTTTTGTGATGCAGATTGGGTTGGGTGTACTGAAGATGAAAGAGTACTTCTGGAGGATGTTTTTTCCTTAGAAACAACATGGTTTCATGGTATAGTAAGAAACAAAATTTGATCTCTTTTTCTACTGTTGAAGCCGAATATATTGCGGCTGGAAGTTGTTGTACTCAACTTCTCTGGATGAAGCCAATGTTGCTTGACTATGGTGTGCCACAATTTGTCCTTACCATATACTATGACAACATGAGTGCCATAAATATTTCGAAGAATCCTGTCCAGCACTCACGAACAAAACACATAGATATTCATCACCATTTCATCCTTGAACTTGTTGAAAATGGATCACTTGTGATTGAATATGTTGGCACTGATGCCCAACTTGCGGATATCTTTACAAAGGCACTTGGAACTGCAAGGTTTGAAACACTTAGATCCTCTTTGGGTCTTTGTGTTCTCTGAACATCTCATCTGAGAGAAGCCTCTCTGTACTATCTTGGTCAGTGATGTGTGTACAGAGAGAGTAAAATGACCAAGTTGGTGTGGTTGATTGAATGTGTGCCAAAGTAAATGTTAGGACAATTTGAACGGTTATTTCTCAACGGCTAGTGGATCCTTATTTCCCGCACTGAGTTCGGTTCCACATCCCAAAAATGAGCAGAGGGGTGCTATTTATGGGATGTGACAGTTATGGGAATTTCCTTATTAAAATTCTCTAATTAAGGACTTAAATCTACTGTTCAAATTTTTTAAGGCAACAGAATTTTTCAAAATTCTCCTCAAGCCTTTCTCTTGAATTCTTTTTTTGCTCTCAAGACTCTTCCTTCTCAAAAATCAATGGCGGACAAATCTAAGTCTTCTAAGCCTTTTCTATTCAAGAAGCCCAAAATTTCTACGCAAGAGTTGTGGCAGAAATTAGGCGAGCTCTCAAAACTGTTGGTGTTTGCTCCCTTTAGGTCATCTGACCCTGCCTCAAAACAGCCGATTGAAGCCGTTTCTGATGTCCCTGCTTTTGTGCCTCTTTCTATGGCACCTTCTGTGGAAGCAAGTGAACAATCTGTGTCTGAGATAGATCATATTCCTGTACCTCCTTCACCACCTCTAGAGAACATTGAATCAATAGAAGCCTTGATCGCCTCTGCTATTGGCAAACAGTCTGCCTCAATTGAGGAGTTTGCGGCATCAACTGATACCTTGAAGTTTGTGCAAGAACCTGCTATTCTCACCGTCTCACCGTTGGTTAGTGACCCACCTGTCGTCACTATTCAAGTTCCATTGGTTGAAGGTTCGCCCTCTGCTACTGTTGAAACCCTTGTCACAGGGGAAGGAGAACAAGATGTCGACATCTCCTTCTTAGATGATGATTCACCTGTGACTGAGCCTGGATCTGTCCCATCTTCAGTGAAAGCTCACGGGACCAAACGCAAACTGAAGCTGCGTGATATTCCACTCATCCCTCTGGTGTCTGATAATGAAGATGATATGCCTATCGCTAATCTGATATCCAAAGTGCTGGCGAAAGTTGCTGCGAAGAAGGGGCCTCCTTCTAAAATCCGCCAAGTCTAAGAAGGTTGCTTCAAAGAAGGGGTCTTCATCCAAAGCCCCCAAATCGGTGAAGACTTCGGGTAAGAAGGCTCCTGCTAAGAAGTCTGCTGTTGCTCCTGCTCACCGTGTAACACGGAGTTTGTCTGAGCAGAGAATAGGGTCGGTATCGGGTCCTCGTCGCCCGCTGATGAAGCAAGCCAGAGCTCCTTCTCCCTCTGATGATGAAGCAGAGGATGTGTCTGAAGATGTCCCTGACAAATATGGTTCCGAATCTAAAGCCTATAATTCAACTAAGTTTCTCTCTGCCTTTCACCAAAGTCAGTATAAGTTGGTTGTGGGTCGCTCTCTTGTGTCTGAGCGAAAGTTGATTAAGGCTGATGTTGAGGGTACTAGAGTTGTTGAAATTTTGCATGATTTGAGGTTAGAGAAGTCTGCCTATACTGCACCGCCTTTTTTTGCTGCTGTTGTGCATGAGTTTTATGCCAATTTATCTAAATCCATTCATGATACATCATCTGAGCATGCTTTTGCTGTTTTTGTGCGGGGTCATTGGGTTCCCTTTTCCCCGTTTGTGATAAATGCTTATTTGGGTCGTGAGCATGTGGTTGCTCCTGCGCCTGTGTTTGAGTTGGATGAGGTTGCTGCCGAGTTGACTGGAAGCAGTCGTTGTGCTTGGCCATCGAGCCGCTCTTTGATGGCGTTATATTTGAGCGTGAAGTATTCTATCCTTCAGAAAATTGCAGTACACAATTGGATTCCCAGTACTCATAATTCTACGATGAGAAAGCCTCTGGGTTGGTTGTTGTTTAAGGTTGGAATTGGGGTGGAGTTCAACCTAGGCCAGCTCATATATGAGCATGTTGTGGCCTATGCAGAGTCTTCCCGGAGTCAGCAACCAATTGGTTTTCCCGGGATGATTTTTAGCTTGATCATAGATAAGCATAATGTGGTGTCTGCGGAAGATATTTATGAGCCTGAGGCGCTGCCGCTCATTATCAGCCAGAACTTGTTTTCGTCCCAGCATGTTCAAGATATCCCTGCCAGAGATGATGTTGGTGGTTCTGCAACTGTTCCACCTTCTATTCCTAAGAGATATGCTCCCTCTTTATCTGTCACCTCTATTTTCTTTGACAGACACATCAAATCTCTAGAGCGTGAAGTGCAGATGCTGAAGAAGTCCATCAGGACTTTCAAGACTCGAGAATAAGAATTGGAGTCTCTCCTAGTTGATCTTCGAGCTCAGGCACTTGGCCTTGCCTCGCCATTTGATGCTGCTGCTGGACCTTCTGCTGATCAACCTTTCACCACCGCTGCTGCTCATGCAGATGCTGCTCCTGCTGAAGATGCAGATGATGATGATGCCTCCCCGCATTGACAGCTTCTGCTATTTTTGGTAACAATTAAGGGGGAGAAGAAGAAAAAGTTTGGTAGAAAGGGGGAGAGTGAAGGTCAAGCCCCACCGCTGCTGTCTGTCCACTGCTACTGCTGATTAGAGCTTGTCTGCTCTTCTTATGTTTCTGCAAACACGTTGAACAATTTTATTTGGGAAGTTTGTTTCCCCATTTTTTTGGTCTGTACTTAATTTTTTGACCCACCAGACAATGCAGATTTAACTGCGAAAACATTGTTCGTGATGTTGAAGGCACTCCCAAATCAGACTCCGAGGGGTGTGCTTGGAACTGTCCGAGACAGTTTTGTTTAAATATATCGTTTGCTTTGATATATTTAGATCTGCGGAGTTGATTCAAGTGTTGTGCAGATTGAGTTGATAATTGTCGACCATAAACGCCAAAGGGGGAGATTGTTAGTGCCACAGTTATGCACTATGTGTTCATGTTGTTTTGTTGGCGAGATATGTTCGACAATGTGTGCTTGGGTATGTCCCTAAAGCTATTCATTCCGCTGTGCGTAAAAAGAAGAACAGTTGGCAAACTATTCCCTCTGATGTCCTAGACAGAACCAGGAACACATTTATATGGCAGTTTCCATAAATAAAAGATCTTGTGCGGATCCGTTCGTAGAAGGCAAGATATGTTCGATTGACTGACTTGTGGAGTAGATACCGAGCTGCTAATAACTCTCCTATCCAATGAAAGTATCTACACACATTTGGGAAGATCACAAGCCATCGATTCACTTCCATATTGGCGGCGCATGAAGATCGTCAACAAGTGTGAAGTGAAGGCTATTTGAAGACCGATACATTGTGCAATCGGTGGACGTTTTGTTTAGATTCGCTTGCATATTATTTAAGAGTCATTGACCCAAGTATTTTTACTAGTAGTTGTTCCTTAAAACAGTTCAACGTGATAAACTAGTTTTGAGTGTTTTCGAGTGAAACACGTGAAAGGATTTTTAATCCATTTTGTACGCAATCTCAGGAGAGATTGTAAGTTGAAGTCATGGGTAGCTAGAGGGAGTCTAGTATCATGGTTGTAAGGGGATCTTATAGCTTTCGGCTAGCGAAAGAGTTCGTGGAGAAGAACGGGCGACATAAAGAGGGAGTCCTGTATGTGTAAGATCCCAAATACACTTCATGAAGGAGTAAGAGTCGAATCTTCAAGTTTGGGAGCAATCCCCCCAGAGTAGGTTGATTAACTGAACTGGGTTACTAATCTCGTGCGTACTTTACTGCTTTTTAATTTATATTCTTACATCTGTCCCACACATATCGTATAATAACTTATAGTAGTATTTATTAAACACTTGTGAGTACTGATTCTAGTTTATCACAAACAAATATAATGGTCAATGGTTAACATTCGATCTATAGATACCACTAAACTTAATTGGTGGAGCTATATATATGTGTGTGAGCTATAGATTTTTATATACAAACATATTAATTATTTCATTAAAGCAATTTGCATGTGACAGTCACACATGCAGATGATCATGATCAGAAAAGCTTGCTTGCAAATTCATCTTTAATATCGTCATCGCCGTCGTCGTCTTCCCCTCTGGCGAGATCTCTGAGCTGCGACAAGCTCCTTCCCAGCTGCAAAGCCACCTTTATCTCAAACATCTCTCCGTTTTCCCTTTTCTCCAAATCATCTTCGTTCAAGTTGGATTCAATTGATTCTTCCATCATCTCAAAGAATCCTGCGTTGCTTCTGTACATCTCGAACACCATTCCCACTTGCCCCCCGTGTTCGAACGTGTTCACCACACTCGCCAACGCGCCCCCCAGAACCCCCACCACCGCCGCCCAGCCGCCGTCAGCAGCGCTCCCCACGGCGGCTAAACCCGTCAGCACAGGGCCTGTAATCGCCAGAAATTTGTTGAGATTTAGCGCTTTTTCACCCAATCTCAAGTAGTCTCGTTTGTCTTTAACTCTTAGAATCTTAACTACTTCTCTCATTTCCTCCTCCAACTTCCCATTCCACCCGTTGTAACCCTCCGCATTTCCTTTAGACCGTCTTCTTCTTTGCTCCGGCCACGAAACCGCCGGTTCCACGGCCGCCGGAAACTTCTCGATCATGGCGCCGATAAGAGGAAGCGGGTAGGCTTTGTCCAGAGCCAGCACTTTCTCCATCATTTCCCTCACATCGACAACCGTCGGATTCCCCACCGATATAACCGTCTGGATCTGATTCTGGAGCTGCTTGAACAGCCTGGCCGCGTTTCTCTGTTCTTCGGCGAGCTGAGAAGGCTGGATTTTGTTCACTACCACAAGCATACAAGTCGCCGCCACGTACATGGCGGTGGAAGAAATCTTCAGCGCGGCGGCGGGAGCACCAGTACTACTACCGCTGATGGCGGCGATGCCCGCCATCATGGTGGCAGCGAGAGTTATGGAGTTGATCGACGTCAAAAAAAGGCTGTTCCAATTGTCACGTTGTTGTCCGACATTCTTGTGCATCTCAACTCGATCTGCAACTGCTTCGAGAATTGCATAAAGCTTCGCCACAGCCAGCTCATTATCAGCATTTGCATTTCTAATGACCGTGCTGATTTTAAGTTTCTCCATTTGGTCCACGAATCCTCCGGTTCTGAGCCCTGGAAGAGAAACGCCGGCGACCCGCCTCGAGAGGTTGATGGCAGCTGCCTTAATTACGATTTCTCTTCGCTTGGACGAGATCGAGGCGGATTTCAAGATTAAGCTCGACGCCTTTAACGTTGCCATATGTATTCCTTAATCTATTCTACGTACTTCACCTGCTTCTGCAAGTATATATATATATATATATATATATATATATATAATTTTATTGTTAGTTTACGAGATATATTTATATCTATATATGTGTGTGTGTGTGTGTGTGTTTTTGTTGAAATTAAAGGGTTATTAATTAGGTAGAGTGGAAGATTAGTGGTTAGATTGCATGGAGCAAGTGTTATATATAGATAGATATCTGTGTTGTGAGGGTCTGAACGTTTGACGATGAGTTTGAGAAAAACAATATGAATATTCCAAAATATATATATATATATATATATATATATATATTTAAGTAGCTAATATTCTCGTTTATGGCAGTCTGGGATTGACTTTCAACGTAACTCGGTGCAGTGGTAGTGTCTGACATAAATCCAAATTACAGAACTCGGTCCACTCAATCCTTTGTCTCTGACCATTTAACCACTCCTTATTGTCACGGATTCTTTATTCAAATATACTTACCAGCTTCCTATTTTATTCTACTAACCTAAGCACAAATTATTACACCAAATCATCCAATTAATTCATTATATTTCCGTCAAAAATATATATTCGGGAATTTGCATGCCAAGAGTGCGAAACATATTATTAACATATATATACATATGTAAGTGGGATAAAATAATCTAGTCCATATTTCATGTCTCACTATTGTGTCTCACTATGAAATTTAATATTTTAAAAATATTTATTACAAAAAGAAATTTTATTATTGTATTACAAATCATAATCAACATTTATTGTTAAAAATTAAAATTTTTAAAAATTATATACCCTATTTTTAGAATAACCAACCATATTAATCAATTATATTAACTAAAAAACATGAAATAAATATTAAAAAATAAATATAAACCCTAATTAGGTGGAATGAACCCTAAATAATAATTATAAATTAAACTAAGCCATTGATATTGAAGAAAAAAATTGATGGAAATTGAATAAAAATGAAAATGGGACACCAAATGAGATAGAGAAAAGTGGGATGGAAGATTTCATTTGTATATAAGCTGGAATGGATAATGACTAATGAGACAATATTTCTTGACAAAAACTTGTATGAGACGGTCTCATGCATGAGACGGATCAATACATGTGAGTTAATGATACTTCAGCCATAAATAATGATACATGTGAATTAATGATACTTCACCCATAAATATTGATACTCACGTGTGGGTATAAATAATGATACTCACATGTGAGTTAATGATATTTTAACCCATAAATAATGATCTCCGCATGTGAGTATTGACCCGTCTCATGTATAAGACGGTCTCACACAAGTCTGTCCCATATTTCTTTCCCTGCTTCCATATATCTTATTACTGTCCTAATTTTACTTTTCTATTCATGGTAACTAGGTTACATAGTGTTAAACTGGATTTTTTTATTTTTTTTTATTTTTGAACCCGTGACCTTTCGAGTTATATTTCATTTTAATTATTATCAACGTACATCACGTGTATTAAATGTAATATCAAAGTATTGACGTAGTGTAACAAATTTAACTTCAAATTCAACTTAAAACAGAATCCCTTAATTAGCTGGAGAGTATAGTACTAACTAAATTTTGAGGATTTATTTGAGCAGCACACAGTGGATTTGCTAGATTAAAATAAAATTTCATATATCCAATGCATATGTGAACGAGAATTAAAAATGTGGGTGTCCTAGAGAACATAAAGCACACGACAGAGTAATAAATAAATTTAATCATCAAATCCAAATATATATGGCGTTCTTCGTTATATAAGTTAACTGGTATGGTATGCCTTAAAAATAAAGAAATTCGCGTAATTCTGGCGTATGTATTTCATTATTTATATGCTTTTTTTTTGCGTGGATTTTGGACTTGGACTATAACTAGTAAAATATAAGTTACTGTTGAACGTTAATGATCACATTTTAACGTATGACATTTCACTAACATTAAAATATGTACGTTACGTTCACGAGCTGCCACGAATAATTAATTGATCCACATTATATTTATTCTATGCAGAGCAGCTTTAATTTGAAGACGCATATAAAATTTAAGCATGTACTCATATATAGGGTAAATCGTTCTACGTACTATCAATTATCAAATGTATGAATTGATTGACCTTAATATATAGCAACTAATTATATATATCATATATATATATAATATGGATTAAAAAAACTTAGAATTTTCAGAACGCTTTTTCATCTTCTTTTTAGTAGATTTTCATCTTTACTACAAACACCATTCATTTTCGCAAGAGGAGCAAAATTAAAAGCTAATCTCTTTACTGCCCATGCAATATTCCTAAGATTAACTCATAGCAAAAAAAAAAACAGCCACTTTATGATTATATTAATTTCCTTTTGAAACAAAACAAATATTTATTAGGTATAAAAATCAAATTGAAATTTCATGTTTTTCAAATATTGTTTTGAGCATCCGCGTTCTTTCAGAGTTTTACTATTCCACTTTCTTGTTACAAATAATAATATACGTTGAATTGAAATAACAAAACGAAAAACAGAAAATTCGAAGTCAAAGGAGAGCTAGCATGCAACTGCAAGAAAAAGCCCGACAATTGCGGAATTGTTGAATTATTCAAAATTTTCATAGTCAATCTCAATCCAACATTGTAGGAGTATAGGTATATATGTATATGTCATAAAATCAACATTAGGGCTCAGAAAATACAACAAATTTTGTAGTTTAAACTTTTAATTTGGGGGGGAACAGTATTTGGAATATTAAAGAAGGCTGATGTATTTCCTTTCCTCTTCCCATAAGCCTCAACTTTTAGCCAGTGACCTCGCTCTTAGATTCAGAAATATTCCCCTGTAAAACATGCAAATTAAAATCATAAGATATCGGAATTCAGAAGGAAATCGAATCACATTGATGGAAATGCATGCATGCCATCAGGTAAATATTTTCCGTACCAGAAACAAGCAACGATACTGTGGAGAATTACACGAAACTGCAGTGGCACGTACTGATGATTTACCCATCCAACCACAGGCCAGAACTGCATGTATATGGTAGCATATATAGAATTTAAATATATAATTTTATTTTATTTTTCAAGGGCCTGTACCAGAGAATAACAGCAAACCATTTAACATCACTTACTGTCCATGATGTATACAGGACCTTTGGATATTCCTTCTTGATTTTAGATTTCGCATGGATCCAGGGTCTCCCTGTGGAAATCATAGAATTTAATGAGTTAATAAAATCTTATGCTTCTTTACCCGCTTCACGACTCATGAGCAGCATTGCACAATGTTGAGATGGTCGAGTTGCCAAATTAAGGTTCTTGCTTGAATAATCTTACTCTTCTCTTCAGAGCCTACAAATACACATTCAAAACATTTTCCTACCATATATCTAACTTGATTTTGTGCAATTTGATGGCATTTTTCTGAGCAAGAGCTGTGCTTAAAAGTAAGTAAGAAAACTTTTACGTTGTCATAGTTAACATGCACTATCAAAAGCTAGATATTGCGAGCTGAGAGAAGCTGTAGTGTAGACTTACCCTCAATAACTAAGCCATAGTAAACCATAAACATCAGATTGTTCCAAGGTGAAATTGTAAGTTGCTCCAGCACCACCTAAAAGGATTTCGATTCAGTTAATAACTGTTTCATCTCAGGGATTCATTTTATCCCAAAAATTACGTATAATCATATATCCATCATATCCAGGTACTAAAAATGTCATGAAAAAGTATTTCTTATTAATGCCAGAAATTCAATTGACTGATGGATTCAGAAAGATGTAAGATAACGAAGTAGAGAATAAAAGAATCAGGAGCACCTTCTTGGCTACAGTATTGGAGTCCTTCTTCCCCTTGAAAATTTTATCCAGCAATATGTGGAAATAATGCCCTAATGGACCCAAATAAGCTGCCCCAAATATCTGCATTCAGGGATATTTTAATCCAAATAACAAGTATCAGCAGAAACTTAGCAGCATTGGAAGAAGTTGAACAAGATTTAATGGATGGACAGTTCAATAACTTGTCGCAAATGTAAAATATTAATATAAGCTTCAAAGTTTCTAATGTTTCGACTTACACTATCTACAGAAGCAGATTAAAGCTCGGTTAAAATTTGGTTAGCCAGTTGGTTATATTATTTTGAAGTCTCCTGAAAAACATTTTGGGGAGATTGAAGTTTGTCATCTTTACTTGCACAAAGCCTCTATGGTGTATTCCAATCCCTTTACTTTGTTAAGAATACTATAATCCGACACTTTTAGTAGCTCAGGTAGGAAGTCACAAAGTGAAATAGCAATTGAACAAAGCATGTGGAAACTGAACATCAAAGATAATTATGGTGGAATACAATACAGATTAACAAAGTTTCATGAAATGGCTAATTCCTTTAAATGTACTCCAAAAATTAAATTAGCTAATTAGCCAAATGCATTCTTCGACTAAGAGGTCCCCTACTAGCCTATTAGAAACCAGAAGCACAGCAAACAAGACGTACATACGTGTCGAAGAAGAAAGGGCTGGGACCCTACAAGATCATAACTAGTACTAAACCACCAATAAATTTAATTATTATCTCCTCTGCCTAGCCTAACAATCAATGAAGGGGCCGGACAATCTACGCATTCAACCTCAAACAGCAATACAATAGAGGAAGTTCTGATCGAGCACTATACATACCTTCAATACATTAGAAATCTAACTAATCTATCATTATATCATTCAAGAATCAAGAATAACCGATTCCCATTATTTGAGAACTTCATGAATCATGGTAACAATGCCATCGACACTCGAATTGGAATACGTTTATTTTTCTTTTACAGTAAAAATTCTGGAATCAACACGCGATATGAGTTCACTAATCTCAGTAAGAAAATTACCACTTTAAGAAGAAGTCGCTTCAGCTGAAGCTTCTGAATGCCAGAGAGCTTCTGCGCCACAATATCACTAACCGCCGACAGCACTCCCGCCGTTATCACCTGCAAAAGTTGATTAAACATCTCAAATTTACAATCAACCACAGAATCAGAAAGCAGCACAAAATCAAGCAAAACTAGCCCCAAATCAAAAAAAAAAAAAAAAATATAAAGAAATGGGCAAGTCAACGAGAGCGGAGACCTTGGTTCTGAGAGGGTGTCGTTGGAGCTGTACCAAATATTGCTGCAACCCCTTCTTCGCCACTGATCCCATCTTTTCTGGCTGCTCCCTCTTTCTCTCTCTACAGTTTCAGTACACTCAGAGTCGAGGGGGGGGGGGGGGGGGGGAGAGAGAGAGGGTGGCGTCTGAAAATATGAATGAAGAGGATATATTGTTGCGAGTTGTGTTTTTGTTCTTTTTTTCAGAAAATGAAGAGGATTACTAGTGTTGATTCTTGAATTAAATGTGTTGAATAAAGATATTTATTTATAATTTGTATAGAGACTAGATTAAGGTGGGGCCCACTGAAAGGGCGGGTGCTACGACGATCTTTGCCATCAACTGCTAACGGTTTTGAATCTCTAATTCGAATATCCTCCTCTTTTATTTCTCTTAAATATAATTTAGGATCATAATATAAATTTTATTTCTCTAAAAAAATGTAGGATCATAATATAAATTTATGGATCCAATTTCTATTTCTCAACTAATTCTTCTCTTCAAAATTTTATTTTCAAACGGTCTTTGAAAATCTTCAAAATTTATTTGCCTTTTTAATTTTCTTGGACTTGTTTTTAGACTTGTTGTTTTGATCTTCTTGGACTTGTTTTCAACTTTGATAACGTTAATTGGGAGTTGAGGACCTTGATTCCAGATTGAAGGTTGGATTTGAAGTACTGGAACTTTATAACGTCGATCTTCTTGGACTTGTTATTTGAACTTTGATAGCATTAACTAGGGGGCGATGATTTTGATTCCGAATTGAAGATTGGATTCGAAGTATCGGAACTTTATAACGCCGTCTGGACTTGTTATTTGAACTTTGATAACATAACTGGGGGTGATAACCTTGATTTAGGACTTTGTTATTTGAACTTTGATAACATTAACTGAGGGGCGATGACCTTGATTCCGAATTGAAGATTGTATTTGAAGTATCAGAATTTTATAACACCGTCTGTAGGGTTGAGACATTGAATTTAAAATGACACCGACGAAGAACGACTTGAATCTCGCTGGAACTTGTAGAATTTTTCCCAACTTCTTGAGCTCTACAATTCTGACTTTTGGTGTGATTTTTAACTGATATGGAGGCCCTTATATATATCTCTTCAAAGATATTTACTTGTTGCTAAAGAAACTTGATGTTTATCATATAATAATATATTTATTATTTAAATATTTTATCTAATTTTAGATTTAATAATATTCCAAAACTAAATAAATATATAAAACCAATAAGAATATTATATATAATATTTAAATTTTCGCTATCTACAAGTGCACTCTCAAGACTTGTTCATAGATCACTTCTCATTTGAAATGAATAAGCCTCAGAAATTGATTAGATAGTTTAAACCATGTTAGTGCCATTGTTCAGCATTAAGTATTTTTAGATTCTCATAATCTTTATAGTAATTCAAAGAACAAAAAGGTTTTGGTTTTTCAAGTTTTAAAGACCATGTTCTGGACATTACAATATAAACATTATGTTGTCAATCTGATTGAAGATCGAAGAATGTACTTGAGCATGTTCATGAACATGATCATGTACATGATTGTCCAGAGAGTTTTCAAGAGACGTGTCAAGCTGATTTCAAGGAGTTAAAGTTACCTTTTCAAGATGGACGCTTCAGAATAGAAGATGTCTTGTTCAATATGAAGATCAAGATGGAAGAAGGCGAGTTCTATTCAAGAAAGACATCTAACTAGATAAATAGCCTGGGAATCAGACTAGTTAGAGTGCAGAGGTTTTACGAATACACAGGAGCTAGAGAGTCTAAAAAGACTTCAAGTTTAAAGCATATAGTATTCAGGTAGACTGGTTTGATCCTTGTGATCATTGTGTATCTAATCTGTGTTTGAAGAGTTTCGGAAGAGATTTCCTATGGGAACTAGAGAGAGTCTAGGTTGTGAGGGGATCTCATAATTCAGTCCATCAAAAGAGGTTGTAGAGTATAGGAAATGGGTCCAGTGATGGGAGATCATTGTGTAATAGCCTTTGTAACCTTGCAACGGAGTATTGGATTGTTTCTTACGGACTTGTGAAGTCCCCCTGACGTAGATCAGTTGATCGAACATGGTTACCAACATAGTGCCATTTACTTACTTTATTTTTAGCATTCTGACTTGACATGTTCTTCATAATGTACATGTACATGATTAAGAACATGATCAGAATATGCATGGTTTATGTAACTTCAATTAGTACCAGAGTGAAAAGAGTCCTGAAAAGTGCATAATCCCGTGAAGATTTTGGTTGATTTCAAGTTATGAGTTCAATCAATGAAGGAGGATCTACGGTCAGACCACCCTTGCTTGAAGGCAACAACTATCCTTACTAGAAAGCAAGGATAAGGGCGTTTCTAAGATCAATTAACAAGCTTGCATGGAAGAGTGTCACTGAATGATGGGAGAAGCCAACTCTTGCCAAAGAAGGAAAGCAGGTAGAGATTGAAGAAGGAGAATGGACTGTGCCATAGAAGAACCGGTATAATGTCAACTCTAAAACTCTCAGTGCTATATTCTCTACAGTCAATCTTGAAACATTCAGTCTAATCTCAACCTGTGAGACTGCTAAAAGCTGCATGGGATATTTTAGAAACCACCTTTGAAGGGACCAATTCAGTAAGATTATCTAGGCTTCAAAATCTTACTTCTAAGTTTAAAACTCTTAGAATGGAAAAAACTGAGTCTATAGGTGAGTTCAATGCCAGATTAAGAAGCATATCTAATGATAGTTTTGCTTTTGGTGAGCCGATCAACAATGAGAAACTTATAAGAAAAGTTCTCAGATCTCTTCCGAAGAAGTTTGCATACAAAGTTGCTGCAATATAAGAAGCTAAGGATATCAAGAGTATGAGGCTTGATGAGCTAATGGGGTCTTTAAAAACGTTCAAGATGAATTTAAAAGATGAAGACACCAGCTTAAGGATGAGATGTATTGCTCTTAAAACTAAAGTTTCAGAAGATGTACCTGAAAAGGTACATAAACAAAAAACTGTACTTGATTTAGATATGAACACAATGGTCTTGATTACCAAAATTTTCAGTCGTATGTTGAAAAGAGCAAACAAGCAGTCTTCAAGAAAGTACAACAACAGAAGACAACCAACTAGAAACACTCTGCAAGAAAGAAACTCCAAAATGATTAGAATGAGTATCAACAATCCAATCCAAGAAGGGGAATACATGTTTTTTATATACTAAAAGCATGTCTTTTATGTATATAATGTTTTCTCTTCAATTATGAATGACAATAACGTTCACATATTTTGCATTTATTTTATATAATAAATAATGCAAATCGTCATATACTTAATATGCGCTTTATATTCGTCCGAAGTTCGCTCCCAGTATTGGCCCTCCAATCTCGTCAATTGATCTTTATGGCGCTTCCCCTATCAATTAGATTCTTTTTTTATCCATAGATCGGTTATTGTTTCATCAATTTATCGTAACAGAAAATCAACTCGTATTAGAAGATTATATTATTGGTTTTCTTATAAAGTATGAGAGTGTTCACAACCTACATGGAAGTAGACGAACCATCGGTATAGTTGTGGTATAATTTGAAATTAGTCTATCTTGACTATGAAATTATACCAGTACATTTTGGTAATGTATTGAACTAGATCGTAGTGAGATAATTCTAATTGACTGACAGACATTAGAATATAGATCTTGGATACTCATGATTCTTAATCTTTATATAATAGTAGACATGTTTATTTTAATCCTTACTGCTTTAATCTATCGATGGGTGAGATTCTAATTAAAGAATCAATAAGCTCCATAAATTGAGTAGTGACATTACTATAATTGATGGGTTACTAATTATAAAAGAAATTCATATCCCAGTACGTCGGGTTGATGATGTTCTCTGATGAGCTCAAAAATGATTGTTATATTAAACCCTGCACGTGGATTTATATCTGACATAATAATAAAAGTTGAGTGGTATTGCTCATGGATAATAAATTAATTAATTCAGTTGTCAGTATACTGTAATTAATTAATAGACATTCAATATCTTAAATACAGGGAATTAATTGAGTTGAAGGAGCCATATTCGTAATTATAGAATTGGGATGGTAGTGTAGTATTAATTCTTTAGTGGACTGAATTAATACTAATGGACTTAAGTTATGTCTGGGCTTGACATGGAGAACTTAAGGTCTGTTGGAGGCCCAACCCTAATTCTCCTTCTAGATCCCTCTTGCAGCATATTTATACCAGTTGAAGGGAGATGAAAAACCCTAGCCACACAAATTGAAATTTTTGAAAATTGCAGTCCAAAAACACTGTGGAATTTTCGTCCATCTCAATAGTTAGGGTTTCTCGGTATAGTTCTCTTCAAGGTCTAAAGGATCATCGCCCACACAATGTCTGGATTAATGGGAAGGTCATACAACAGAAGATCAAGAAATCGGTGCAATCGTGATCAAAGAAGTTGCTGCAGTAGCTATTCTGTATCAATTATACCCTACATCAAATTCATCTGTTTTGCTAGGTAATTCGATAACCTCTATTTTTCCGATGCGCATGAGGTTAAGATTCGAATATAGCATGTAGTGGATGTTTATTGATTGTGATCAAATTATTTTATTCAAACAAGCACATCCAAATGAATCATGGCTATCCATCAATTGGTATCATAGCAGATTTTGGCTCTGTATCTCGGTTGAATCCTCATGTGTATTTTTCAAAACAAAAATTGTACATGTGATTGTTGGAGGATATAGAATTGAATAACCTCTATTTTGTAGGATAATTATTCCAACTATCATGGTTTGGATGTATGAATTTAATTTTGATGTGAATGTATATATGTTGGTTTTGATCGGTTTCATCACGTTTTTCGCCATGAGAAAATCCATGTGTAGACTAGATTTTTTTTATGTTTATCATAGATTGTAATCTAGAGTTTTGTAGTTGTATTTCTTATTTTAGATTAGTGATCGGGCTTATTCTACATGTTCTCATTCATGCTATTTCATGCCTTAACCACTCGTTCACTGCATGTTTTGGAAAGATTTGATGTGTTTTTAGGAGATGTGCAGGTGGAAGGAATGAAGTGAAGAAATGCTCCATCTTTTGAAGAATGCAAGAAAGCAGCTCGCAATACAGTCGGTATGGGCAAACCGCCAGAGGCATGGGCCGAGAAAATTCCAGAACTGAAGCTGTGCGCGACTTGGGCCTGTTTTGTGCGAAAATTTGATCCAGCCCAAGTTCTGGACACGGATTTATGATCTTCATAGCCTAAAAGGAGTCCTATCCTTGGAAACTTCCTAGTCTAGATATAGAAGATTTATTTCCTTGTTGGATGCTTAATTTTAGGGATAGCTTTTGATATATTAGGATTTATTTTGACTAGAATAGATATTCCATCTCAAAAACGCAGCAATAGCAGCGAGAGACGCTGCTGCAGATTTTATTCATCTTCTTCACTTTTTTATGGTATTCTGCTACACGATATTTTAGTGTTCGAATTTAATTATGTATTCGAGCTAGACTTTCTCCATTCCGGGATCAACTCACGAAGCTCTGGCCAATTAAATCTGTGAGATCTAAACATTTTTTTCTCGATTAATTCATGCATGTGTATTTATTATCCTCCGTAAGTCGAGTCGTGATTGTTTCGATTAAACCGAGTAGTCGCGAATATTCGGAGTATAGGAATTAATCACTAGCCAATTAATTCGGCCATACGTAATCGTGGTTTAGGATTAATTAGTGGTAAAATCAGTAGCTAATACCGTGGGGATAATAATCTGGTTCGGTGATCCCGTGTCAGAGTTCGCTAGATTAGAATCGGGTTTCTCTCAAGTATAAAGCAATCGGCTAATTAAATCTATAAGAGTGTCTCTTTTGGGTTGTTAGTTGATTAGAGAAAATGTGTGGTGAAGTGTCTTCCTGCCATTCGAGAAAACACGGAGAAATAGGGATGTGTCAGTAAGTGTCTTCGGCATCCGCAACTGATTTACATGTGATAATTAATTGTATTCTTGAATCGAGGATCAGTATAATTGTGCCAGAGTGGAGTAGTTGATATCCGGAATATTTCTAATTATTTGTTTAAACCCGTTGCTCGTGTGTGTATTTTAATTCCTTGTTATTTAATTATTTTCGTGCACTACAGTTTATACCCATAAATTTCCCCCCTTTTAAAGTTGGTTTCTGCAGATTGGAAGTATAGAATAATTCTCGCCGGTCCTTTGGGAGACGATCTCGCTCATCGCTGTACTGTGCAGTGTGGGCAAACCGACTGTTGTCGGAACATTTATTTTTGGTGCAAAACGACACACCAAATTTTGGCGTCGTTGCCGGGGATCGGTTTTAAGCAGTTATTATTCTAATATTTTCAGTTTGCATTTTTTTTTCTTTTCTTGGTTTTTCTTTATTCGCAGGAAACATGGCTGAACCTGCTCCCTTGATCCGAGAGTTGGGCCGTCATCGAAACAATAGGCCTATTTGCATCGTTCTACCTACCATCGCCCACAATGCAGAGATTCGGCCGGGATTCATACAAGTGCTACCCAAATTCAGTGACGTACCTGGAGAGAGTGTGCACACGCATTTAGCAGAGTTCGACTGGATTTGCTCTACCCTGCGTCCTCAAGGCTTTACGGACGACAACCTGCGCTTGTTAACTTTCTCACACACATTGCAAGGCCGAGCAAGGGAATGGCTTTTTGATCTCCAACCAGCTTCCATTACTACATGGGATGAGATGGAGGAGCAGTTCCTATGCAAATTTTTCCCAGAGTCACGAGCTGCGAATCTTAGAATGGCCATCAGCAGCATCAAGCAAAAATCTAATGAAAGTCTAGCTAATTATTGGGCGCGATTTCAGCAGTTGTGCCGAAGATGCCCAGACCACAGGTTCTCTGATTATCAGTTATTCACTAACTATATTTACCATGGTATGTCAACTTTTGATAGGAAGATTGTGGATGCTGCTAGCGGAGGGTCTCTCACCAACAAGACTCTAGCAGAGGCGAAACAGCTAATCATCGACATGGTCTCCGGTGGCCAGCAATATGAGGATGATGATGATGACAAATACTGGTCTGTAAAGGGAGTTGAGAAAGCAGAAAATTCCGGAGTTAATGAGAAGATTGATGCTCTGACTTCTCTTGTCCGAGGTCTAGCTATGGTGCAGACACATAACACATATGATCCAGGTGAGAGGGACCATTCGAACTTCGGCTGGAGGCAGCCGCAGGGCAGTCAGTATGCCCATACTGACCGATCTGCACCGAGCATGACAGATATCATGAAGTGTCTGGAAGAAAGCAGTGCCCTGGTGAACAATTTGGCACAAAGTCAGAAGGCTTTCCAGCAAGAAACACAAGCCGCCCTAGGCAGTATGGGCACACAGATCACTCAGCTTGCCACTCAATTGAACAAGATGCAGGCGAATCAAGGCAAACTCCCCTTCCAAACTGAAATGAATCCAAGAGCGCATGTTTGCGCTATCACTTTGAGAAGTGCAGAGGAGTTGGATGACGTGGAAGCTAAGAAGAACCCGCAGTATAGGCATACTGCACAGACTAAAAACAAATCCAGTGCAGAAGAAGAACAACCAGCTGCCGATTCTGCCCTTACTGAGGTGAAATCTGCATCCAACATTTCTAACTCTCTGGTTGCAGCACCTTTTCCATCTAGGTTGATTCGAAACAAGAAAGAAGATGATGAGAAGGAGATCCTCGAGCTATTCAAGAAGGTACCTTTTGGTGGGCTGACTGAAACCGCTGCAATAACAGATGAAGACGAGGAGATTCGAGATGTCATCATGCAGTTGTATACCACCAATGAATTTCCAACTCAGAACCTGACAGGCCGTATGCCCTTACTGACCAACTCGAAGCCGTTTTTACCATCTCATGTGAAGGCCCCTGTACTGGAGCTGAAGGGGCAAGAAGCAATGTTGGTCGAGCTTTTGAAGAAACTAAAAAGAGTGGGGATGGAAACGATTCCTTTTGATAGGGGTAGATCTGCTACCCGTGAAATTGCCTTGTGATCGAGTTATACTTGTGTCAAGCCTCAGACATTAAATAATGGCGCTTCTCGGGAGACAACCCGAGCTTTTCTTGCTTTATTTCATTTTTCTTATTTCATTTAGTTGCTTATTTGTCTTTTAAAAAAATATAAATAAATAAAAAATATTCTAGTCCAGCTTTTTCGTGCAGGTACCTCTTCTAGCGCTGCCCCTAACCTTGCCGAGCTCATGGAGTTGTTTGACCATTACACACCAAGCTGAGCTACTACACTTGAGCGTCGTCTGTATATGCCCTTACTGACTGTCTCCCCCATTGATTGCCAGTTTGCTCTCCTTCTCTCTCCCTTTGTTTTTATTTTCTTTCATTCATGTTGTGTTTGTTTTGTTGACTCTCTTCCCTGCACAGTGAGGACACTCTGTTGTCTAAGTGTGGGGGGGGGGGGGAGAAGTTGCTACTTTGTGTCTGGTTCTTTTCGAAAAAAAAAATTGTTTTGCTTGTTTTTGTTGAGTATTGGCTGCCTGAGATTGAATTATACAAGGAGGACGGGTTATAGCATGGATTGTCTTGGTTTGTTTGATTGATTCTCTTGTGATTGAATTGTGCTAATGCTCGTATGTATTCTTGGAAGACGAAATATGCAACTTGATCAAATTTTGATGAGCTTCGTAAACTTGAGATTTGAGCCTTTTGAGCATGTTATATATATTGAAAGCTCAATTTCATTCTTTTGATGAGTATGTCGGATTTGAATGCTGAATTTCTGATTTGCCTTGTTGCCATGGTCATACTGCTTGTGAGTTTCCTTTTGCATGAAAATGATAAAGGTATGTAGGATTAACCATTGCTTTGGCCTGAATAAATTATCCGTACCCGACACTAACCCTTAGAGAGCTCGTTTGTGCCTGAATCCTCTCTTTCTTGATAGCCACTAAATATTTCAGCCTTAGCTTGTTTTGGCATGCTCTTATCCCTTGGAAGCATGTGAGTTAAATTGGATTGTGTTGAGATGAGTTCGAAATTTACTTGAAGACAGTTAGTGCTGGAAGATTGAAGAAAAATAAAGAAGAAAAAAATATGTAAACTCATGTCCTATTCCATAATAAAAGAAAAAAAAAAGAAAAAAAAGAAGAAAAAATGGTTCGTATGCCCATACTGGACGTGGAGGAAATAGGGTTGCACCCGATTGATGTTAATTTTTGTTGCCCTATACTGTTTTTGAAGACCAGCACTCAATTTGGAATTCATTGAGCTATTTGATAAGTTATAGCCGACTTTGAAGATTGTATTTTGATGTGCTTACATGTTTTCACATATTTGAGCCACTTTACCAAAATTATCCTACCTATGTACACCCTAGCCCCATTACAACCTGTTTCAAAGACCTTTTGATTTGTGCATAGCTCTCACTTGTTGGTAATGGTTTTGACATATGGGCAAATCTATGTTTGAAGGTATCAAGTCGTGACTTGTGTGAATTAAATTATATCCTTACTTTCTTTTGAGAGAAATTGAGCGAACCTTGGTGAGGCAGGATTGAGTTGCACGTTTTTGACTTGAATGAAAAGCATGTGTACAGTTTCATGAAATAAGAGAAGGGTTAGTGGATTGTGGATGGTTGTGTTGTAATCCTAACTTTGAGTGTGTTCAGTTTAAGACAGCCGGTACTTGACGTGTCATTTTCTGTTTTTATTTTAGAGTATGTTCTTTGTTTACATATGCTCGAGGACGAGTATAGTCTAAGTATGGGGGGGGGGGTTTGATCGAGCTTATTCTACTTGTTCTCATTCATGCTATTTCATGCCTTAACCACTTGTTCACAGCATGTTTTGGAAAGATTTGATCTGTTTTTAGGAGATGTGCAGGTGGAAGAAATGAAGTGAAGAAATGCTCCATCTTTTGAAGAATGCAAGCAAGCAGCTCGCAATACAGTCGGTATAGGCAAACCGCCAGAGGCATGGGCCGAGAAAATTCCAGAACTGAAGTTGTGCGTGACTTGGGCCTGTTTTGTGCGAAAATCTGATCCAGCCCAAGTTCTAGACGCGGATTTATGATCTTCATAGCCTAAAAGGAGTCCTATCCTTGGAAACTTCCTAGTCTAGATATAGAAGATTTATTTCCTTGTTGGATGCTTAATTTTAGGGATAACTTTTGATATATTAGGATTTATTTTGACTAGAATAGATATTCCATCTCAGAAACGCAGCAACAGCAGCGAGAGACGCTGCTGCAGATTTTATTCATCTTCTTCACTTTTCTATGGTATTCTGCTACACGATATTTTGGTGTTCGAATTTAATTATGAATTCGAGCTAGACTTTCTCCATTCCGAGATCAACTCACGAAGCTCTGGCCAATTAAATCTGTGAGATCTAAACATTTTTTTCTCGATTAATTCATGCATGTGTATTTATTATCCTCCGTAAGTCGAGTCGTGATTGTTTCGATTAAACCGAGTAGTCGCGAATATTCAGAGTATATGAATTAATCAATAGCCAATTAATTCGGCCATACGTAATCGTGTTTTAGGATTAATTAGTGGTAAAATCAGTAGCTAATACCGTGGGGATAATAATCTGGTTCGGTGATCCTGTGTCAGAGTTCGCTAGATTAGAATCGGGTTTCTCTCGAGCATAAAGCAATCGGCTAATTAAATCTATAAGAGTGTCTCTTTTGGGTTGTTAGTTGATTAGAGAAAATGTGTGGTGAAGTGTCTTCCTGCCATTCAAGAAAACACGGAGAAATAGGGATGTGTCAGTAAGTGTCTTCGGCATCCGCAACTGATTTACATGTGATAATTAATTATATTCTTGAATCGAGGATCAGTATAATTGTGCTAGAGTGGAGTAGTTGATATCCGGAATATTTCTAATTATTTGTTTAAACCCAATGCTCGTATGTGTATTTTAATTCCTTGTTATTTAATTATTTTCGTGCACTATAGTTTATACCCATAAATTTCCCCCCTTTTAAAGTTGGTTTCTGCAGATTAGAAGTATGGAATAATTCTCGCCGGTCCTTTGGGAGACGATCTCGCTCATCGCTGTACTGTGCAGTGTGGGCAAACCGACTGCTGTCGGAACATTTATTTTTGGTGCAAAACGACACACCAATTAGTTGTATTTTTCTTTGGTTGTATATCTTGTTATGGGAGAGATTTTCATCCATATGGAAGATATGTACAAGGAGAGAGCAACTAGGAGTCCATATAAGGAAGGAAATGGCTTAAAAGAATGAAGAAGGCAAGAATCAGCAACTCTAGGTCGAGTCAGACCTATTAAGGTCGACCTAGGGGTCAACTGGGCTTGGGTCGACCAAGAGGGGTGCTTTTACCCTTACCCGGGTCGACCAACGGGTCGACTGAAATTCTGGTTTCGGCAACTTTTTTTCCAAAAGTCATATTTTTACTCGATTTGAACTACGAGGCCTATGAGTACTCAAATCGAAGCTCTTTCAAATATTTACTTGGATGTGGAGGACAAACATCTGGAATAATGACCATGATAGTTTGATTTTCTGCTTTTCTTATCATGTTTGTGTTTATGTTTGTCTAGCATGCCATGATTTTTTTTTTTTTTGTGATGAACATGTTATGAATTACCTTAATACATCATATTAAATGACTAAGTGGGTAATAAGATTTAATTTTAAGAATTTTATCTCATTTATTTATAGCATTAGTTTATATGTGAAGTAATTAATGCACATGTTGGTAATGGACTGGCCTCCCTACGGATGTGTAGCGACCCAAACCCGAAGGCCCAAGTGCTAACGAAACACACACCAAAACAATAGACCATAAAATTTTTCGCAATTCCAAATAAACATTTTCTTTGGATCTTAAAAATTTGGGCAGCATGCCGTTTAAAATATTTAAATACCCACACTCATAGGCGTTTACTATTCAAACCTGTATGACCAAGACTAGTCAAAATTCAACTCTCGACATTTAATATACGCCCAAAAACCACAACATTCACAAATGTCCATAAGAAAGTTAATTGTTCTCAAATCATGAAGCGGAAGCATAAAAATTTATATTTATGACCTCAAATATACATAATCGATAATCAGAAATAATAAAAGGATCAACAAAATAAGAAATCCCCATTGGTCCACGTCAGTCGCCAGCCGTCATCCAATACCTGAAAATATTATGAAAAATAGATGGGCTGAGTGCCAGAAAACACTCAGTGGGATTTTAAATTTCTAAAATATACTTGATCATCATTAAATGATTTGCATAACTAACATATTTACTATAATGCCCATAAAAAATATGTGCTTATTAATATACGGAAGGTTAACTCAATATGGTTCCCTATCATAATAATTTCACAGAAGTGACATGTTTGTACCGTAGTACCATAATTGCACAATTGTGCCATACCGCACCGAAGTGCTCATACCGCACCGAAGTGCTATATCATACCGCACCGGAGTGCTCATACCGCACCGAAGTGCTCATATCATACCGCACCGGAGTGCTACATACTACACCGAGTGCTCATACCAGGAACCATAGAGTTTAACAACTTCCGATAAGTCATAAAAAGAATATTTTAAACTTTGAAGCATGCTTTTATACAAATATATTTTCCTCGTAAACATAACCCGATTTTATAACATAAAACCACGTGTTAATTGAAATCATTGAGCCATAAGAGTGATCTGAAACATGCTTAAACTTAAACATATGTAATCATATATAGATCACGCTTTTGAACATTAGTCACTGTCGACTATAAATCATAGAGCCATAAAAGTACTTTGAAGCGTACTTTATCATAAATATATATATATTATCATAAATAGAATACGTTTTTGAAACACAAGCCACGTGTTGAATAGATATCATTGAGCATAAAAATATTTTGAGGCATGTCTTATCATAAACATATTTCATCATAAGCATAACATAATTTTGAAACATAAATCGCGTATTGGATAGATATCACCCACCTTATAACCATAGTAGCTAAAACTTTGATCGTACTATGTTCGTTCTAAGTCTATCGTCTTGAATAAGATTTTATTGTAAGATCATATCGTAATAACACGCTTGAGTATTGATCATGGGTCATAGCATAAGGGTCAAACGCCCGATTTCTTAAATTAATAACATAGATGAAAATGCTAGACAATCGAACAATAATCTTAACTTATGGTCCACTAGTATAGGTTACAACCTAGAATGAATCGTCTATATCTCATTCCTTCATTAATTAATAGCATAGCATCATTGCTTATAAGGGTTACTATATCTATCTCGTATGATATCATATATCGAGACAATGATTTCATATCATAATATCAATTCATATCTAAAAGTCATTCCGTAGATGATTTCATAGATTAACATTCTATTTGCACATAGAAGAGTATAGAATTACCCACCTCATTTTAAATCTTGGGATAGAGCCGTGACTTAGGGTTCGTTCCTCTAATTCCTCGAGCTCAACTCGTCTTAGGCTTGTCATCTTGGTAAAATCCTATACATAAAGGCGATATCTTAGTCTTGTGCTTAAATCCTATCCAACCATGTACCATAACGTAAGAAATGGTCAAGGGACTGAGATCCTAATTTAATAATGTAAAATGATGTCATTTGGCGGTCGAACAATAATCCTAGCTTATACGGAGTCCTTGATCGTGAAAAGGAACATATTAATCTCAAATATTAAAAATTATAGTTTACTAAAATTTATAAGATCATAGGATATTTTCAAAATATCCATTTATCATATCATAGACTTAATCTTTCAATTCAATCAAAGTTAAATAAAATAGAATAAGATAAAAACAAAAATAAATAAATAAATAAATTGTGTGCTTGAACCCACAACCTCTTATACCAAAACAATAGGCCACGACCACTAAACTAAATAAACTTGATTCAAAAAGACTAAACTGATTTATTATTCAAAGTTAGAAAATGTTTTGTCACAAAAGAACAACAAAATACACCAAAGGGATTTTGAGCCTTGGACCTGTAATGCTATTGTCAAACCTTAACCACTTTACCACAATAGATTTTTGAAAATAATTTCATGCCTCAATTTACATAACATTATTAGCTCAAAATATCATTGAAGTAAAATGGATTAAAATGATTCAAAGGGTTTCGAACCCTGACCAAACTTTGATTATTTAAATAGTAACCCATTAGGCTAGACTCAACATATTGAACCCATGATTAAAGCTCTTAATTAAATAAGATTAAAAATATTGTAAGAATAAAATGGTTTAAAAGTGATAACACTTTGTTTGAACCTAATCTTATCATTAATAGATCTGATACCAATTAGACCAAATATTACCTTCTATGATATCCCTCCCTTTTTTTTAAATAGATTAATTCATCATTATCATCAAATAAAGCAATAAAAATGGATTAGAAGAGAAATATTTCTTTTTTCTAAACATGGGTCCGATTAGCAACAACTCTACAACCAAACCATATTGAAAGCACACAAAGATTCATGCTTCCAACCTTCTAATATACTAATAACACTTTAGCATCACTAAGGATAGCTCTCGGCTGATTTAAATTAAGAAAATTTCAGCTCCAATGCACCCACATATCTTCAAAACATTCCCCCTGTTTTCACCTTTGTACCAGTTTCAGTAAAACAGCCATATCTTCTCAACCAAAACTCCGAATCAAGTAATTCGAACTTCTATAGAACCCTAAGACATATATCTAAAAATGTTCCTCAAATATGCATTCCCAGATTTTGACAGAAAAATGGCTAAATATTCGAATTAAGTTGAAGCAAGAAATCTGTCCGGAAATGTAACAGCTTCTGTTTTCCGGTGTTTTGGCCGGTTTCCGGCCACCGGATACTGACGATATTAAAAGATAAAACGTAGAACATATATCAATGTACGACATATCCGAAAATCAAGTCAAACGGAAAAGAAACGACCCATACGATGATGACGAAGATGGCTGACCGCAGCGAGTTTCATGGTTGCTGCAGCTGCGCTCCGGCGTCCGACTGCTACTCCGGCGACCTGCTGCTGCTGCTCCGGCGCCGGTGGGAGTCCAGCCACCTGCCCAGCTGCTTCCCCCTCCTCTCTTATCCCTTAGCTCTCTCTTTCCCTTCTTTCTTTCTTTCTTTCTTTCTCTCTTCTCTCTGTTTCGATCTCCCTCTTCCCCTTCTTTTCTTTCTTCTCTCATTTCCTTTTCTTTCTATTCCCTTTTTCTCTCCCCCTCCTTCTCGATCTCTCTACAATATTCCCTATATAATTTGGGAAAGGGGAAATAATATATATATATATATATATATATATATATATATATACACACACACATATACATACACACACATATAAATTATACCTATTGGGCTTTTATTTTTATTTTTATTTTTATTGGACCTCTTTTATAAATAAATTGGGCTTAAAAATAAATAGATTCATATTAGAATAAAATGAGATTAACATAAATTTTGAAATGGGCAGAGTAATTGGGCCAAACCCGGGTTTCGACAAAAATTATCGTCTAATCTTAATTCATTCTCGTTCAAATAATAATTGGGCCTAAATAAATAAAATTGGGCTCGAATTAAATTTTGGGCGTTACAGATGTGTTAATTACAAGTTCACTAGATTAAACTAAAGGGTAAATGAGATTTAATTTTAAAATTATAGATATCAAGATGGTCTCCATAACTGGTTTTTATGTGAAGTAGTTAACACATGTTGGTAATGGGCCAGCCTCCCTACGGATGTGTTAATTATAAGTTCACAAGATTAAATTTTCATGTGATATATAAATTAGTAATGTGAAGTAATTAACACTCGTGCTGGTAATGGGCCAGCCCCCTACAGATGTGTTGTATTACGAATTCACCAGAACGGACTATCGCGAGTCTGAATGTGAGCCATCGGTCGCACCTAAAGGCGCGAGCTACAGCGTCAGTGAGGGCGCGAGTGGGACCACTCTAACCCACGGCATGTTAGGCTTTGAGGCGGGCGCAAGTCACAGCGTGACTCGAGGCGCGAGTGAACTGCTCTGACCCGCGGCATGTTGAGCTTTGAGCTGGGTGTGAGTCACGGCGTGACCCGGGGCGCGACTGACCCCATGTCGCGCCCAATTAGGACGTGTTCCAGATTGGTGTGTTTTCTTGTGTTTTATTCCCTATTTGTTTTAGGATATTAATTTTGGGATTATCTATTTTTGGTCCAACTATATAAGGGTTGTCTTATTGTGTTCTAAAACAGATCATTATTATTATTGAAATTAATTTGTGAGTTATTTCTCTCTGAAGAATTCTCTTTATTTCATGCACACACCGTGATACTTCTATCGACTTATCAAACAGTCACTCCATATCTGTTTGTGCTGTCATCATTAAATTTTCAATTCGTTTTCCAATCTTCTTAGGGTTTTGTCGTGTTCATCGTCGGGGTTCGAGTCGTTGTGAGGCTAGGATTCGGGATCTCCATCTAATTCCACCATTGTAAACTAATACTTCTGGGAGAATCACATCAATATTGTTTGAGGTTACAATATATTAATGTCATTAAGAATGTGATTGAATGTATGTTTACATTTTTTTTCTCTGTTTTCATGATGTTCTTTCAACCGGCTTGTTTTATTACTTAAAGATATTTACTTGTATGTCATTATTATAATAATTGAAAAAGGTTTGGATGATTGTTCGGATTGCTAAGGAGTATTTAAATACTCAGTGATTATGTAGCGACCTGAACCCGAAGGCCCAAATGCTATCGAAAACACACACCAAAACAATTGTTAATAAAAATTTTTGCAATTCAAAATTAATAATTTTTCGTGGATATAAATTTTTGAACAGCAATCCGTTTAAAATATTCAGAATATCCACGCTCACAGGCGTTTACCATTCAAACCTGTACGACCAAGACTAGTCAAAATTCAACCTTCAATATTTAAAATACGTTATAAAGCCCACAACACTCCTAATTAACCTTATAATAATCAAATATTTCATAATCATAAAGCGGAAGCATAAAATTCATGCTTATTGACCACAAACTACATATAATTAATAATTAAAAATCCTAAAAGTGGTCGATGAAATAAGAAGTCATCACTGGTCCACATCAGCCGCTAGCCGTCATCAAATACTTGAAAATATGGTAAAAATAGATAGGCTAAGTGCTAGAAAATACTTAGTGGGATTTTAAATTTCTGAAATTTACTTGATCATTCAATAAATAGTTTGCATATTATACATATTTACTATAATGCCCATAAATAGTATCTACTCATTAACATATAGAATGTTAACTCAATATGGTTCCCTATCGTATAAATTTCACCAAAGTGACATATTTGTACCGTAGTACCATAATTGCACCATTGTGTCATACCGCACAAAAGTGCTCATACCGAACTGGAGTGCTATATACCGCACCGGAGTGCTATATCATACCGCACCAGAGTGCTCATACCCCCACCGAAGTGCTATATCATACCGTATCGGAGTGCTCATACCGCACCGAAGTGCTCATACCGGGAACCATAGAGCTTAGTATCTTCCGATGAGCCATAAAAAGAATATTTTGAAGTTTGAAGCATGCTTTTATATAAACATATTTTTCTCATAAACATAACGCGATTTTGAAACATAAAACCACGTGTTAATTAGAAATCATTGAGCCATAAAAGTAATCTGAAGCATGCTTAAACATAAACATATGTTATCATACATAGAACACATTTTTGAAACATAAGTCACATGTTAGATAGATATAACCCACTTTATAGCTATAATAGCTGAAGCTTTGATCACACTATGCTCGTTCTAGGTCCGTCTCAGGTAAAGACTTATTTATAAGGATCATATCTTAATGACACATTAGGATCGATCATATACTATATAATAAAGAAGGGTCAGGGATCGAGTTCCTAAATTAACAACATCAATGTCAATACTAGGTGGTCGAGCAATAATCTTACCTTATAATCTACTAATATAGATCACAACATAGAGTGTGTCATCTAGGTCTCATTCCTCCATCAATTAGTAGAATAACATCATCACTTATAAGTGATATTGAATCTATCTTGCAAGGTATCATACGTCTAAACAATGCTTTTATAACATAATATTAATGCTAATAACAATATATAATTATGATCATTTAAATCTTATAACAGCTTATATCATACAAGTATACAATATCATGCTGTGAGTAAATTATTATCCCATAAATTCTCATTCAATAGTTTTAATATTCCATAAATCAATATTCCATAGATCAACATTCCATTTGCACACATACGAGTATAGAATTACCCACCTCATTTACAATTTTGGGGGTAGAGCAGCGACTTAGAGTTCGTTCATCTGATTCTTCAAGCTCTATGCGTCCTACAAAGTCAATTTATGACTCATTAACCCTATCAAAAATCCAGAGCCCAAAACATAATTAAAGTGTAACAGCCCGGTCCCGAGAGAGAAATTAACGAATAGGGACGGGGTGTTAATTAAGGGATTAATAAAAACGGATGATTAATGAAAGGGGATTTCAAATAGAAAGAGGCGACAATAAATGATTCTCAAAATAACTTGAATATGAAGGAGTCATACTTGATAAAATGCAACGAAATGACAAAGGCTATCAGATACCAACAAGTAAGGACCCATTCATAGGTCAAAGCAATTAAATAGAACCAATCATGCTTAGGCCTCTTCGTAGGTGGAAACGAAACATAACTCAAGAAACTAGAATAGAACTTAATATGCATCGATTCATATATAGATGATCATGTCTGGAGAATATTCATATAATCTTGATAAACATAACAACTTAAGAATTATGAAAGAGTGTATCAGAGTGGTAGAAACATGATGGGATTTCAAAAGAAGCTTATACTATAACAAAATAATCTTGGCAGCCAACCCACATCCACAACCACTAACATCCTCAGCATCTCAACCTGAAAACATTTGAAAAGAAGAGGGCGTGAGCACTAATGTACATCCACAACCACTAACATCCTCAGCATCTCAACCTGAAAACATTTGAAAAGAAGAGGGTGTGAGCACTAATGTACAAGTGGGTTTTATCAAAAACACTTTAATAAACTTCAAAGATATCCAATAATTAACTGACGGTATATGGAGAGCAAAACGCAAAAGCCCTCTCCATATCCGTAAAACTTTTTATTTTCTTTTGGGCCCATCTTGGCTCAAACCTGATGTCAACTGCACCCTTAGGCATGCCTTAGGACACAAGAGGGGTTACCTCAAATATCCTTACGAGTTTGCGAGGGATAATCCTAGCAGTGACTCACTTAATGATCAATGATCACAAATCCTCTGAGCTCAATTCCTGTTTAAGCAAAATGCTAAATTCCTTCATTCTTCAACCTTGCTAGCAAAATCAAACCTAGAGCAACGTCTAGGACTAATCCTTTACTTTAACATGATCTCGGTCTATAAGAGATCTATCACTACCCTAAAAGGCAATCCTTAACTATATAAGCCTTAGCAAAATATCAACATTCAAATACAAGGAAATGAACGTATATAAACACATATTGTAACTAAATGCAATTCTATATATATCTCATGCTAAGCATATACAACACTTAAACATTTCTAGCATATCTAAATGCTTGAGAGCTCAATTAACATATAGTATCTTCCTTTCCTTCCTTCTTTTGTAAAATATTTTATTGGATATCTCATTTGCCCTAACATGCTTCTAAAGCTTATTAGCTCAAACTTTAGATGAGTATAGATTTACCCACCTCAATTACTAAGCAGAAGATGAAGCAATGAGCTAATGATCCTTCTCCGGGTTTTCACGGGGCTCACTTCCTCCTACAAAAGTCGAATCATCGACATAGCGGCCTCCTCGAAGATTTATAACATCTAATGCAAATCTAAACAATATCTAACTCAACCACCCTTAACTAGGACTTAAACATAGATTGCACGACTTTAGAACCTTTAGAAAATATGAGGGTTTGAAAGACTCGAGTATAGAACACACTTGGAAGCATATCATGGCGGCAGTCGCTTAGCACGGACCGTGCTAGGCCTTGAGGCAAGAAGAAATTCACCAAAACCTCTGACACGGTCCGTGCGGACTCTAGCATGGTTCGTTCCATCAATGCTAAGAGTTTCTTGGCATTTTTCACAGCTCTGCACGGGTTGTGCAACACTTGCACGGTCTGTGCACTCTCACGGACCTCAAAATCTTTCGATCGAAGTGTTGGTCGAGGCGTTACTCAGTCACCTCTTCCTTTCCTCGATGTTTTAAACTTGAAACAAGGCTCAAAACTTTGCAAAAACATAGAAACGAACATGCTTTAAACTTTTAAAAGAAATCGACATTATAGCAGAATAAACACGACAATCCTCCTTGAATACTTAGAAATAATGATGAAATCTAAATATGAACTTGAACGGAACTTCAACAACATAAATGGAATGACAACGGCAATAATAACGAAACACAATAACTAGAACAACAACAAGCAATATCAACGGAAACGTTATTAACTTTGGAATTTCAACAATAATCGAAATACTAAACTTTAGACGGAAATAAACCAATAATAATGAAGAACATGAAGAATACGAAGAATGCGAAGAATGAAAATAAAATGCGGAATTTAAAAGATAAGAAAGAAAATAGGATTCGAGGATGACGAATAAGAATGGATGGAGTCGGGTGCGTGGAAGGAAGGTGTCTAGCTCGGCGTCTCTTCAAGTCGCAATGGTGGCAGAGCCGCCTGCTACGACCAAACAGCATCCCTAGCACCTTTCCTCACTGCATCTCTTCCATGCCACTCCACTCGTCATCTCGGAGGAACACTCACGAAGAATCTCTCTCGCTTCGACAAGAACTCTCTCGGCTCAGAGCTTTTCCACTCTTTACTTTGGAGAATGAATGAATGGTGAAATTTTGGTGTGAAAATGAAGGGGGGTGGAGGGGAATTTATAGGTGGAGCCTTGGCTTCCTTGAGAAGCCACTTCAGTGCGGGGACACTGTAAAAATTACCCTGCATTTAGTTAAAAGCTGCTTTATTCGATATCGAGGTCCAAATGACCTCAGACACAAAATCTAAAAATACTGAAAGACTCGTTAGCCCGAATAGTAGTGAACCAACCTGAATCGGGATGAAGATGAGGTCATCAGAAGAAAGATGAGCTAAGATTCATTTTTCAGAATTACTTTTTACTATTCAATCAGACTGACAGATTTTGCTCCCGAGCGTTCAATTGACCTCAGAATGGAAATCCGTGAATGCGAACGGATTTCTTGAGTCGTTTCCCATAAGAGGGGCTTGACAGAACAAGACTTGGATCAACGAGAAAGATTTTGTAAATTTTCCAAATCACGAACGCACGTAAAAGTTACTATTCATTCATCCTTTAAATATGTTTTTCATCACCGGGGACTCAAATGACTTCAGAATAAAATTCTGGGAACACCGACACACTTCTTGAGTTAAAACCTTTTTAACACGACCAAAATTGGCCATAACAGAGTTAAGATCAAAATTTCCAAAAAGACGATTTCACGAAAATTGACCCCTAAAGTCGTGACTGACATCTGACTGCATTTAAACCTTATTTAAATTTCTTCCTTAACTACTTAATTACTCTTAAGAATTTTAATCATTATCTGAAAATCTAGGGTGTTACATTGTAATACCCCAAATCCAATAATAGAGGCCCAATGAATTTTCTAGAGCCCAAATGCTTAAGTTGTATCCATTTTTAATAAAAGCCCAAATGATGGGCTTTCTAGCCCAATTATGATTTTAATTATTTACAGCCCAATTGTTATCCAATCGAGATGAACGAATATGTTAGACGATAGTGCTCGTCGATACGAATCCGTAGAACTTGGTTTCACTAATATAGGAATTCAATTGACCAAGATATGATTTTTTCTCTAATTGAAATTCTAATTACGGTTTATTTAAGAGGGAGTATAAATACCCCTAACACCACTTGAGCCTCATTTTTACCATTTCAGAATTCTCTCAAAGGGGAACAGCCCCTCCCCCCTCTCTCTTGACCCCTCCCCTCGCCACCACCACCTCCGCCGCCGGCCACCACCGCCGCCAGACGCTGCTACCTCTTCTATCGCCGGAAAATATATTCCGGCGAAATTTTTGTCATGCAATATCATTTTTGGAATCTTCTTTTCTTCCTCTATATGATTCTTAAGTTATTTTTATAATTTATCTATGATAAAGCCTTCGATTTTCGGATCTAAAAATGGAAAAATCCCTAGCCTTTGAGAAATTTATTTCTACTATCTCTCTATCTTTTTTTCGGAGTTTTTGAACTATTCTTTGAATTTTTGGGGCTGTTTTATTATGTTAAATAAAAATATGTTGGAAAAATTTATGTGCATGTGTGTGGGTTTGTGTAGATCGACGAAAATGATTTAAGTTCATGTGGTTTAATGATGGATTGGTGAAAATGGAATTTTGTAGATATTTTTGGTTGAAAAATAGTGCTGGAAATTGAGAAGTGTGAGTTTGATTTTTTTTGTGGTGTGTGTGTGCGTGTGATGTGTGTGTGCGCGAGTTGCTATTCTTTTTTTTTTCTTTATCTTTTGCTTATTTTATTTTATTTTTATTCTAATACATATATTATTGATTTATATAATTAAAAAGACTGGGTTAAAGTCTAAATTGAAATTTTAGCATAATGGATAATCATTTAATTTTATATGCAAAGGTCTAATGTTTAAATCTACTTGATGTAATTTATTATTTTAATTAATTCATGTATTCTCTAAGTTATTAAATTTAAAACATGATGTAAGTTTCGAAATGACATTTTACTTAATGGTTGGAGTCTTGATTTAATAATGATAGGTCTAATGTTCAAATCTTATGAAATGCAATTTTTAAGACCCATTTTTATGTTATGCAACCTTATTTAATTAAAAACATACTATAAATTTTGAAAATTATCTGTGGTCTAATGGTTGATGTACAAATTTCATGTTGGGGGATCTATAGTTCAATTCCCCTTGGGCCAATTTAATGTTTTAATTAATTGATGGATGTATTTATGATTTTATTTAATCAAAAGCTTGTTGTAATTTCAAAAATGAGGTTTGGTATAACGGTTTGTGTTCTAGATTTTATTATGATAAGTCTAGGGTTCAAATCTTATGTAATGCATTTTAAGATTCATTGTATTTTTTTAAAAATCATTTATTAAACATTTTATGCAAGATAATTCGGAACTATATATATATATATATATATATATAATTTGAATATAATTTTCAAAGATGATACTTAGCCTAATGGTTAAGGTTTAAAATTAATATTTTAGATCTATGGTTCAAATCTCCTTGAAAACAGTTTACTTTTATTTTACTTTAATTAATGCATGCATTACTGTCTTTATTTAATTAAAATCATGCTTGAAAATTCGAAAATGGTATATAGTGTAATGGTTAATGTTATGGTTTAATAACCATAGGTTAAGGGTTCAAAACATTTGAAATGCATTTTATTTATTTTTATTCCTAGTTAATTCTGAACTTCATATAATTCAAACTATTGACTAATTTTTGAAAATAATGTTTAGTCTAATGGTTAGAGTCCAATTTCTATGCTAGAGGTCTAGTGTTCAAGCCACTTTAATACAATTTTATAATTCTCTTTTTACTCAAATATTTATGAGGGTATTTAATTAAAACAGTTTAATTAATGTTACATAAATATTTTTAGCCTAGTGGTTAAGTGCTTATTTCTTCATTTATGTTTTTGGTCAAGTGTTCAAGCCCTCTTGACTACAAAATTATGTTATATTTTATCCTTATTTTTATTTAGTTTATTTTGCTTAATTTAGATTAAATTCGAAATTAAGTATATGCTATATTAAATTAATATTTCCATATTCTTCTATCATTTAAAATGATCATTTAAATCATATATTAAATATTATATTTTTTCTTTATGTATTTAAAGCATTTAATTGCATGTTCGAGGACTCCGATATATTTTAAGTTAGGATCTCGTTCGACATTTAAGCGACACCAGGTTACGCTCTTACTTTAGGGACTCGATCCCTAGAACCTTATTTATCTTATAGTATATGTTAGAGCATTATTATGTTATTAAGTCATAGTTCTTATGTATAGGTCCTAACTCGAGACACGATTAGGACGAGCAACAGATGATTAAGATTATACTTATATTTAAGCATAAGGTCCTAATCCGACAGTTGGCTTCGGACGTGAAATCATGAATAAAGCTTCAGCTAATCTAGCTATAAGGTGACTTTACTTACTAAAATGCTTTCGAAAATATATTTAAACTTTCGTCCGCTATGAAAAATTATTTATGCTTATGTTGCTCAATGTGGATTGGCACGACTCATATGAGGAATTCCGAATATGGCACTCCGGTGCAATTATTTATGAAAATGTTCATGTTATGAATATGTTATAGTTTATATGTGATCACATTAGGGTCGGTCTCCACTATGTTTATTGAGCGTATGATTTATGACATGTCAAATATGAATTTGTGAATATTCTTATTGCAAAATTATTGGACGAATGTATGAGTATTCCCACGGAGTGTTTTCTGGCACTCAGCCCCACTATTGAAAAAGGTTTTCAGGTAATTGATGACGGCAGGTGGCGGACGTGGACTAATGTGGACATTTTGTATGGTTGACCATATTCTAGTTTTTGAAATATTGACTCTTTTTAGTTTTGGTCAATAAATATGATTAATTATGCTTCCGATGTATGTTTATGGATTATTTAAATATTTTATGGACGTGTGTGATCGTCGTGGCCTTGCTGGCATGATTTGAATGTTGAATATTGGATTTTTGACTAGTCAAGGTTGAACATGTTTTAATTGGTGGTTCGAAAGGTGTGATTTTAAAATGATAGGTTGGTTGAAAAGTCTTATCTTATGTGATTGGTTGTTAAATGGTAAACGCCTATGAGCGTTGAATTTATTAATATTTTAAACGAAGTGCTGTCCGAATTTTTATAATTCGAGAAAATGATTTATAGTAGTTTGCAAAAATTTTATTGTGATTTCATTTCTTCGTATGTGTTCTCGTTAGCGCACTGGGCCTCTGGGTTCGGGGCGTTATATACATAAAGGGATTTATCCATTCTCTTGACTACGATCTCCACACAGAGTGCACGACTTTAGAGGCTTCTACTCGATTCGATACATAAAGGGAATTTAAATAAAATATTAATTCGAGGCTGACCAAGAAAAAATATTGATAATAAAGACAGTACTCCGTTGTCCTCCCTTTTTTCTTGATCGGACTCGATTCTTATCGGATTTTTATAAAAGACTACATTTTTCTTATGAGCAGAAAATGAGGAATTTAACGATGCAATTTATTTTTGGATCCAATGATCGAAGTAAAAGTCGTTTTATGTAACAATCCATTTTTCCAATCACTGTTTAAATAATATATTTATCTTAAATTATGTGAATTATCTGGATTTGTGAATGGTGAATTATTATTTAATGGAACTTTGCACAGTCTAGGTCGCGCCCCTAGAAGAACTCAATAACATTTCTATCAAAAATATATCAATGTAGTGCATTTAGAGACAAAAGTCTGTGGTCCATGTCAGATTGGGAAACAGTCTAGACCTCAACATAAAGAAGTGCAAGACAGAACTTCCAAGAGAATTCCAAATCTTATTCATATGGATCTAATGGGGCCTATGGTTGTGGAAAGCTACATAGGAAAGAAGTATGTCCTTGTCTGCATTGATAATTACTCAAGATTTACTTGGGTTGACTTTCTCAGAGACAAGAGTGAAGCTTTCACAACATTCAAGAGATTAGCCTGTAAAATCACAGTTGAGAAGGATGATCAGATTATCAGAATCAGAAGTGATCATGGCAAAGAATTTGAGAACCAGTACTTTGATACATTCTGCGGTGAGAATGGTATCAGTCATGAGTACTCAGCCCCCAAAACTCCTCAATAGAATGGAGTTGTGGAAAGGAAAAACAGAACTATTCAGGAGATGGCTAGAACCAAAACTGCTACTAAAGGAGTTGCTGCTATGTTCTGGGCAGAAGCTATCAACACAGCATGCCACATCAGCAACATAGTTCATCTCAGACCAGCTACTCTCACTACTCCATATAAGATTTGGAATGAAAAGAAGCCAATAGTGAAGTAATTTCATGTGTTTGGAACCACGTGTTATATTCTCAATGATAGAGAGTACCTCACCAAGATGAACAAAAAAGAAGTTGAAGAGATGTTTGTTGGATACTCCAGAAACAGTAAGTCAATACTCCTGAAGATGATGTTCACACATATGTGTTTGAACATCCTAAGGTTCATGATGATACAGACAGAGAAGCTGAAGAAAAGACAGTAAGGCATAGAAAGCCTTCAAAGTAAATCATCAAGAATCATCCTACTTCAGAAAAAGGATGTATGATGAAATATCCTATGTCTGTTCCACCTTCAAGATTGAACTAAAAAACATCCAAGAAGCTCTTAAAGATGACTACTAGATAGAAGCCATGCAGGAAGAACTTCTTCAGTTCAAAAAGAATGATGTCTGGGATCTGGTACAGAAACCTCAAGGAGTCAACATTGTTGGAACCAAGTGAATTTTCAAAAACAAGACTGATGAAGCTGGAAACATTACAAGAAACAAAGCTAGACTGGTTGCTCAAGGTTATTCTCAGATAGAAGACATTGATTTTGATGAAATCTTTGCTCCAGTCATAAGGATTGAATCAGTCAGACTTCTTCTAGCTATGGCATGCATCATGAAGTTCAAACTATACCAGATGGATGTCAAAAGTGCTTTTCTGAATGGATTCTTGAAGAAGGATGTGTTTGTTGCACAGTCTAAAGGGTTTGAAGATCCACATCATCCAGAGTTTGTGTTCAAACTAAAGAAGGCATTATATAGCTTAAAGTAAGCTCTTCAGGCATGGTATGAAAGACTGGATACATATCTAGTAAGCAAAGAATACAACAGAGAAGGAGAAGACAGAACTCTGTTCATCAGGAAAGAAAAATCACAAGTAATTGTGGTATACGTATATGTGGATGATATAGTGTTTGGATCAGTGTCTGATAAGATGGTCAAGGACTTCATCAGAGACATGGAAACTGAATTTGAGATAAGCCTTGTTGGAGATCTAAAATATTTCCTAGGACTTCAGATAAAGCAGTCAGAAGAAGGGATATTCATCTCTCAATCCAAGTATGCCAGAAACTTGGTGAAGAAGTTTGAGCTTGAAAATTTGAAGCATAAACGAACTCCTATCAGCACTACAGTCAAGATTGGAAAAGATGCTGAAGTTGATCAAACTCTCTACAAAAGCATGATCGGAAGTCTTCTATACCTCACTGCAAGCAGACCAGATATAACATATAGTGTGGGAGTGTGTGCTAGATATCATTCATGTCCTAAGAAGAGTCACATGAAGGCTGTTAAGAACATCATCAAGTATATCAATGGGACTACCGATTATGGTTTGTGGTACACTTCAGATACAAATGCAAGTATTACTACATACTGTGATGCTGATTGGGTTGGATCTCCAGATGATAGAAAAAGCACTTCAGGTGCTTGTTTCTTTTTAGGAAACAATGTTGAGTAAGAAGCAGAATTGCATATCTCTATCTACAGCAGAAGCAGAATACATTGCAGTAGGAAGTAGCTCTACTCAGATCATCTAGATGATGCAGATGATGAAAGACTATGAAGTAAGTCATGATACTCCTATTCTGTACTGTGATAATATAAATGCTATCAATATCTCAAAGAATCCAGTGCAGCATTCGAGGATCAAACATATAGACATCAGACATCACTTCATTAGAGAGCTGGTTGAAGAAGAAGTGCTAAAGATTGAACACATGAAGACTAAAGATCAACTAGCTGATTTGTTCACCAAGGGATTGACTTCAGCCCAATTTGAGAAACTCAGAGCAGCCATTGGGGTGTGTTGGTTCAGTAAAACCAAGAAGAGGGGTATGAGTGTGACTATTTCACACTCAGTAGGAAAGAACCATTCCTACACAAAGGGACTGAACATTCCCATAAATGTTCCTACATATGTACATGATCATGATTCAAACCCTGAGTACATCTTTTTCAACGGCTAGTTCTTATGTGCTATCATCATCTCTAATTTTCCGGGAGTTTCCTTCGATTTTTTAGTCTAACGGAAAGCTGAGTTTACTCGATGAATAGAATACTCTCTTATATATATGTTTAGCCGTTTAGAGAGAACGTTCACTTTTCAAATTTTTGAAATCAAAAACCCTTCTCTCTCGATAAAACCTCTGAGTTTTCTTCCTTGTTTGCTATTGATTTTCTTTCTGATTATTTCCTTCATATACCTATATATTGTTCAATGGCTCCGAAATGAAAACTTATCCATCCCAAGAAAGTTGTGAAGCCCAGAATGAGGTATGGAAAGGTTACATATTACAAACCACAAGACCAGTTCTAGAGGAGGATGAGTTTGACAGGCAGGTTTGAGGTGAATCAACATATAAGAAGCCTGTTCAGAGGGCACTTCGTGATGAATCATCAAGCAAAGATACAGAAGAATTGATTAAGACGTTCCATGGAGACGACGACGAACAGAAGATCAAGAAATTACTTCTTCTGTGAAGAAAACAAAGACTCAAAGTCTTTCAATCAATGATCTTTTGAAAGAAGCCGTGAAGTCATACGATGTCAACAAAAAGAAGGCAAGAACAAAGGGAACTGCAATCAAGAAAACCAAGAAGACTACAACCCCTTCATCAAAGAAGATCGTCACAGCACCTGCTGCCCAAGCCCTTCAGAAAGAGAAGGGATCTGCTGTTGATGATCCACTTAAGCCTTCAGATGTGCCTGAACATGCTAAAGAACATGTTGCAGAGAAGAGCACTGTGGAAACATCTACTCTAGCAAATGTTATGCCAAAGTCGCCTGTTCGACCTTCTACTGCAGAAGGTGATGATGAAGACAGAGAAGATGATATTCCATTAAGTCTGAAAATGAAGGCCATAACAGCTGCACTTGCAAAATGAAAGAAGAAGGTCATTCACAGACCTTTAGTTGTTGATCCAATAGAGAAAGCAGTTGTTCAGAGTTCATTCTCTGAATCTGCTGAGAAGACTCCTATTACACAACAGGAGAAGTTGCTTGCATCTGCTCAGTATGATCCGTTTGCCAAATCATAGGTTAAGAAGAAAACCCCCAGAAAGAAAGCCTCTACTGCTGTGGTACAGTTAGTGCCTAGAACTCCTGTGACTCGAAGCCGAGCTTCCATCACTCCACCATCCACTATTGTGTCCATAAAGAAAATGAAAGTTGTTGAAACGACCGGTCCTTCCAACAAAGCCAAGAAAGCTAAGAAAGTTGTCCAGTCAGAAGATATACCTGAAGATGTTCACTCACAGTCAAGTGAACATGAGTCTGAAGCTCTCAAACAGATTGTTCGTGTTTCAGGTACTTCAAGCCAATCTATCTTTTGTTCTTTAAAGCATGCTGATTTGTGGGAGAGAGTGAAGTAGAGGTCTATGATCTCTGAGAAGAAAGTAGACAAGGATACATTGTTGGCTACTGGTGTGTATACCTTGTTGGAGAAAGCTGGTCTTTTAGGAACCGTGTAGAAGGTGCAAGAGTTTGTGCCTAAGGTTGTGTCTGAGTTCGACTGTAATCTAACCAACGAGATTGATGATCCAGAGTTTGAAGATTTTCAGAAAGTGTTTTGTTAGAAGAGAGATGCTACAATTTTCTCCAGATCTCATTAATGAATTTCTGAGATGTGTATCTGAGGGGGAGTGCAAGGAGATTGATGACTGGGAGATGGTTGCTGAGGGACTGACCTAGGGTATCTACAATAAATGGCCATCACATCCGCAGACTATTCCAACTTCCAAGCTGACTCACAAGTATGGTGCTATGTTTAGGATTCTGATCCATAATTGGCTACCCACAAAACACAGAGCAGCAGTGACTCAAGCTCAAGGGAAGTTTCTGTATCATCTCGGGACTGGAAAGCAGTTCAATTATGGTGAGTTTGTGTTCAGCAAGATCATCAACAGTGCTGAATCTACAGTGGTCAAGGGACCTCTATGTTATCCTTCACTGATCTACAGCTTAATCAAGCAACAAAAAAAGAATGTCTCTTCAAAGAAAGAGAAAGTTGTTCCTCTCAACAAGCCTCTTGTGATCAAGGTTGCTCCTGAAATAGGAGATCCTCACCTTCACCTCCAATTCAAGCAGTACCTGTCATCCAAGAAAGGAATGGATAATACTGTTGAGGAATCGTCGCCTAAGAATGTTGTGCTAAAGTTTCTAGAGAGAAGCTTGGAGTTCTATGCTCGTCTGATTTCTGAGCATACTTCTGAGAAGATGAAGATTCAAGCAATGATTGCTGATCTTTCATCAGAAGAAGAGTTTGCCTCACCAACAGCAGATGTTCCTGAGAATGTTCATAACTTGCACAAGCTTGCAAGTACTGTTGAAGCTGCTGCTCAGAAGAAGCCTACTCCAGCATCTAAGTAAGGGAAAGCACAGACTGCAGTACAGGAGAAAGAAGCTGAAGTTATCCAAGAAGAGACTGCAGAAGAGGCTCATGAAGAAGAGCAGGAGGCTACTGAAGAAGAAGTTGATGAGGAAGAGGAGGCTGAGACTGAGGAAGAGGCTGATGAAGAGACAGAAGCTAAAGATGAAGGAGAAGGTTCTGAAGCAGAAGGAGGATCTGAACAAGATGATGTTGATCAAGACCTTGACAAATTCGAGTAGTTGCTGGTTATTACTCATTTCTCTTTCTCGGTGGCAAATACGGGGAGTAATGCAATATAAGTTTTTTTTTATTTTCTGTTCTACTTATCTTGCATCATGTTTTGCAAGGTATTTTATTTTTGCTTTAATAGCTTGTATTAGCTATTTTAATGGAACATATTTTTCTTCCCTATATGTTTCATATCTACTAAAAAATTGAAACTGCTATCAAAAGATAAAAATATAAAAGAAAAAAATCAATATAGCAGAGCAGGTACAAGCTGATAAGAAAGTGAAACACAACTAAATCATATGATGTTCTTCACAACATTCAAGTATGTTTTTAAGTACATGATCCTACAGTTCAAGGGTTGTGTTCTTTTAAAATATGGAGCTGATTTGCAACCAGATAAAGACAAAGGGGGAGATTGTTAGTGACATCTGCACTAAGATGCTCAGGATTGTCATTATCTGTTTAGATATTATGGCAATTTCAAAAGAACACAAAAAGGTTTTGGTTATTCATGTTCGAATAACATGTTCTGGACATTTCTGTGAACATTCCGCTGCCAATCTGATTAAAGATCAAGTCATGTACTTAATCATGTTCAGAGACATGATCATGTACATGGTTGTCCAAAGAGTTTTCAAGAGACGTGACATGCTAGATTCAAGGAGTTAAAGCTGCAGATTCAAGATGGACATTTCAGAATAGAAGTTGCCTTGTTCGTGATGAAGATCAAGAAGGAAAGAAGGAGTTCTATTCAAGGAAGACATCTAAACTAGGAAAGTCCAATTTATTTAAGGAAATTATTTCCTTGTTAAATCCTAGTCAAAATAGGACTTATGAATACCTTGTTTAGGCTAAAACTGTTTCTTATAAATAGCCTGGGATTCAGACTAGTTTAGATTACACGAATTTTTATGAATACACTAAAGGGCTGAGAGTTAAAAGACTTCACATATGAAGTATATGGTATTCGGGTAGACTAGGTTTGATCGGTTAGATCATTGTGTTTCTAGTCTGTATTTGAAACTCACTTTCATACACACTTAGAGGAGTCTCAAGAGAGATTGTGGGAACTTGAGGGGTTCTAGGTTGTGAGGGGAGCTCACAATTCAGTTTAGTGAAAGAGGTTGAATCGGGTACGAAAGGGGCCGAGTGACGGGAGTCTTCGTGTAATAACCTTTGTAACCATTCAACGGAGTAGTAAACTGTTTCTCACGGACTTGATAAGTTCCCCTGACGTAGATCAGTTGATCGAACAGGGTTACCAACCTCGTGTTCTTTATTTGCTCAAGTTTTTACATTCTGACCTTACATGTTCACAACAATATTCAAGTACATGATGATAAACATGACCGCATAGTTTATGTAACTTCACTATGTTCTCATTAATTATACAACAGTATAATACTATTACTCTAGCAGAGACTTGAGCAGATAATTCCTCAAATATTTTATTTGGATATTCTAACTATGACTATCACACTTATGAGTTAATAACTCAAATATAGATAGATTTTGCAAATAAACCCACCTCGATTAGATCAAATCAGGTGATCAAACTTCTCGATACTCATCGGTCAGCTTCTCTGACTAGCTCAATAGGTCCTACAAGATCAAACCTTATTTTAGGACTGCTGCTCTAATTTTCATAAATCGACTTTAATTTAATTGGAGCTTTTATTTACTTTAATTATATTTCAACTAAGAATGCGCGACTCTAGAGACCTCGTACAACTTTCACACATAAGGAAATAAATTTCAAAATATAATTTCTGATTTAATCAGACCAAAATAGTTGACAGAGGTCACTTTCCGTAACTTGTCATTTTACTCAATTTTTCACAACTAATCTCGATTGCACTTTTTACTTTTCCAAAAATTATGAAAATAATCAGACATGACCCCACATATATCTTTATTAAACTATACAATTTTTAGAATTTTCTGAAATCACATGCTTTAATTATAAAAATAACCGCCTAATTAAAATAATCGACTTTAATCAAAACTTATCGGAAAATTATGAAACTTGGTAGTCATATAGAAAATAATTTTTCGAGCAACTTTCTAGTTCAAACTTTTTCGATTTGATGGCCTGAAACGGGTGAAATGGGGAAAAATGTGATCTGATCGGCGCCCATTTATTTTTCACGTTTTCCGGCATTTTCACCGATTTTCGACTACCAGACGATGACGCACTCAATATACGAAATGAAGCACTATATAAAAAACACAACATATTAAATTTTCAACTAGAAAGGATAAAAAATGGACCGAAACTAGATGTCCGAAGCGGCGGCGATCTCCGGCCATCCACAGCAGCGGCGGTGGCTCTCCGGAAGCCTTCCGGAGCAGCACTCCCCAACAAAACTTAACCTGGGCCTGCATGCACGATTTACTCAGCCCAGGCCCTGATTTCTCTTGTTCGTCAACACGAACGAGAGAGATGAGAGAGAATGAGCAAGGAAAATGAGCTCCTCCCCTCCCCTATTTATAGGAAAAGCTGAGGCGGGACGGGTATAACTTTTTCTAATATAAAATACTGATAAAGCGTTTTCTGGATTCAATTAAAGTTGCTTTATTCAATGGTGAGGTCCAAATAACCTCCAACACGAAATCCAAAAATATCGAGAGACTCGTTGTCTCGAATATTATTGAACCAAACCGTCGTTGAAAAACGAGGAGGTCATTTGAGGAAAATCGAAAAAAGATTCCATTTTTCAAAAGTAAATTTACTATTCCGCACTTTTTACTGAAAACGCTCACAAGCGTTCGATTGACCTCTGATTGAAAATCCGAATACACGAATGGATTCTTTAGGCGATTTTCTATGGAAACAAACTGTCAAAACAAGACTCGAATCAATACATAAGATTTCATAATGATTCGAAAATCACGTCTTTACAGAAAAATACTATTCACAGGTTTTTCCTTTACGATTTTCAATTACGGGACATCTGTAGAGGCCAGATTAAAATTCTGAAAGTATCAGCAGCTTTCTTTAGGTTGTTATATTTAAAAAAAGATCAATATTGACTATCTTTCGGTGGCAAACGCAAAATCTCATAATCGATTTTCATATAAAAGACACAAAAAGGTCGCGAGTTACATTTGTTTAACTTTATTTTAGCTCCAATTATTTTCTTTAGTCTTTTAAATAAATTTAGAAAACTCACCAAGATATTCTGAAATTTTTGGGATGTTACAACCATCTTATACGAGAGATCCTTAAGAGAGGAGATGTGGCAGTAGTCAAGATTGCATCGGAGGACAACTGACTGATCCATTCATGAAGAGCCTACCGACCAAGACCTTCAATGGTCACGTGGAGAAAATAGGGGTGAGATGCAGACCCGGAATTGGAGATTTTATGCCAATTTTAATTTTATATTTGAAAAGTATGCTTCAAGTATAAGTGAGAGATTGTTAATCTTGTATACTGAAAGACTTGTCTTTGTATACATTCTGCAATATTTTATTGACGATATAGATTGAATAATTATTACAGTCACTGTGTTCATTTATTTTATTTATTGTTATATTTATTTGTCAGTTCCATATACTTACATTGTAGATGATATGGTGTGTGAGTATACACACAGTAAAGATTATATCATCGGATCCCTTACAATGTATTAAAAGGCTCACGACTTAGATGTTCCTGAACCCATCATCGATACACCGTAAAATAATTTGATAGTTAGTTTATCTTGACTAGGTGATTATTCTAGTACGTTGGTTTGTGTATTGAGGAGGATCATGATAGGATATTGTTCTCTATTATGACCTTAAGTGAGAGAATAAAAATCCACAGAGTTCGGGTTCTTAACCCATATATTTTGGTTGACATATATATGTTATGTTATTGCTTTGACTTATCAATGAGTGAGATTCTTAGATAGGGTCAACAACCTCGATATCTCAGACAGTATCATTTATATATATGATAGGTCGTGCAATATATATGGTCACCATGTCCTGCCCCTTGAGGAAGCACAAAGTTCATGTGAAACTCTGCAGGTAGAATTTATTCCGTACATGATAAATCTTGTGTGGTACTACTCAAGGAAAAAGAAGTTAATTAATTATAGCTATCAGAAGTTTACATAATTAATTAATGGACATTATATCTTAAACATGGGAATGGCTGGACTAAAGAAGAAAGCATATTCAGAAATATGTATTAAATTGGTAGGTCAATATTATTTCTTTAGTGGAATACAAATAATACTTGATTTATTTAATTATATTCTAAGTTTATTGGATATTGGAAATTAAATAAACTAGCAGACCAATTTAATATTCTTCTAGATCCTTGTTGTAGCCCAATATGACTTTAGTGGACTGAGGATGGAACAAGAGTGAGAGGCCCAAATCCATCAGGGTTTGAGAAGAGATTTTCGTTCCTTTCTTATTTAATTAAGGAAGGAGGGACAAAAATAACAACAAAAAATCAGCTCCTCTCTTATGCTCTCTTGATCCCCATAGTATTCACACCCGTTTAGTAGTATACAACCCACCTTGTATCTAAACATAGTCTGGAAATACAACAGAAGATCAAAAAGTGAAATTGCACAAGTTAAAGGGGGCGCCGATTACATACAATTCAACAATAAGATTAGACTTTTAATCTTGTCCTCAACCCGACTCGAATTTGTAAGTGACTTTCGGTTTCTATGTTTCCGCTTTTAATTAAAATCGAAAATTGATATGCATGTTAATTCTACTCAGTTTAATTAATTACACAAGCATGCATAAAATATGATATACATGATGTTAGGATTAAAGAGCAACCAAATAGATCTTGTGGTGGTTCAATTCAAAAAAATCCCAACACAATACTCATAAGTTAATAAGAGTATTTCCAACAGTTCTCTGAAACTCTAAAATAGCTAGAGTAAGTACGAGATGGTTTCCAATCATACTTGAAAATTCTATTTGTTAGAGCTTCTCCAACGGTGGCTTTAAATGCTGCATTTAGAGCAAAAAAATGAAAAAAAGGGCTTCAACAGATGTTGGAAATGTTGCTCTATTATCTAGCCATGTACAATATTGTTTCATTTTTGGAGCAATGATGTTCATTTTTCTGTAAAAAAAATATGCTTTTTAATAGGTTTATATTTTATTTTTTCCTTTCCTTTTCAATTTTTTTTCGAAGCTGATTGAAATAATTTTATTTTTTAATTATTTATTCTTTTTTATTTTATTTTCTTTCATATTTCCTCATTTTCCTTTATTATTTATTTATTTATTTTATTTGAAATATTGAAATACGATGTACATCAAATAAAAGACTCATATTGTTTTTTTTTAATATTGAAATTAAAATCACATTAAATAAGAAGTTCATAGTGTTTTTTTAATGTTAAAATTAAAATGGCATTTAATAAAATTGAATAAAAATGATATTTTAATGTTATTTTGAAAAATTAATATCAAATTAATACTTAAAAAATGAATATTATAGAATATTCATTTTTAGTGCAAAATTTAGAGCAGACTATTGCAGATAAAATACAAATTCTATTGTATAATAGGATTAAAGTTACTGTAAAATGAAGCAAACTGTTGGAGATGGCTTAGAATTTTAAAGAATGAATTGAAACTCTCTATATAGAGTTTACCTCTTCAAAACTATATTATTGTACTTTACTATTTGAAAAGGTTAAAACTTAAAATTATAACACATCAATTCAAAAGAATATACAGTTATGTATTAACCCAAGTAATTGGACAACCGCAAAGTTTTCAGCAAGACTACACCAACCGAGAATTCTGAATTCCTGAGCAGGAGTTAAGAAAAAAAAAATTCAGTGCTATTAATTTGTTTGTCATTTTCTTGTTTTATTTCAATTGATGAATTATTGTCAAATGTATGAAATTTTAAAATACACCATGCTAATGATCAAACGGTCAAAATAGAAGATCCCGTCTGGATATTTCTTACTAAAAGTTGGAATACCTAAGAAAATTTAAATTATAAATTGAAAAAATCATATTTCTCTTATCAGGTATCTCATCTTAATACAAGTTTAAGCATAAAGATTTAAACAATCTATTGTAAAAACACGTCTCTCTTAACAACGCTTATTAACGCGCGCATTTAATTTTCATGACAACTAGTAGTAGTTAATTAAAGTGGAAGCAAATTAAACTGAGAAATGATATACTGTAGATAGGTTTTCCAATAATGTTTTCGTCAAAATAAAAAAAAAAAATTACTGTTGGCTGGTAATATTTCATAACCATATCAAGACCTACACAAATACCAATTGATCAACTTGCAAAAAAGAAACTCCCCATATATCAAATATGATAGTTGATTGCAGCATTCTGAGTTTAGCATAAACAAACATTTGAGAGACAACAGTTATTCCATAAACGTGAAGAATGAGAAAGAATTAATTAGATGGCTTGTAATACTTGGTAGGAACAAACGGCATTTTGGTGATAGATCCATCATATGACTTACCTCGTACGACAATCTTTAGTTTGGTGCCAGCCTTGTGGAATCCAGATTTCACATACCCCATGGCTATGTTCTTCTTGAGGCAGGGGCTGAATCCGCCACTCGTCACTTCGCCTATGTTCTGTCCCTTGTCGTCTTGAATCTCACTGTGACTTCTGGCAGGCGGACCAGCTGAGAAAAGTCCGACTCTCCTGATTGATGGACCTTGCTCGATTTGTTTCAGTATCACTTCTGCGCCTAGGAAACCGCCTTCTGCCCTTCTTCGCTTTCCAATGGCCCATGTAAGTCCTGCTTCAACAGGTGTTATGTGTTGCTCCATATCATTTCCATACAAGCACAATCCGGCTTCCAGACGAAGACTGTCTCGTGCACCTAACCCTGTCAGCCTCACTTTGCCTTCGGATTTATCTAGAATGGCTTTTGCCAGATCAACTGCATGCTCTGAAGGAACTGAGATTTCAAAACCATCTTCACCCGTGTACCTGAAATTTCATCCACTTAACCAACTTGTCTTTTTACCACCCAAGTACAATTTTACTACTTCATTTTTACTAGTTTTGAATTCCGATTTTTGTAACATTATTTATGCAGTGATCAAATACACCCAACACACAAGACATAAAACTACTTTAGCACAAAAGACCTACATACACAAAAAACGAATAATAAGATTTTAAGTAAACTGATCCAATAATTTTGGGCATCCAAGTTGATATGCATTCTTCTCTTAAGTCATATTTCAGCACAAGCACTGCACGCGTATAATTTCAGTAATTTTAGAGAGAGAGAGAGAGAGAGAGAGAGAGAGAGTGATAGATCATCAATATGGTAACAGATAATGAATCAAAGAGTCAAGTACTTAAAAGTTATGAGACATCCCAACATCACAACAATGTGCTGCCACCCTTCTTTGAATATAATGTAAGTAGCTCCATGAAATTTCATTCGCTCTTATCATAATTATTAGAGAGACTATTGATCAAATTTTGTCGTATTTCATAGATATTAATATGACGGTTGCAGAGAACTGCATTCCTATTAAGAAAAATTGATATGCCTAGAATCCAGATCTCATAACTAAATTCTAACAGTTTCAACTCGCCATTTAAAGACATGACTCATATATACAAATATATATATATATATATTTACGGTGGCAGACCAATTAAAGCAACATACCCTGTTCTTGTGAGGAAGCACGGAGCCCCATTGATATCAATCACACGGAAGTCACTAAAGTAAATTTTGCTTAGATCAGCTTTTGTCAAGTGCTGCAGAACTGGGGCAGCAAGGGGTCCCTGCACCAAGATGTAAAGAGAATTTACACAAGTATGGTAGCAGTCACTGGCTAATTAGTGATATGCTTGGGATAAGCAGAATATTTCCACTCATTTTGAAACTCAACTACATTTATTAATGGTATCTGAGAGTTGCTCTTTTGACTTAGCATTCTCACTAACACTCTCCATGCTGCTCAACTTCCAACAAAAACTTCACCAAAATAAATTACAGCATGCAAGAAAAAGAAAAAAGTACACCTTGAAGAATAATACAATAAATAAATAAATGCGTTTCTTCTTGATTGGAAAATCCTTTAAAAATAAATACATCAGAACCATATCGCCAAACCATAGATTAGAATTGTAACAACCCTCAGATTATTATCTTCCCTATGCACCGAATAAGCCCCTTTTCGTGTGCAATCATAACAAATGAAAAGGAGAAATACTGACCTGCAGAGCCAGAAGAGACCGCTCATCGTGGATGTGCCAAGAAACATCACCACCTTTTGATGTGAATGCTTTCATGTGTTCCTCAATATGGGCAAGATCTTTGTCTCTGCATCCAGCATTCACAACCAAGTAAATGTGGTCATCAGTAACCTTAGTGATCACTGAATCATCGATTGCACCACCTTTCTCATTTGTAAAGACAGTCAAAGACCCTGTTCCGGGTGCAAGACCAGCAACATCAGCAACCACGAGCTTTTCAAGAAAGGCAATGCAGTCTTTCCCTTTGAGACTCAGACCACACATATGTGAAACATCAAAGAGGCTCCCATTCTCCCTGCAGTTCAATGTCGAGTCCATAATCGAGTCTTTGTACTGAATCGGCATACTCCAGCCTGCAAATGGGACCATCTTTCCACCATGGGCTACATGGAAGTCGTATAGAACCGTCTTCTTGAGTTCCGCCTCCGATGCAAAACATCGACGAGCAACAACAGTCTTCTTATCACTCTGAGCCAAGCGGCGGGTAATTGATTGACCAAGTTGCCACAATCCACCTCCCCTCATATTTCTAAGTACCTGACCACGAATAATAATTTACTAAAAGTCGACTAATTCAGACGATCGTTCTTTACAGGACAAAAGGTTCACATTGAACGAATGCAATATCAAGATTGTGCTGTGATGACCAAATTATAACGAAGACAATAAAAGTCGTCAACAAAAAAGTACACAAACAAAAGCTCTTTAAAAGTTAAAAAGCATTCCCTCTTGGTAGCAGTGAGGTTTTATAGCATACAGTTCATAGGCAACATAACTACGAGAAACAAAAATTTACTGAATAATTGCAAAATCCAATCTTTTCCTTCAATATCACTATTAATTAACAAACAAACAATATAAGACTTATGTAATGTATTTAATTAACAAACAATCTCATAGCCTATCAAAAGAAATAATATGGATCAAATCAGATCCAATGCTACTTTGAATGAAGCCTGATTATTAAAAAGAAAAAAAAATCTCACCAACCAACCCAGAGCGAGAAAAGAAACAAAATCGACATAGAAATGTGAATGAGCAAGAAAAACACGATCTTGAATAAATTCGTTTATGGAATCATAGGATGTTGAATAAATCCATTTATCGGAATGCATGCATTGAGATTGAAGAGATAGAAAGAAGGGCATTCAGTACCTCAACAACTGATGAAGGATTCTTTTATCTTGAAAATGGTAATGTGGGAACCCAATCAAGTATCTTTACGATACATATATATAGAGAGAGAGAGATTGGGAAAGATGAAAAAAAAAACAGTTTTTTATACGATGCTTTACGGAATATTTAAGCGTGTCCGAACTGGGTTTTGAGGTGTACAAAGCAATATTAAAGTTTATTGTATTGGAAATTAGGAATTGAGTAAAAGAAAAAAAAATGATGGATTTAGTGGGTGGAGGAGGCTTTCTCAGCCGAAATCAAGACCCATCCTGAGTGAGTGGTGATACGATATTCAATTACCCTATTTCATTTCTGTTTGTCTGCTTGTTTGGTAGGGTCAGAAAGGGAAATTCCCTTTATATTTTCCTTTCTATTTATCCCATTTTTATGATCTTTTTCCGAGTAATACCATTTACTCTCTCAGATCAATGTGGAATGATATGTGCTGAGTTATCCAGGCCTTATTTGTTTACATTTTCAAATAGAAATTTTCCATTTTTTTCTATTTAAAACACCGAAAATACGTTTATTCTACTCATTTTCAATTTCAGATTTCACTTTTTTCAATCTTATATAACCTATTCAATCATATACATATAATTACAATGGGACCCATTAATTAAATATTCATCAAGTCATCGTAACCACACAAATACTTATCTTTTCATCTCAACCACATATTTCAAATTGAAAATATAATTAAACAAATATATTTCCATTTTCCATACCTATAACTCTAAATATTAAATCATTCATCATAACAAAATCATTACATTTTTTTAAAAACCAATACACCTTGTAAATTGAACTGAAAATACTAAAAATTGAAAATTGATGTTGGAAATAAAAACAAACAAGCCCTTAACCTTCCAAATAAACTGCATGAAAATAATATTTTATATTTTGCTCAAATTAATATTTTAATCAAAGTGCAAATATTTTTTATTTTATGATTTTGACATTTTTAGCTAGAAAATTTATTCTCATAAATTGTGCACTACTTTATTTTAATATACAGCGTAGATATAGATGGATATAGTGGCTGATGTAATTTTTGTTAATTAGTATATGTAATATCAGAAAATAAACAATAGGTATTGTTCAAGACTTCAAGTTCTTTAATTCTGGTAATTTGTTATTACTGAAATATTTGTTGTTGGAAGAAAGTAGGACTCCACCAACTGCACCTCTTACCTAACCTGACAGACTGAAAATCTGGAACTAATGTGGGTTGTAGACTTGTAGAAAATAGATAATGAACAGAATGAGACTTCACTGAAAATTTGACATCTGAGACAAAATTAATAAATTTATGGCCCAAAATGAGATTATCTGAAAGCTATAAGGGCCATTAGGATAAATTTACACCAAACGACGTCGGATGACTCTGTTTTTTCGGAAGTTGGAAATCCAAAACGCCTGGAGCCAGAAAAATCGAGTGCTGGGAATTGTCGTGTGATTTTCAAATTTCTGGGGATTCATTGTTGCGGCAATCTCCGGAGCCATTCACCAAATTCGTGGCCCCAATCGAATTCTCTAAGATTCTTCTCATATATCTCTATATCCACTTTCGTTTCATCCCCCTATAAACTTACGCCAAGGACCATTTCTTGATTTTTTTTTTCTCTCTCTCTCTTGTTCTGAACTTCAATTTTCTTTTCTGATAAAGTTGTCCGTTTATTTCGCTGCTGATGAGATTATTAAGACCCTTTCAAGGTGAGTTTGAGGTCTCCTTAAAGTGGCTGAATTTCTTTCGATCATCATTTATTAGTTGTTTTGTTAATGCATCTAGTCCTCTTCTTGGACTCGTGGTTTTATTGGACAATCCTACTTATTATGTTGTTGAAGCAACATGGAAGTAGTAATCGAATTTTAAATATTACAGTACGTTTTGTTTTGCTCCTTTGATGCTGAAAATGAGTGGATCGGAATCGAAGGAAGACACAGAAAGATTTCATTTTCAGTTTTTCTGCTTACTAGTGACAGACACTAAACGTTTTGATTTTGCTATAAAACTTGGTGTGTTGTCTTATTTAGTGGTTCTTGAACTAATTTGAAGTTTCATTTGTTGTTGTTTCAGGTAGAAAAGGTCTTGGTTCAAGTATGTTGACGGTTCACGTCCCTGGAGCCTTTAACAGTTGCCAAGCACATATGGACATGAACGTGCTGCAAGAGGCTATGAATTCCAAGTTGATGTACGTTAGTCCCTTGATTCATAGTTGCAATTCCACAGCTTCGACTAAGGTCCTGTATCACAAGGGACGGTCGAGCTGGTCTTATTCTCGAAGTTTCTCGAACCAAATCACTTCAAGGAGGTGGCTGGTGAGTGTTTACTTGCCCTCATTCAGCAATAAACCACACACATTTACAGGGATAAATGGATATCCATGGTTTTGATTGAGTTATACCTTATTTTCTGGTGTTATTCCTAATTTTGATGTACTTGTAGTGCCGTTCTCAAGATTCTATTTCTCCTGAGAATGAGTATCGATCCTCACGTAATATAGCAATCAGTTTGTTCAGGCGATACCGGAATTATGTTGAGCGTGGAGGAGGTGACAACTTGAAAGTATATTCTATAGTTTCCCTTTTGGTCTCTCGTTAGGTTATTTTGAATTGGATAAGATGGTAATAGAATAGTTCTTAGGAGTTCATCAGCGCTGGTGTGAACGCGTATGAATTGGGATGCACTGACCGAGGGTTGAAGAAGGAGCTTACTGATATGAAGGAATCCGGTGTTGAGATTGAAGCAATGCAAGGCTATGGTGGAAATACTGGTTTGAAGTCCAAGATTATCTCCCAGGAAGTGAGTAGTCACCAAGATTGATGTGTATGTGAGCAATGGCAATGCCCCTTTTATTTTATTTTCTGTGATGATGTGCAGGTTGATGAATGTATAATGTGGCTGAGCATTGTATTCATCACTATTCTTTGCACGCCACAACCAACCATAGTTCGATGGTCATCCAGCCCTCCGGTGTCGGGTGAAATGGTGATCCAATGGAAGGGCTTCTGTGCAATCATAGCAAATGCCTACTACATGAGAGGAATGGCCTGGTGACATCCCGCTCTCTGTTTATGAATCTTGCTGTTTCATATTGCACTTTACAAACTAACTCCTACTCTCGTCGACTCAAATCAAGGCTCCCAGTAAAGACTCTGCAGTTGGAGCAAATGGCAGTCACGGGCCGGGCTGAAGAACCATCGCTTGTAGCCAGCCGAATGAGACTAGTATTTAGCACACTTGAGGCGAGTTCCTTTCCTTCCTACTATTTTTTTTAAATAAATAAATAAATGGAAGAACTTATGTTACCGTGTTGTCGTTGCAGGTTGTGAGTCCGCAGTGGCCAAGAGTGTGACATAATCTTGCTCTTGCCACATTTAAGTTGTATAATGTCGAGGAGTAATTTAATTAAGCTCTTTTACCAAATAATACAAGCTTAGCTGATGCAGCTTCACAGTTATTGCCATGTTCTGCATATACTTGCCAGGAGAAGATACACACAGAGAGATATATATGTGCTGAAATGATTTCATTCACTCAAATCTTTTGCCAAAAAAAGGAAAACAAAATTGACTCAGCTCTTTGTTCCCTTGTATTACAACCAAACCATCAGCTCAAAAATGGAACACAAAACACCTAACAAGTCAAAGCTAACGGACTAAGATATACAAAATCCAGTAAGTCCATCAACGAATGTGAAAGTGATCGACAGTAACTCAAAGCTGAGATATATTGGTTTTCAGCGTTTTTCTAGCACGCCAGTGAACAGCTGCGGCAGTTTCTGATGTTCCCATCTGGCACGTCAAGATTTATAATTATAAGAAAGCAAAACAGCACCAAATTTGATGAGAGATGAACCGTAAGAGAGATTCAGGCTTTCTTTTACAGCACAAGGTGTTTGCTTGTTAGAGGTACAAGAGATTCGGGTTTTACCTTAATCTCCAAGCAGTGATAGTCACGCCATAGGCTTGCGTCTTGGTCATAAGTTGAGAGTGCGGATTCATACAACCTCCGAGCATTGGTGAGACCGGTCTTGTCACCAGTGGATGCAAGATTCAACTCTAGCTCAATACAATCTCTGTATATTGCAAGTCCGGGATGGGGTAAAGCAAGAAATCTGCAATTGAGAGACCATGATATATCAAAACACTTCAAGCCAGCATACTAGCAGCCATATAAATGCTGAAAAGAATCAGACATGATACAACCCAACCCACCTCTTATACATCTCCCTTGCACTTTCAACTCCATCCCTTTGAAGTATAAAATTTAAAATTGTTGATGACAGTGAAAATCCACTATTATTTCCACCATCTTTGGCCAATAATAGAACTGACATCTCCACAAGCTTTTCAAAATGATGCCTCTGATTTGCAAAATATTTCAGCCCCTACAGCAACAGTTGAAGTTCACAAGTTACACCAAGATTTGATTTACATAAAAAAAAGTATAGCAAATTCAAACAGAATGATTTAATCTTCTTTAAATATGTATTTATTTTAGGACACCCACATAACGAGACAATGAAGCATTGTAAATTTCAGCATACCATAATCCACAAGTTCTCTGCTTCCGAAACGCTAACTTTCAACAGAATATTTTTCAGCAGTTCAAAGATAAAGAGCAGATCAGCCTTGCCCCGTGACACAGATTTGTACTGAATACATCTCATCTCTATGGTGAGTCGTAAAGTCCATAATTTTACTGCATCTGGAAACTTTCCTGAGCAGAGCTTTTCCGCGAGTATCTTAGCTTCAACTAATTTACCCAAGTGCAATAGGAATGAAACATGTTGGCAAGCAAGGTCTTCACTATTGCAGTCGAGGTTCTCAGCCTTCTCAAATACTTCCCGAATATGTGAAACAAGCTCAATGGCAGGAGATTGAGAATTGAAATGAATGACAGCTTCTCCATCCTTATTCTCTGCTTCCATGAGGAACCTTAAGTAAAGTTCAACCATGACAGATGATGCTAAAGACTTCAAACCCTCCTCGTAAACCTAGAAAAGGGTAAACATGCAAGATAAACATTGAGTATAACTAGAGACTAGGAGTATAACAGATAAACAAACAAGAGCGAGACTCGAGCAGATCAAGATGCTAGTTCAGAGGGTTCACTTGTTTCATTTATTAGTTTCTTTGCTGGAGTGGGTGCTATATCAGTGGACAGAACTTTAGGATTTGGGAAATAAGGAGAGCCTGGAGTCAATCATACTAGTGAAAAAGGTGCTATTGCATACACTATTTTCACAAAAATACAGCATACATATAATTTCACTCGACACTATACAGCCACAAAAGAAAGAGAAAAAGCATGAGATTACATACTTCAACAAATCCTGGCAACATACATTTAACCAGAACATGCAATGAAAAATAAGCTTAATCATTTTGCAACTACAATTGTTGCTAGAAATAAATACCTGAACTGCTTTGCCTAACTGCAAAGGATTCACTCCTTCGGAGTCAGCTATTTCAACTCGAGCAAGCCAGTCCCAGTACTGAGGCTTCTTCGAAAAGTCCCTTCTCATGTCATCGAGTATCTTCTTCCGCATTTCTTCTGAATAAACCAACTCTGTTGCGTCAAGTATAGCCAGAAACCGTGTTCTGAGACTGAAGGCACTAGGTAAGGCTTCAATTGCACCACTGTAGATAGCATCAAGAACGTTCAAGCCATGCTCTCTGAACATGTCCAGCTTGCCCTCTGAGTCACCATCTTGAGAATTAGATCTCTTATCAACATCCCCATTCTCATCCAGGGAGACGAACAAGTCCTGGTTCTTATCTTTCCACTGCTGCTCATCAGCATTCTTATTGTCACGAGCTACGTTTCCCTTGTCCTCTCCTAAGGCAATCTTTCGAGCTTTCAACTTGTTTAAGTATGTGAGTTCCATGCGAAGATACTCCACCCATAGGTCCTCAGAAGTTGGGCATGACCTCAAACCATTTTGCATTAAAGCGCGAGCAGATGCAACATTTAGATTGCTGTCAAACTCCCAAGCCGCAGCATATATCCACACACCAGCTACTTTTGGATGGAATCTGACTAATTGAGCCAGGGCCTAATATAATCACACCAGAAACAAGATATCCAATAAGCCAAAGTCCCGGCATTGAAATTCCAGGAGGATTATGCATAATAATGATAACACGCAGAAAGAGAACGAAACTAGTGAAAAAAAATTGGAACCTAAAATACCTACACTACTAAAGCTATAAATGTGAGAACTTCACACTTTGTGAGGCAAATGCAACATATACCTTTTTCATTCTTCCATGCCCTCGCGCTCTACAGAATTCCAAGTACTGAAACCAAAGCTCAATATCTCCCTTAAACCGGTTCGTGGCGAGATGGTAAATGTGGAGAATCCTGGTCACACAGGAGTGATCTGAGACCGACTTTTTCGATTTTTCACCGCCGGATTTTCTTTCAAAGGCTTTTTTGCGGAGGGAGCGGAGGTCGTCGAGCTGCTTTTCGTAGTCTATGTAAGCCAAGAAATCTTCCTTTAGGGGACTAGGTCTCTTGAGGCGATACTCGAATTTGCGCCGCTTTTTTACGATCTCAGCTATTTCGCGGCGGCTGAACAAACCGCGCCGCTCTAGGTCGTCTAGCTCTTCGAGCATGCGCTCGAGCTTGAATTGAACGACGTCCGCCATGGCTGCAGAACTCGGCGCAAGCGAGCCTTAGTCTCCTTCTCGACGGAAATGGGGTGTCTGTCTGAAGAAAGAGCAGCGTTGAGGGAGAACGGAGGAGAAGTTAACGGGCTCCCCACGCGGGTTTAATTAGGGTTTTGTATTCGAAATACCTAAATGGGCTTCACATATCCGCTATTTTAAATAATCAAATGCAATTTTATTTTCTTGTCTCTACTTCCAGTTTCCTGTTTCACATCTTTATATACAGGGGTGGTCTCCTGTGAGACGGTCTAACGGGTCGTTTTCGTTAGACGGGTCATAGCCCGACCCGTTATCCTAACTTCATATCTAGTGATATTTCAGTTCATAGTATGTGACACTTCAGTTTATGATTGGTGATACTTAGCTTCATCTCTCGTGACACTGGGCTTCACACAACAGTTAAAGATATTACTAAAAAATATTTCATATCTGGTAACACTTTCAGTTCATAATATGTAACACTTCAGTTCATGATTGGTGATACCTAGTTTTATATTCGGTGACACTTCATTGTTATTTGCTTTAATAATTCAACGTAATAGTTCGTTGTACATGCTTGTTATGTTAGTGATACTTCACGTTACAATTGATAGGACTTCACATAATAGTTAAAGATATTACTAAAAAGATATTAAAATTTATTAAGACTTACGCTGCTTTATATCCGGTGACACTTCGATTTATGATTGGTGATACTTAGCTTCATATGTGGTGACACTTCATTGTGATCCGGATCCGGGTCGGATCTTAATATCCGTCTAACGGTTTATGACCCGTTAGACGGTCTAACACAAGTCTTTGTCTTATATATACATATATAGGGTTGATTTCAAGTGAGAAAAGATCTGAAAAATGAGAAAAATATTTATTGTTGTTGTAAAATAAATCTTTATGGACATTACTACTACACAACCTTTTATATGCTAAAACCTTTTGTATTCCATTAGGGTTTTATATAATGTAAAATGTAGAACATTTTTGGGAATAAGAATATCGTTCATTCTCTCAATTTTTACATCTTATTTCTCATGTCTCTATTTCACTGATTTCAATATATCGTTACAAAGGTGATACATATTTCACAACACGTTATCAGCACGATTATCTAACCGTTTGAGTTGATGGTATGCCCTAGGAAAGAATCATGTCTTTCCTGTGAGGTAACAATTCTAATCAAGATTCAATATTTGTTGAGGATTGTGAATGAATTAGCTAATATGATGTCTGGTGAAATTTTGTAGTATCTCAATAATCTTATGTTTTTTTTTGCATTAGATGATACACATGTACGTTTGCCGTATGCCTTCTGATGCATATTTTTTTAATCTTTCTTATGCACTTTTATGGATTTAAAAGTCCAACTTTGGTTTGATATGACATTCGTATTTTTTTTGTGCATATTTTTTTTCTGAAATTCCATGTAAAAATAAAAATAAAAATTATGGCTATTTTGTTTTGTTCTGGGTAGCGTTTTTTTATATATCATGTTATATGTGTGTGCATTTTTTTTATGTGAAAATGATATTTTTTATATTAAGAGCTATAAATTAAAAAGTTTGTTTCTAACATTGCTAAAATTACAAAAAAAAAAAGAATAAATGTCGTTACTTTTTCTATGATTTCATTTTTTTTTATGTTTCATGTGTTATCTCTGTGGTTAATGATTGCACATTCTTTATCTAATTAAGTAGTGCAGATTGATGTAATTAAGATTTTATGGAGAATAAGAGTATTGCATAATTTAGTTTCCTTATTTTGTTGAGACCTGAAAAGATCATGACTTACTTGATGAATCTTTATATTACTTGTTTAACACCTCTTTTGTGAGTTGGAATGACTTTATTTATAAAATTCAAAATACAAGTTGGTTATGATGTGAAATCAGAATTGAGGTTATCATGAAAAGTAATATTGGTGATCAATATGTAAAAACAGAATTAAAGTAGGAAATACAGTGTTGGATGTTTGTTGTGGTAGTGAGAATTTCGCTTGTCTGTTGTCTGCGAAAGTTGGATTTTTTTTATAATCTGTTTGCCACCAAATGATCGAGTTTGATAGAATTGGCTATTTTGATCTATTGATTGTTAACATTTGTCGCATAATTTTCATAACATAATAAATATTTTTTTTCGAATTTTATTTCCTACTATAAGTGACTCATTATTTTATTATTATTTGTCAGTTCTTTATTTTTTATCTTTTTAATTTTTTTTGTGGCTTGTGCTTCATTGTAATGCATGCTGGATTTATAAGAAATAAAAGAACGGTGAACACTTTATGATCGACGAATTGTGTGATTTGCTTAATATAGTTTTGTTTAATCAATTTATTTGATCTATCCATAATGTTATATGTGCTTGGATTTTTTTTGGATTATTATGTTCTCATGTTTAAGTTTTCATTATACCAATTAATTATGTTCTTGGATTTCGTTTTCAGAATTAGTAATATTCATTTGTTTTTGTGACAATTATTGTAGAAAATAGTTGAAAATGTCTGACATCAACAAACGAGAATTTGCTGAGCTCGCCCTTGATGGTAGTAACTATTTGATTTGGGCTCTGGATGTTGAGATTTTTCTCACCTCCTGTGATCTAAGTGCAACAATCGTTCCTAATTCTTCCAGTAGCTCCGCCCAGAAGGCGAAAGCACTTATATTCCTTCGTCATCATCTTAATAAAGACCTCAAGAATGAATACCTCACTGAAAAAGACCCCGCCGTCTTATGGCAATCCCTGAAGGATCGCTTTGATCAACAAACTGCTATTATTCTCCCTCAAGCACAATATGATTGGCTTAATTTACGCTTTCAAGATTTTAAGTCTGTACTTGAGTATAATTCTGCCTTACACCGTATTGTGTCACAGATGAAACTCTGTCAGCAGAACATTACAGAGATTGAACTTCTTGAAAAGACTCTATCCACTTTTCATGCAAGTAATCTTGTACTCCAGCAGCAGTACAGAGCTAAAAATTATACCACTCATTCTGAGCTGATTTCTGCTTTACCAGTTGCAGAAAAACATAATAAACTTCTTATGAAAAATCACAATACTAGGCCAGTTGGTTCTCAAGCAGTGCCTGCAGCACATGCCACTACTCATAATCATCACAATAGACGTGGTCGAGGGAGAGGTCGTGGAAACATTGGTTGGTCTCCACATGGAGGTCGTGGAAATGTTAGTTGGTCTCCACGTGGAGGACGTGATAGTGGTTGGTCTCCACGTGGTGGACGGGGTTAGCCACAACGAGGTGGCAGAAGTCGTGGATATAATAATGTTTATAGATTTTCGGGTTATGACAAAGGAGAAACTTCTCGATCAGCTTTGCAGAAACCTGGTTCATCTCATCAAGCTCAAGACAAGAAACAAGTTTGTCATAGGTGTGGGTGTGAAGGCCATTGGTCACGCACATGTCGCACTCCAAAGCACTTGGTTGAGGCTTATCAACGACTGCAAAAAGATAAAAAAGGCAAAGGAAAATAGGGTGAATCACACCATGCTAGTTTGCCTGAAGCAAACCTAGCTTTCAATGCGGATGATGATGACTTGTTGAAATTGGAGCTCGAGGATTATGGAGATCAAGCATGATTTATCTAAACATAAATAAATAACAATAAATTTATCAGGCTGTTTCCTTTTGCTGCATTTTCTTTTGTGTGCATGTTGCACTTACATGGATTATTGTTAAGTTTTTTTTATTGACACTAGTTTTATTGTTATGTTTTTTTATTGTTGTTTCCATAATTGGTTCTTATTTTAGTTTTTTTTGCATATTTTCTTCTTAGAATATCACATTCCACATGCAATCCATGGCGAATGACAATAATTTATGCATGGTAGACAGTGCCACAACGCATACTATTCTTACGGATATAAAATATTTTCAAACTCTTACTGAAAAATAAGGGAGTGTGTCTACAATTGCAAACGACAATATCCTTATTGTCGGTTCCGGAAAAGCTTTATTGGTACTCTCTATGGGCACCACTTTAATTATCCCTGATGCACTTTTATATCCACAATCTAAACGTACCCTTCTTAGTTTTAAGGACATCCGACTGAATGGTTTTCATATTGAAACTGACACTGAAGGTACTACTGAATTTTTGCTAATGACTCACACTGTTGGTTGCCGCAAATAAGTTCTTGAAAAGTTACCTTCTTTCTCATCTAGGTTGTATTATACCTATATTCGACCCAATAATCATGTTGCGATGAGTATAAAATTTAAAGACCCGCAATCTTTTAAATTATGGCATGAGCGATTGGGTTATCCTGGGTAGAATATGATACGTCAAATCATTAATAATTCAATTGGGCACAATATACAGACCAAATATCTCCCTTTACTCAATGAATTTATTTGTGATGCGTGTGCAAAAGGCAAACTTATAGTACGACCTTCTCGCACTAAAGTTGGACTTGAATGTCCTACATTTCTAGAAAGAATTCAAGGAGATATTTGTGGACCAATTCATCCAGCATCAGGACCTTTTCGATACTTTATGGTCTTGATTGATGCATCTACTTGATGGACTTATGTGAGCTTGTTGTCTACTCGAAATAATGCTTTTGCTAAACTCCTTGCGAAAATCATCGAGTTGCGTGCTCAATTTCCCGATTACCCAATTAAATCCATTCGAATGGACAATGCTGGTGAATTCACATCTAAAAGTTTTGATGAATATTGTATGTCATTGGGTATTAAAGTGGAACATCCTGTTCCCTACGTCCACACTCAAAATGGTCTAGCTGAATCATTGATTAAGCGCCTAAAACTTGTAGCTAGACCATTACTACAAAATTCCAACTTATCTGATTCTTGTTGGGGACATGCAATTTTGCATGCTGCCATTTTGCTACAAATCCGACCAACTGCATATCATGATTATTCTCCCTTACAACTAGTGCGTGGTAAAGAACCAAACATTTCTCATCTGCGAATTTTCGGGTGTGCAGTTTATGTTCCTATATCACCCCCGCTGCGTACCTTTATGGGCCCACAATGAAAACTAGGCATTTATGTCGGTTATGAATCTCCGTCAATTATTAAGTATCTCGAGCCCATGACTGGAGATCAATTTATTGCTCGGTACGCTGATTGTGTTTTTGATGAAGATCATTTCCCGGCATTAGGGGGAGATAACAACCAAAATTCTATCAAATGCCGAGAAATATCATGGAATGAAAAAAATCTCCATTTTCTAGATCCACGCACTAATCAATCAGAACTAGAAGTTCAAAAGATAATTAACTTGCAATATTTAGCAAGTAATCTGCCAGATGCATTTACTGATCACAAAGGAGTGACCAAATTGCATATACCTGCTATAAATACTCCACAAAGAATTGAAGTCCCACATGGACTGAATAAATCAAATGATGCTCCTCAACGCCAGAAGCGTGGGAGACCTGTCGGAGCTAAAGATAAAAATCCGCGGAAAATGAAATCAAATAAAGAAACGACATCACTCCTTCAAAATTCTAAAGATTATTGTCCTGAAGATGAATATCCTAGTCTATCTGCACGTGCACTAAATAAACATAATACTGGGATTGCGGAACAACCAAATCATAATAATATGAAAAATGATAAAGATTTGGTTGATGTTAATATTGAAGTTGCCATGAATTTTATAAATACAAGTGAAACTTATAATAGAAATATCATTGTTGTCGACAACACTTTTGCCTCTATGATTGCTTATTCTATTTCATATGATAATCTGGATCCAGAACTGAAAACAATAACAGAGTGCCGGAAGCGCTCTGATTGGGTAAAATGGAAAGAAGCAATTGAGGCCGAGCTTAACTCGCTAAATAAAAGAAAAGTTTTTAGCTCTATAATATGCACACCTAAGAATGTTATCCTAGTAGGATACAAATGGGTATTTGTACGAAAGAGAAATGAACATAATGAGGTAGTGAGATATAAAGTGAGGTTAGTTGCTCAAGGGTTTACGCAGAGACCCGGAATTGATTTTGATCAAACTTATTCTCCTGTTATGGATGGCATTACATTCCGCTATTTAATTTCCCTGGCAATAACCATGAAGTTAGATGTGCAGTTAATGGGCGTCGTGACCGCATATTTGTATGGGTCATGAGACGCTAATATTTATATGAAAATCCCTGATGGATTTAAAATTCCTCAATTAAAGAACAATGAAAATCGCAACATGTACAATATTAAATTAGAAAAATTATTATGCGGTTTAAAACAGTCGGGAAGAATGTGGTATAACCGACTGAGTGAATTCTTCTTCAAGAAAGGATATGTGAACGATGATATATGTCCTTGTGTTTTCATTAAAAAGTCATCAAATGGTTTTTGCATAATTTCTGTATATGTTGATGACATAAACATAATTGGAACACACAAAGATCTTGAAGAAGCTCGCTCATGCTTAAAGACGGAGTTTGAAATGAAAGACTTAGGTAAAACTAAGTATTGTCTCGGCCTGCAGATCGAGCATTTCCCTGAAGGAATTTTTATTCATCAGTCAACCTATCTGAAAAAGGTCTTAGAAAAATTTTATATGGATAAATCACATCTACTTAGCACACCAATGGTTGTCCGATCACTTGAAGTTGATAAGGACCCTTTTAGACCAAAAGAAGATAATGAAGATATTTTAAGACCAGAAGTTCCTTACTTGAGTGCTATTGGCGTACTACTTTATCTTGCAAATTGTACTAGACCAGATATAGCATTTGCAGTTAATTTGCTAGCAAGATTTAGTGCTTCTCCTACAAAGAGACATTGGAATGGTGTTAAACATGTCCTTCGTTATCTTCAAGGTACAAAAGATCTTGGTCTATTTTATGAAAGAAATCAAGATGCGACATTGGTGGGCTACTCGGATGCCGGTTATTTATCCGATCCCCATAATGCTAGATCTCAGACTGGTTATGTTTTTCTCTGTGGTGGTACTGCTATTTCTTGGCGGTCTATTAAACAGACTATGGTTACTACATCTTTAAACCACTCAGAGATTATTGCATTATATGAAACTGCAAAAGAATGTGTATGGTTACGGTCCTTGATACAACATATTTGTGGATTATGTGGTCTTACAACAAATAAATCACCCACTATCCTTTATGAGGACAATGCCGCGTGTGTTACCCAAATAAGTACCGGGTTCGTTAAAGGAAATTTAACAAAACATATATTACCTAAATTCTTTTACCCACATGAGCTCCAGAAGAGCGGTGACATTATTGTACAAAAAGTACGTTCTAGTGATAATCTCGCAGATTTATTCACCAAATCTCTTCCTACTTCTACATTTGAGAAATATGTTCATAATATTGGGATGCGTAGACTTGGAAGATTGTTATCTTCAGGGGGAGCGACAATTTCAATTATCCCTGAAGCTTAGGCCTTGAAGGTCCACATCATGCCTTGAAGGCTAAATAACTGTACTCTTTTTTCATTCACTAAGTTTTTTCCCTTTGGGTTTTCTTAGTTAAGGTTTTTAATGAGGCAGTTGATGCAACACATAAATAAGTGTATGTCATGTACTCTTGTCTCGCCTAGTTTTTTTTCCACGGGATTTTTCCGGCGATAATAATTTTAATGAGACATGAATATCACATAGTAATGTCCAAGGGGGAGTGTTGTAAAATAAATCTTTATGGACATTACTACTACACAACCTTTCATATGCTAAAACCTTTTGTATTCCATTAGGGTTTTATATAATGTAAAATGTAGAACATTTTTGGGAATAAGAATATCGTTCATTCTTTCAGTTTTTACATCTTATTTCTCATGTCTCTATTTCACTGATTTCAATATATCGTTACAAAGGTGATACATATTTCACAACAATTGTATTATATTTTATTGCTTAATTGTCATAATTTCATTGCTTAAATACTTTATTGCTTAATTGCTATAATTTCATTGCATACGTGGGACAAAATAATTATGCAATAAAATATATCTATTAAGCAGTAAATTAGAAACCACACCGTATGTGAGAACTGAAAATCAATTTGAGCCATAGATCTCACCTATTTTGACGGCCAAGATATTCCAAAAATTTTAAAAATGTGGTGGCATAATTGTCATAACGTCCAATTTCGCTGCCCCTAAATCTAAGTAAGGGTAAAATCAGAAATTTCAAAATATACGAATTTTCAGAATTTACGTGTATATTTTTCAATTTAAGGTTTTAGCACTGTCATTTTCTATTTTAGCATTTTTTTAAGAAGAACACCCTAACGGATGGGGAGATTGAGGCAGATCCCCGACTTGTATATATCAACAATCTGGAGCTGCATCATCATCTGGGTGGAAGGAGCCCAAAAGTGACTCTCCCACCAAAATACAAAAGTAAAACATGTAGAGGATAAACCTGTGACAGGGACAAAATCAGCTTAAGTATAGGACTAAAGCTAGAAACTCCAAGGAAGATCCTAAGCAAGAAAATAAAAGGAAAATACAAGACCAGAACATAAAAACTAAGTACATGAAACAAATAAAAAGAGTCAGCGCTGTAACCTAAAGTTAGGATAGCCCAGCTGGTCCATCCTAATCAAAGAAGAGAGGGGCCTGGGGGCCATCTGAGCATCAAAAATATGTAAGTTGTCGACCTCATGACCGAGTCTGGCAAGAAAATCAGCAGGGCGATTGCCCTCTCTATGGATATGTGTGACTCGAACATGGCAGTCTCGAAGGATAAGCCTAAGTATGGAGAAGACTTCCCTAAGCTGTCCCAAACCCCGAGCATCAGATGTGATGACTGTGACCACAGCCGCTGCATCGAGCTCGATCCAAACATGGGAAGCTGTCTGAGGAAGGAGGAGGAGCCCCTGGAGAAGAGACCGGAACTCCATCTTGAAACTGGAACTGGCCTACAACCGGAGATAATAAGAGGTGATCAGCTCACCACGATGATCTCTAAGTAGCCCGCCTCCCGCTGCAGTCTGCTGTGCACGATCAAATGAACCATCAGAATTCAGCTTCACCCACGGCTCTGAAGGGGGTTGCTAAGTGAATGCTCGGGACCTGAGGGGACACCTGATAGTCTCGATAGTCAGTATGAAATGAACCTGTGGATAGCAACTGACCTACTGAGGAGGCAGGAGCTTTCCATTGAGCACGAGCTGATGAAGATGCCAAGTAACCTGAAAAATAATATGAGAAGATCGAAAGGGACGATCTCTATGCTTGCGATTATTCCTCTCAGTCAAAGTAAACCATAAAATCAGGCATGGGATCAGAAAACAAACGTGTCGGTGTATGGCACGTGGAATAAGGTGTCTCCACTAACTAAGTGCATGTGAGATATCTGTGAAGTGCGGTGGTGTGATGTAAAACCATGAAGAAAAGTACATCCAAACTGCATGTACAGATTCCCCCTGGAGGAAAAGGTGAGGAATAGACTAAGTACTGGGAATCGAACAACATGGACAATGAGAGACTAGAGGAATCTCTCTAGCCAGGAGCTTGGAGTCGATAGGGATACGATCAAAAGATAGACGCTAGAGAAAGATGGACATGGTAGGGATTATGCAATCACTCCAAAAATCAGCCAAGAGGGTCCGCTTAGGAGCCCGATGCCTGATACACTCCCAAGCAGAAGTCAAAGAGAACTCACCGTAAGAGGTCAAATTCCATCTTGAGGCATCCCTCTCGCTCCACAGGATCAGCGCAGACCTCAGGGAATCCTCAAACTCAGCAGGCAAATCATTAAACTCACACAATGCATGCAACTCATCTAAATTCCAAAAATCATGTAGCAAATAAAAGCTCAGAGGTGCATGATCAAGTCGAGGCACAGTAAGACACATCAAATAAAGAATAGTAGCCCCGAATCACACATCATCCCAGAAACTAACATCACCCGTCCTGACAGACCAAGAGATATGTTGTTGGGCATGAATGCCTTCAGTCTGAAGGCGGTGCCAAATGCGGCTGTCATAAGGGGAGACAGGCACCTGACCTGAGAAGAAACCACCATAGTACTTCATCATGGTGAATCGAGCCCAAAGACAATTCTGAGAATGGAATCTCCACCAGAGCTTGAAGCTAAAATCGTCATACATATCCGACAGGCGATGAATGCCCAAGTCACCCTCAGCAATCGAAAGACACATCTGCTTCCAACTGATCCAACGGGCTTTTCGGGCCTCGTCATTCGACCCCCAGAAGAAGCGAGCCATGAGTTGTTCTAACTACTGGAGAATGCACTTGGGGGGTCTCATGACCTAAAGATAGTGGAGGGGAATGACGGCCAGGGTGCTCTTGATAAGAGCAAGTCGGCCACCAAATGTGAGGTGATGGTGCGCCCAGCCATGGATCTTCGCACTGATCTTCTGGAGAAGATCGAAGATTAGCTCTTTCTTGGTGCATCCCTTGTAGAGAGGAATACCGAGATAGGATATATGAAGGGAGGTCGGGAAGAATCCCGTAAATAATGGGTGAGAAAACCCATAAGACAGGACAGGGCATCTGACTTGGCCTGAGTAAAGATAAGAATATCATCCGTACAGGACAAGTGAGAGATGGGAAAGCCGTGTCTAGAGGTACGATAAATCATATCAGGATGGGACTTGATAAGCTTATCAACACTTCAGAAAGGACAAAGAGGCAAGAAGGGTCTCCCTAGCCAAGGCCACGAGAAGAGTGGAAGAACCCAACAGGAGATCCATTGACGAGCATAGAAAACCAGCAGTTCTGCACACATTTCTGGATTAAGCCTATCCATATGTCCGAAAAACCCATCCTAAGGAGGACGGCAAAGAGGAAAGGCCACCACACCCTATCATAAGCCTTAGCCATGTCAAACTTGAGAGCAACATTCAGGGTGGGACGATCCTTGGAAAGATCATAGATCAGCTCCTGTGCTAACAAGATATTATCACTAATAAGCCTACCCTGAACAAACTCGCTCTGATTCGGCATGAGAAGCAGAGGGAGTAAAGGAGCAAGGTGGACATTAAGAATCTTGGATGTGATCTTGTTAGTCATATTACAGAGACTGATGGAGCAAAAATCAACCCAGGACTGTGGGTGGGGCTGCTTGAGGAGAAGGATAATGGTAGTGGCAGTAAAGCTACGAGGAAGGAGGGACCCATCAAAGAAATTAAGAACACCCGCCACTATATACGAAGCAACAATGTCCCAACAAGACTGGAAGAACATGGAGGAGAAGCCGTTGGGACCGGATACACTATCCTTACAGATCCCAAAGACCACTGCTCGAATCTCATCGAAAGAGGGAGCAACACATAGTTATTTCTTGTCAACAGAATCGGGGAGGGTCTGGATATCATCCAGAATAGGAGGGTCGAGATCACCAGAATCAGAGGAGAGAAAGGAATGGAAAAAAGACACAGTAGACTCTCGAATCTCATCCTCTGAGTCTAGCAACTGATCACCAGCCTGTATCGAGTGGATCCTAGTCTTACAGCGCTTCTGCTTCACCCATCCTTGGAAAAAATGGGTGTTGCGCTCACATTCAGCAACCCAACGGATGGCTGCCTTCTGACGCCAGAAATCCTCCTCTATCTTAGCCTGGAGAGTGTACTTGGCTGTAGATCAATGAAGCTAGACATGAAGCTCAAGGATGAGGTGGGAGTCATAGGCGGTCTGATAGACAGTGACCATCTCCTCTGCTGCCCTGAGCTTGTCAAAGATGTTTCCAAAGACATTCTTATTCCACCACTTCAAGTGTTGCTTAACCCGGTTAAGCTTGAACTGTAGATTAAGAAGTCCCTGGAAACCAGTGGGAGCAGCCCAGATCATCGAAATCTGATCATGGAAGGTGTGATGTTGCACCTATATCGACTGAAAACGGAAGGAGGATTTAGGAATCTGGAGGAAAAACTGACAAGTGACAAGAAGGGGAGCATGATCCGAACGGATACGGGGGAGATGAGAGACACGGGTAACAGCAAAATCAGAGGACCAAGACTCGTTCAGAAGAATTCAATCGAGGTGCTCTAATAAATAGCGACCCTCCCAAGTATAATCCGATCCAGAATAGCCAACATCAGAGAGCTGACAATCAGCAATGACATCAGCAAAATCCATCATCTCTCTGTGCCGGTCCGTGGAGCTCCCAGCTCCCAGAACGCTCATAGTAGTGGAGGAAGATATTAAAATCTCCACCCACTAACCAAGAGGAATCCTCCATAGAAGGCACAATCTGATGTAGAGAATCCCATAAGGGATATCTCTCAGCCTGGTCACAAGTTGTATATACAAAGGTAAAGAAAAAGGGACAGACAAAGAGAAAGTCAGGCCATGGGTTCAAGAATAGCAACAACAGAAAGACGATGAGTGCGAATCATATCATGGAGCCACATCTGAGTAGGAAAATTACCAATTCCTTGGGCATTCCAGACAAGAAAATTCGCACTCATATCAACAAGAGGAAAAAGGGGAAGCACCACTCGCTCCTGATCTCAACGGGTTGCCGAGATCAAAGGAGGAGGGCCGCAGATGATTGTGTCTATCAAGCGGAGACACACCAACCTCATGACGAGGAGATGAAGAATGAGAAGGGTGAGGGGGAGCACGCTCATGAGCAGAGCTATCAGGATCCGAGGAGTAATCCATGTTATCCTCCTCTAAAGCACCAATCCTGTCCTCAACCACTTATGGACAGTCGAGGCAAGACGAAGTGCAGACTGAGCATAATATGAGGATGCTCCAGGATCAGGAGGATCCTGCTGAAGGAAGGAGTACTGATTGGAGGTTGTCTGCTTAGAAGAGAGGGGGGATGCAACTTTTTATGCTGTACCCATACCCAACTTCCTCTTCTTAGGAGGATGGGAATGAGAAGAGGACGGAATAGAAGATGCCACGGCCTTCCCTTTATCAAGCTAGGAAGGCACATGACGAGGTGGAGGATGATCCTCACGATTTTGCTTTTTTGGTAGGGAGGTTTTATAGGATGGCGGGAGGCCGAGACAGGTCTGTCAGGACGGGTAATACCATTCACAGTGAAACAATCATCAAAAATATGCCCAGCATGTCTACAACCCTTACAATAAACAGGTAAATGCTCAAATACCACTTTCTGATACATAATCACACCACCAATAATAAAAACCACCTTAGAAGGGATGACAATAGTCAAATCAATCTCAATGCAAATACGAGCATAAGATAATCGTGCTCGGGTGGTGGTGTGTCTATCAATCTCCATAGGAGTACCAATTAAAGAAGCAACAGAGAATAGAGCAAGCTTCTCAAATAAATTCACAGGTAAATCGGGAAATCGACACCAAACAGCAATAATTGGGGACTCAAGTGAAACGAAGAATGTGGGGGTCTATTTGAATACACGCATAGGATGTCCCTTTATGAACCAAGTTGCCTTATCAGAAGCACCAAACAACATTTTCACATAATTAGATTTTTCAGATAGCATGATCAAAACGTGTTTAATATTTAAAATTTTTCATGATAATTTACCCATGAGTTTGAGGTTCCCAAGAGCTTTAGCAATTTGTTCGGCATTGGGGATCCCCTGAGAGAATTTGCCCACCACAGCAAGCTCCAAAGACCCTACAAGAGAATGAGTATCGGCATCAGAAAAGTGGAGAGCGGGTTTCCCCTCATAATAGTATTGGGTTCCAATTTTCTTTGGAGGAGAAGGATTAGAACTAGCTGCAGTAGGAGGAGAATTTTCAAAGAGGCTAGCAAAGGTCTTAGTATAAGGGTGAATGGGTTGGGAAGGGGGCTGAGCCTCATATTCATTTAATGGAGTAAGAGGCTGTGTCTCAGATTTGTTATGGCTTTTTTTAGAATTACCATGACTTATTTTAGCATTACTCTTTTTTAGCATTAGTATAAAAAAATGTCATCGACATTGTAAAAAAACCACGAAACACTGTTACATGTTGTTGAATTATCAATATAGTGCAACCACTATTAGCATTTCAATCTCTGGTTTTTAGCATTAACATAACCCTTTATTAGCATTGTGATTAAACAATTTGTCATAGTCATTACAAACCAACAAATGTGATTTGTGGTACTAACATCATTGTTAACTCTATTTGCATCATCATATCTCATTTTAGCATTATCATTAAATTATAAAACACAATCATGAATAAATGCTATTACAGTTTTATTAAATTAACAATGTCATAAATCCCACCTTAGCATTATTTCACGCAAGATATCAAAGAGTGTTAGAGGCCACACATGCAAGATCATGTTGCAAGATATTAAAGTAAATGACTTATTAGCAGTATAAAGAATTACATTAGCAGTACAGACACTACATCCGTACATCGTATAGGAAAAATGCTAGTTGAACATAAAAAAACCTAAATGTTAAAATGAAATTAAAGAAAATTTGAAAAAAAAAAGAAAAAAAAAAAGAACAAAGATGGGAAAAAAAAGGACAGGGGTGCAAGATTCAAACACTGGACCGTGAGCTGAAGAAGGATTTAATGCTTGCCAAGTAACCAATATAGAAACTTTTCGGCCAAACAATTTTTTTAAATAAAGTTTTAAATAACTTTTTTTTATTATAATTTTATCCCAAAAATTTTGATTTAATATATGTATAGATAGATAAATATAAATTGGAAGGAAAAAAGAAACAACAACATTTACTATTTTATTCAAGAATAGAGGTTATCTTGCATTGACTTTCTCTTCCCATGTTCTCTCTATTCAGTTAATAGCTAAAAAAATTTCTTTGTTTCTTTTTCCAGATCTTGCAAGCCACTTTTTCTGGTATTTGCTTAAACGTCATATATTTAATAAATATGTAAATGTAGTTTTGTATAACAAAAATGGTTAATAAAACATCATTATTTTTGTTCATCACATATAGCTACATTTGATGAAAATTATAATGAATTTTACTATGACAAATAACGGTTTTGAGACTAGTTATTAGGAACACGAAGAGTTTGTTTTTTTTCGAGAAAACACGGGTTATATGAATTTTACAGAGTTGAATTTTTTACAATTTATGTGTAAATTTAATATGAAGAAGGATCAGTTGAGTGAATTATTACAATATTTTTATTTGAATATAATTGATATTCATGAATTTATTAATTAGATATTTCATTAAATAAAAAAGATGGATACTATAAAAAAAATTCTTAGCCACAAAATGTCACACAACAGTTGACAATCGACTAGCTAGTACAACCTGGAATAAAATGTTTGCTTTGAGTACTGGATTACAGTACACTATGAAATTGAAGAATACATTACAAATCACACTTTTATGAATTGTTTACTTTGATTGATAAGGATGTATTAATAAATTATATATTCTATATTTATTTTGCATGATATTAAAATAGTGGATAACTCAAATGATAAAATGGGCTTTAAATGCTTATTTATGGAATATATATATTCTATATTTATTTTGCATGATATTAAAATAGTGGATAACCCAAGTGATAAAATGGGATTTAAATGCTTATTTATGGGATATATATCCCACCTAAAGATGTAGGATATGATTTATCCACCATTATATATAATATATATATATACAATAATCTATCTATCCTTCAAATTGTATATCCTAGAAGTAAACAAGGCCCATGATGTACTATTGGGTGGATAAATAGTTTAGGACATGTTTACTTTGAGGATATACAATTTGAAGGATAGATAGATTAGTGGATAAAATGATGCATATATCATATCCCACCTCTTTAGGTGGAATACATATCGCACAAATAAGCACCCAAAATTCATTTTATCACAGGCATTCGGTTATTCATCATCTTAATATCATACAAAATAAACATAGGAAAACTTATTAATCCACCATTGTCCATCAAAGTAAACAAGTTAGAGGATAAGCACCCAAAATTCATTTTATCACAGGCCTTCGGTTATCCATCATCTTAATATCATACAAAATAAACATAGGATAACTTATTAATCCACCATTGTCTATCAAAGTAAACAAGTTAGAGGATGAGATCGAGGATGGATCTGTAGCGACCCGATTTTTTTTAAAAATAAAATGTTAGGAAAAACTATCAAGGAACCTCTAGATTAGGTTTTGATGAGATGTCAAAACAATTTATGAAAAACTGACTAAAATTCAAGTTGTAGATCTGAGCTGACCAATCCAGAGCATCAAGAAGGAACTCAATTGAAGCCAAAGTCAACCAAACAGGAGTATGGTCTACAAGCTGGAAGGATACGTCATCCAGTCAGAACTCAACTCAACTGAGGAGTCAAAAAGTCGAACCAGTCGAAACAAACTGATAGCTAAGTCAACTGAGCTGAGGGAGAAAAGAATCGACTAGACTGAAGAAACTGATAAGAGATCAGTTTAAACTAAAGACTGGAAGTATCCAACAGATGGCCAAACTGAAGTAAACAGACAAATCAGCTAAAGGCCAGAACTGAAGTCAGCCAGCTTATGATTAGTCAAGCTGACAAGAAAGCTCAAGAGAAAGCAGTCAAACTGACAAACTAGTCAACAGCTTGTGAATAGTCAAAGCTGACAAAAGAACTTGAGAATGATTAGTCAAACTGACAAGCTAGCCAAAAACTTGAGATTAGTCGAACTGGAGAAATAAGCTCAGAACCGCCAGCTGGAGTAATAGCCGAACTGAGCAGACAACCTCAGAACTGCCAACTGGAGCAATGGCCAAACTTAGCTAACAAGCTCGGAACTGCCAACTGGAGCAATAGCCAAACTGAGCTGACAAGCTCGGAACTGCCAACTGGAGCAATGGCCAAACTGAGCTGACAAGCTCGGAACTGCCAACTGGAGTAATAGCCAAACTGAGCAGATAAGTTCAGAACTGCCAACTGGAACTCAAAGTTGCTAAAACTGAAGCTCAAAACTGCCAGCCAGAGAACTATGGAGTTATTGCTCAACCGGCGAATCTTGGAATAAATGCTTCAACTGTTACTTCAATCAAAAGCTTCAGCGATCAATAAAGATCATCTGCCATTGATGAACCAACAGATCCACTGTTCAATGGAACTCAACGGTTATAAAATCACTCCTCTATAAAAGATGAGTGAATCAGAGTTTTTAAACACTCTTTGCCACCAAGACTTTTGCATACACATTCTTGAAATATTCAAGCAGAGCTTTCTTTCTCCCTCCCACTTAGCTCAAGTTCAGCATTTGATAAAAACTGCGAGAGTCCAACTAAGAAGAAGAATTCAAAGAGTCAAGATATTTAGCCAGCTGCTGATAATCCAGCCAGGGCAGTCTTCTCAGTTTCAGCAATACAACGATCAACTATCCAGATCAATTGAAGGAGCACATCAGTTGATACCCCTTGTTCAAGACTAACCTCTTGAAGATCGAAAGAGATCTAAAACCTTATAAAGACGTCAATAGCACCTACCTTCCTAGCGAGCAGTTAGGAACTTCAAGTGTGAGCCATCGACCCATTGAGGTAGCGAACAGTTACTAGGTTCAGCCAACTGTCCTTCATTGTGTAATTTGTAAAGAAACTCAAGTTATATAGTGAAGTTGCCCTTCTGCGAAAGGAAGAGATGACGTAGAAGTTTGAGACTTCGAACCTCTATAAATCACCTATGTGATGTACTGTTTTGATTATTGCATATCTTTGAACTGTACACAAGCTCACACAATCTGCACTCAAACTGTCATAAGTGATCAACCAATTTGTGCATAGATAAGTTTCTTTAAGCGAGTCAAATGGCCCTTATTATTCCCCAATTGAAGTAAAAGTTTTTAATCAGTTTATTCACCCACCTCTAAACTGATATCAACTCGCTCGGGACCAATAAGTGGTATCAGAGCGGTTGATTCTAAGGATTAGCCATTTCTGCAGATCAACTGAATCAGATCTACTTATCTGTGCTAACATTTCAAGCTATGGAAAACCATAAGCTATCTTTTTTTTCAGTTGAGAATTATGATAATTGGAGCAGGTGAATGAAGGCACATCTCTGCTCGATCCATGAGAATATGTGGGAAGTCATTTAAGATGGTCCAATCATCATCATGATGGACAATGATGCTTACATAGTTGATATCAATCAAGCAGCAAGGATCCCAAAGCCAACTAATCTTCTCACTAGTGAAGAGAAGAAGTTGAAGAATCTAGAGTTCGTTGCTCAAGCTGCACTATTTCAAACTCTAGATGAGGACAGAATGAAGGATACAAAGAACTACACAACTGCCAAGGAGATATGGGACTTACTAGTAGACCTATGCCAAGAGTCCAAAGCCATCAAAGGAAACAAGCTCCAACTGGCAGTCGACAGATATGAATCCTTCAAAATGCAGCCAGAAGAGTCCATCTCAAGCCTTGAAACCAGATTTCTAGGCATCATCAGTGAAATGATCAACCTCGGGAGAAGTTATCCCAATTCTGAGATGAATTCCAAGGTTTTGGACAATCTCACTGAAGAATGGGACATGAAAGTGATAGCTACAAAAGAATCAAGAAATCTAAACAGCATCACTCCCAGGGAACTGTTTGGCTCTCTCAAAGCTCATGAGTACAATCTAAACCGAAAAAAGGAAGCATCAACATCGTCAGCTCAAGATGCAGCCTTCTGTGGTGAAAGGAACCGGTTTAGAGATACTCGAGGAAGGAACAATTTCCGACCTAGGAGCTCACCAGCCAGAGAAAATCAAGGCGGATCTTCATCCGAATGAAAAAGAGAAACAACTAAAAAGAAGGAGAACCTGACTGAAGACATCAATGATCAAATCAAGTCAGTTACCAGGTTGTTAGAAAATTTGAAGAGAGCTCGGGATAAAACAATCAGTTCCACCTCAAACTGATGAAATCCCAAAAGATGAGAGAACTCATCAACTAGCTGAACGATCAGCTGAACCGTTCAGGGGTGGCAATCGAAATCTAGGAGAATGTTTTCACTGTCACAAATAAGGACATTACAGATATGAATGTCCAGAACTCCCTGAAGACAAGAAAGCCAAAGTAAGGAGTAGCTTCTTCAAAAGGAAAGCAATGGTTGCAAATTACGAGAATGCCGTTCTAGACGATTCAGACTATCCATCTGAAATTGATTCTGACGGCTACAGCTCAGATGATGAAGCGCTATTTTGCCTCATGGCTGACAATGGTGAAGAGGTTAGTATAGCTGATTCTCAAACCTCCTTCTATCATATTAATGAAACAACTGTTTCTAGCAATGAACTTGATATGAAACTTATGATGCTAGAAGATCAATTAGCTTCAATATCCTACTTGCATGTTGATTTGAAAGATGAAAATGATGAATTGAGAAATAGAGTTAGAAAACTGAGCATTGATCATGAAAGATTGAATTATCTTGAGTCTCAGTTTGTGGAATTTGAAAAGTTGAAATTGAGAACTGCTGATCTAGAAGCTGAAAATCAAAAACTCAAGCAAGAGATCCATTAGAGAGAAAAAGTAACTCTGAAGTTCAAAAAGGGATCTCAAACTCTAGATGAGATATTAAATCATCAAAGAACTGGAACCAGTAGCTCAGGGCTAGGATATAGCAAGTTCACTACCTTAGAGAAAGGAAAAGCAGTTGCTCAACCCAGTGATAAAGGAATCCTAAAAAGATTCACTAGATCTCATGATCAGCTAGCTGAGCCAACCAAAGGCAAAGAAATATTGAGAAATCCTTAAACTCAGCCCAGACAATTTGGTCAATTCTCCCAACCAAAAACACCAAGTCAACTGAAGCCAAAATTCTAGCCAAGACCATCAGTTCATTCAAATCAATCCATTCATTCAAAGCCTTCAGTTCAACAAAGACCACCGGCTCAGTACACAATGCCTTCAAGGCAAACTGATAAATCAGTCCACTTTAAAAAGAAAGAACAGTTTAGATCTCAAGCTTATCCTGCCAAGCAGTTCAATCAAAACACTTATAGGAGAGATCAAAGAAACTCATTTCAACCCTATCATCACTATAATGAGTACCTGGATTCCAGAAATGAACCAAGAGCTGATCCAAAAGGGTTCAATCCAGTAAACTGAAAACACACAAGGCATTGGCCTGATAGAAGAGCTCAAAAATCACGAGATAATAGCATTTTAGTTGAACTGTTTTATCCTACTAACTTTCAACGCAGATACCATTCAACTGATTCAACTCAAAATAGAAGAGTTGAAAGAAAATCTAAACTGATCAAGAAATCCAAATCAGTTGATTCTCTGAGTGATAAAAAGCAAAAGTTTGGCAAGTTTGGATTCCAAAGAATTTGATGTATCAACAAGGACCCGATATGAAACGGGTCCCTAAATGCTAATCCTTGTTTTTGCAGGATAAGAGCATCCTATCTATGAAGAAAACCAAAGATATCTGGTATCTAGATAGTGGGTTCTTCAAGCACATGACCGGAAACAGAGAAGATCTCGACGGTTATGAAGAAGTCAAAGGTCCACTTGTCACATTTGGAGACAACTCCAAAAGCCGAACCATTGGTAAAGGTTCGTGGTCAAGGAAAAAGTTGTAGTAAATGGAGTCTCCCATGTGGATGGACTAAAACACAAACTACTCAGCATCAACCAGCTGTGCGACAATGGCTACTCAGTTGACTTCACCAAAAACTCCTGCAACATAAGAAATAAGTCAACTGGAGTAATTCTTCTCACTGGCATAAGGAGAGACAACATGTATATTGTTGACTGGTCAACCGGCTACTCAGAAGCTTGCTTTCTTTCAAAAGGATCAACTAAAGCAAGCTGGCTATGGCATCAACGACTGAACCACCTCAACTTCAAAACAATCAACTACCTAGCCAAGAAAGAGCTAGTTGAGGGCTTCCCAAGGAGATATATAAGAAAACAGGTGTGTGTGGACCATGTCAAAAAGGAAAGCAAGTGAAGTGATCCTTCAAGAATAGGAGTCATCCATTAGGAACAACTGATTGCCTCCAACTGCTACATATGGATCTGTTTGGTCCAGTCAGACCACAAACCCCAAAAGGCAAAAGATTCACTCTTTTAGTAGTTGATGATTTCTTAAGATATACATGGGTGGAATTCTTGAGGAGCAAAGATGAAACTTACGACAAGTTAACGACGCTGATCAGAAGGCTACAAACTGAAAAAGAAAGACCAGTTCAAAGGATTCGCTCCGACAATGGAACTGAATTTGTGAATCAGCAAATGATCAGCTTTCTCAACAAACTTAGAATCACTCATGAACACTCAGCTGCTAGGACTCCACAATAAAACGGTGTAGCTCAACGGTGAAACCAGACACTTAAAGAAGCAGCTCGAGCAATGATAGCTGATGCCAATATAGCTGAAGATTACTGGGCTGAAGCAGTCAACATAGCGTGCCACACTCAAAATCGAAGTGCCATTGTCACCGCATATGACAAAACACCCTATGAACTGTATAAGGGTCGTAAGCCTTCTATCTCATACTTTAAAGTATTTGGTTGTAAATGTTATATCCACAACAATGGCAAGACTCAACTGAAAGCCTTCAGTGCTAAAGCTGATGATGGAATATTTTTTGGGTATAATTCGCCTCATGCACAAGCTTACAGAGTGTTCAATAAACGAATTCTTGTTGTGGAAATAACATGTCTTTGATGAATTTGCTAATGAGTACAGGAACAAAGAAATAATAGACACATCAGTTCAAGTACTACCTAGTGAAACCGAGAACTCGCAGGACTATGTGGATCACATTGTTCTAGAGCGGCTTGAAGTTTCACTAGAAGAAGGCAATGAAACTGGTACTAAACCAGTTGAGAACAATATGGTCAATGAAGCCACAAATTGAGCTGAGACCATAAACCCCACAACTAAAACAGGGGGAAGAACTGATGAAGATGCCGAACCAATTGATGGAAGGGTGACTGATGAAGTCACCACAGTAGAACCAGCTGAAGCTATCTTGCCCAAATGGATTCGAATCCATCCAATTGATAAGATAGTTAGTGATCCAAGAAGTCGAGTCCAAACCAGAAGTTCAACTGAGCATGCATTATTCACATGCTTCATATCTCAAACGGAATCAACAAACGTCAAAGAAGCCTTAGAAGATTCAGACTGGATCATGGCCATGCAAGAAGAACTGAATCAATTCACAAGAAATGATGTATGGTTTCTTGTCGATAGACCAAAAACCCAGAAGGTCATTGGTACAAAATGGGTTTTTCGCAACAAACTGGATGAACAAGGTGTGATAACAAGGAACAAGGCGAGACTGGTAGCCAAAGGATACTCACAAAGTGAAGGGATCGACTTTGATGAGACATTCGCACCAGTTGCAAGATTGGAAGCCATCAGACTGTTCCTAGCCTATACAACTCACTTCAACTTCACAGTCTATCAAATGGATGTCAAGAGTACTTTTCTTCAAGGAATGCTCAAGGAGGACGTGTATGTCGAGCAACCGCCAGGATTTGAAATTGGGGTCAAGTCTTCAAGCTGAAGAAAGCCCTATACGGACTGAAACAAGCTCCTAGAGCGTGGTATGAAACTCTCACAACATTTTTGCTGAAAAATGAGTTTCAAAAAGGAGTCATTGATCGAACTCTATTCCGAATAGAATGATCAACTAAGATCTTAATGGTTTAAATTTATGTGGATGACAAAATTTTTGGATCAAAAAGCAAAGATCTATGCACACGATTCGCTCAACTGATGCAAAGCGAATTTGAGATGAGCATGATGGGAGAAATTACATTCTTCGTAGGACTCCAAGTGAAGCAGCTGAAAGATGGGATCTTTATCAGCCAGGCCAAGTACACTAAGGAGTTAGTCAAGAAGTTTGGAGTTAATAAAGGAAAAACTCTCAAGATTCCTATGAATACATCAGTTCAGCTAACTCTTGATGAAGAAGGAGAATCAGTTAGCCAGACATATTACAGAGGAATCATTGGGTTGCTACTTTACCTAACAGCTAGCCGACCAGACATCTCCTATTCAGTCGGTTTATACGCACGGTTCCAGGCTAACCCAAAGAAAATTCATCTTGAAGCAGTAAAGAGGATTATCAAATACCTCAAAGGAACCATAAATCTTGGATTATGGTATCCCAGAGATGACAGTTTGAGTCTAATTAGTTATTCAGATTCAGACTTTGGTGGATGTAAGATCGACAGAAAAAGCACCAGTGGAACATGTTAGTTTGTTGGAAGCAAACTGGTACCCTAGTTTAGTAAGAAGCAGCACTCAGTTGCCATGTCAACAACTGAAGCAGAATATATAGCTGCTGGAAGCTGCTGTGCTCAGATACTCTGGATGAAGCAACAGTTGAAGGACTACAAAGTCGAAACTGAAGAAATACCTATATTCTGTGACAACAATAGTGCAATTGCAATATCTCATAATCCAGTTCTGCATTCAAGAACTAAGCACATTGACATAAGACATCACTTCATCAGAGATCACATCGAGAAGAAGGACATATGCATCAAATATGTCAACACTGAGAAGCAAATAGCTGACATCTTCACCAAACCATTGGCTGAAGCAAGGTTTATGGAGCTACGTATACAACTAGGGCTACTTGAACTAGCATCAAAGGATAAAGACGGTTAACTGGAAGAAAAAGGCCAAGGAACCAATCCAGCTAAAGAAAGGAACTGAACTGAAAAGCTTCAACTCATCAAAATGAGCAGTTCATAACTGAAAAAGTCGTTAAACTGATCAGTTGGACATATAAGCTATCAGTTTGAAATGAAGCGAGAAACTGTGCAGAGAAAGTAAACTGAAGCTGATCAGTCTACCCCATCAATTCAACTGAATCATCAATTCATTTGCTTAAACTGAAGTAAGGAGCAAAGTAGAGTTGGTTAAAGGGTCTCAACTGACGATCCAATCAGTCAGGCAGAACATACCAGCTGGAAAATGATCAAACTGATGGATAAATCAAAGGAACTGGAACCAACTCAAAAGGAGACATCAGTTCAAGAACCAACTGAAGGAAAGCAGCAGAACGGAAGGATCAGCTGAACTAAGAAACAACTGAATGAAGGTTCCAGTAGTCAAGACTAGTAAGGAACTGATGAGAAAACAACTCAGTTGGAGCTGATCAACAGAAAAATCATCACCTACAGTAGAAGCTAACTGATGACGTAATCAGTTTCAAGCTAAGAAGAAACTGCTAGAGAGAAAAGATAAGTTCAAAATTTCAATAGTGGAAACGGTAAAAACACGTGTCACTCAAATATTACCGTTAAACTTTCTCTCTCTCCCCTCATTTATCCCCAACGGATAGAAATGAAAGGCCAATCGACGGGTCGATTGAATTAATCTAACCGTTGAACTTGGGCATACGAATCGACACAACTGTTGGATGAAACCCATCTCCTCTTATAAAAAGGATGGCTGAATTCTAAATTCACTTTTACCGATCCAAAACTCAGTAAAGAATTAAAGCTTTTCTCTTTCTTCGTTCTCTCAAACTGTTCTGCAAATCTAGTTACGAAAGTAAAAGATCCAGTTCCAAATACAGTCACGATCAGATTATTCTTTTCTCTAGATCATTCGTCAAACCTCACAAAAATCCCATGGCTGAAAGAAGCACACCAACTGTTTGACGAAAGTTCAATTTCAAAAGAACTGGTGAATCTTCACAATAATTCCAAATGAATCTCTACAGAGACAAGTTCTTAGATCAAAGTGCTTATAGAGAAAAGTGCTCGGATTCTCCTCTCTATAACTCATTGATCTCAAAGATCGATCAGTTAGGACTAAAGCAATTCACTGAAGTCTATCCAGCAAAGATCTATCCTGAAGCTGTTGTTGAGTTCTATTTGAACTCAAAAGGATACTACAACAGGATAATAACTGAAGTTCTTGGAGTAGAACTGGTAATAACTCCAGAACTGCTCGGAAGACTATTTCAACTTCCCACTACTGGCATAAGATTACAAGATGTAGAAGTTGACCAAGAAGAAGCCTACCATCTCTGGAAGCGAGCGAACTGCGAAGATCCTTACAAAAGCAGTACACTCATGTCCTGCTTCTAGGAAGAATACAGAATTCTAGCATCAGTTGTAGCTAGAATGGTTGTTGGCACAACTAGAAGTCACTCAGAGATGTCAGAGCACAAATATAAAGCCTGTGCAGCAATCACCAGAAGCGTCAAAGTAAACTGGGCTCAGTACTTCTTTGAACAAATCAAGAAGTATGTCGATGTTGTTGAAAAACATTGGAAAGAGGCCAAAGGCTAGTACCATTCCAACCATCAGATCTATGAGCCTGCCCAAACACTCATAAAAAGCCCCATCTTTCAAGCCTCTCAGAAATACTCCTCCTGCAATCTCAAAAAACTCTCTCTCTCTCAAAGATCTTGAAATTCCCAAAATCTCAGCCAATCTAAAAGATGGCCGAATTATCCAGATCTTCAAATTCCTTCAAAGAACAACTTATGAGAGACAAATTCCTTGATAGGAGGAAATTTCAATTGATTCTAAATGAATCAAACAATCCAATCATTCTGTCAAATCTTCACAAGACAGAAATTCTTTACTACTTGAAAACACCACCAAAGTTCTTTAGACAAAATTATCTGCAGATGGAAAGACAGTGTCTTCAGTGATTCAAGGACGGCCACTTCAAATCACTGAAAAAACAATTGTAGAAGTGTTCCAACTTCCACAAGCAGGTTCATCCGTTCAAGAACTGAAGGAATCTGCAGAAGCGTACTGGAAAGAATGGAAAGCTTCCACCTGCAACAAACAATTCAGTTTTACGACAGCTAAAACTGATCTGAAGCCCGAGTATGGTGTTCTACTTGACATAACAAACAAGATGATGTTCGGGGCCATTGGAAGCCTAAGTCAACTCACCCAAGAGAGACACAAGGTTATGATTCACCTTGCTGAAGGGCGACAAAAAAACTGGGTAGAATTTGTCTTCCAACAATTCAAGCATCAAGTCGTTAAGGCCTCTGACTCAAAGACATTTGGCAAATTTGAGTCCAAAGTAGAACTTGTTCTAAGAATGAGCAAGATGATTGAAGACTTGCTTAAACTTCCAAATGATGAATCACTACCAGTTCTCATCTCTGACTGGATTCCCAAGAAAGGAACTGCCCATCTTCAGTCACTAAGAAAGAAGAGAAAAGCCAAGGCAAAGACAAGCAACAACACTTCGAGCAACTCAACTGCTAACGCCGTTCATTCTCAAAGATCAAAGAACGGATCACCAGTTGATTTCCAGGTTTGCTCTGATCCAGATGAGCTTATTCCATTCATTGGAATCCCTCATCCAAACTATGGAGCGGACTACTTCAGAAACACATGCCCTCCTCTCCAGCTGACTGAAAAAAATATTCGCACTTTCTATAGCGGTGAATATGCAGTCAAAGGTGCACAAAAGGAAGTGACTAATCTCCTCCTCACTCACTTTGCTTTTGTTGCACAACAAGACCAAGAGTTGTTCAAACAACTCCACCTGTATTTCTATTGGTATAACTGGAGACATTCTATGTCCATCCAGTCTCACTTTTTGCTAACTGCCTTTCATGGCATGAGCTACTGGAAACGTGAAGAAACTTGGAGCATTAAAAGGATAGGATCTTCAAATCCATTCCCTCCAACCATTGTACAAGTTCAGCACATCATGAATCGCTGGCTTGTCAACAAGATTCCAGCAACCGCCTTGTTAGCGGAATTCAAAACCAGCATCATGCCTCAAGGAGTTAGAGTTGCAAATCAATCAGTCAACTGCCCAACTGGCTCGCTTTGCCGAAAACTGAACTTTGATAATTTATCAAGTCGGTCAGCTGAGCCACAACGACAAACTCCAACTGCCACAGAGAGGATAGAACCACATCTATCACATACTGAAGTCGTGGCTCCTCAGAAGAATCCAAAGCATGATGAGAGTGACAGTGATGATGAGGATATTGCCACATCACCAAGTCTCTTATCCAAGAGCTATGTCACTTCCCTACTCACATCCAGTTCAAAAGGCATTCAAATGATTATGAAAAATGATCAGTTCCGACCGTCGCCAAAGGGAACTTCACAATCCCTCAATCAAAGGATGAAAAACTCATCAGTTGCCATTCAGCTTCATCTTCACCGAGCCAGAAGGACAGCAAGGCCGGAACTGCCAAACAACAAAACTAGGTTTGTTTCAACTACAAATCGTTCAAACTGCTCGAAAGGAAGCAGTGCAACTAGTCCAGCTCGGCCCTTCAAGAAGTGGAAACTGTCTCAAGAAAGTCAAGCAACTGACCAAACGAACTGATCAATTCAGTTCAGTTAGAACTTCAGCTTCAGCTAGCTCATCAACGGCAACTGAGAAACATGACGAAACTGATCATCCAACCGCTGAATCATCAAGCCTATCAGTTGGACTGTATCCCAACTGATACCGGATAAGTTTTCCTTAATCCTCAAGCTTATCAATAATTAAATTGTTACCGTTCAGATTATGAAATTTCTTATATTATATTCAATGGCTACAATTTGAAAATAGGGTTCTCTCTCACAAGTTGCCATTAATATCTCTGCATTGATATTAAATCAATTCTTCGAAAAGAAAAGGAAAATATTTTTTTTTATTGAGATATAAATAGCACAATCTGCAGAAAATATTTTGCTATTTATGGCAACTACCCCATTTTCAAAATTGCTACTTTTCAGCCACAAGATCATAAAGTTACTTCACAATCGAACGGCTGGGATGCATGCATCATTAATTCAGCTAATCATCCATCAAATCGGATAGCTGATCAGCTAAGAGAAGCAATCGAGTGTCCTCGATCACTGCATGCAAAGATGAATATATATATATATATGCAAGGAGATGAAGGCTCTGATCATCTGCAAACTTTATTTCATCCTTGCTTTGATTCATCTGCAAACTCCCTCTCTACATACTTGCATACCTAAACAAAAACATCATCTCTTTGCAGAAATGAAGCCCTTATTTCAGATGGTAGATGTCAAATCACTTGAGCGCAAGCTGAAAAAGGATAAGACTCTAAATCTAGAGCTTCTTAATGCACGTCTGGGGCCAGACAACTTTCAAAGAATTTATCGGCCATTGGAGGAAACTGGGTTGCTGCCATTCTTGACAATCATGCCAGTCAAGAACATACCAACTCATGTTGCGAAGTTCTACCACAACGCAACCATCTCCGGCAACAACATCATCTCTACCGTCCAGAATAAAGTGATCACGGTGACAAAAGATACGATGATGTCTACACTTCTCCTCCCCGGCGACGGCCCAGACGTGATGGAACTGGCACTACCGTGCAAATACGCACTGTGGGGTCTTTGGAAACATCCTCACGTGCACCACCATGACTGCTCACACAAGCTGAAGGAGAGTTTGCCTAGTGAGATCATCCAACTCTTGGATATCACCGGTCATATCCTGCATGGCAACTTTGAGATGGTCCAATTCTCCGAGCTGAAAGTACATCTCACGGCGCCCTATACTTCGAGTGTAAAGCCGAATGGGCCTCCTTTATTCTTGCTCAACTACGAGCAAATGTCGAGCGAGCAGAATTTGATCCATCAACTGGCTCGTTCCGTGGGAAGGTTGGGTTTATGGGTCGCATAAGCCACATCATTCTAAGCCAGTTTGATGAGATCATTACAACTGGCGAACCAATCGGACGAAGGGACATGCTCCCGACCATCTATTGCCATCAGATCCCGAAGAGATCACGCAAACCAGGAACCCCCGACTCAAGTCGTGGAAAGCAACCATTAGTCGCTCATGCCAGCTGTCACACCCACCCCAATAAAATAAATGAAAAATAATAAAGTAATGCAAAAATTTAGGTGAGGTGTCTCTTCTAAAAATATAAATATGTATTTCCATTAAAAAGTGTTAAAATTGAAAATTTAGGTTAACATGTGGTGCATGTACAGTGGTCAGTAATTATAAATTATAACTTACTAAAGAGTATGAATAAGTTATTGCTTTCTTTTTAGAAATATTCTAAGAATATACATATAAATTTGAATTCAAACCTACGATATCTAAGCAGCAAATTAAAATATAATAATATAAGCCCTTGCCCTCCTCACAGGTCGTCATCTATGTATACACTTCTCAGGACTTGTCAGAGCTTTAAATATTCATGCATCGATGCACCACACGTTATCATTTTCACCTACAATGCATGAACTACATGAGCTAAAGCTCAGTAAGCAGAAATCATGCACATGCATGTTCACTAGCATCACAACACGTGCAAGACACAACACACCACAAATGTGAAATGCTCGTGTATAAAATCCTTTTATGCCATCTCGAAAGCATTTTCAGTGTTTAGGAACTTGGCTCCCTTCACCAGACACCAACATGAGTCATGATTAGTGCACTCATGTGGCTCATCCTTCCTGGACCCCAAGGGACACGCCCCCTGCCTATTCCCTTTGATCCCACATGAAAGTCATCCCACATCAGCCACTCATCACCTCAAAGGTGCAGTCAAAGTGGACCATCCTCCCTGGACCCTAAGGGACACGCCCCCTGCCTATTCCCTTTGATCCCGCATGGAAGTCATCCCACTCGAGGCACAAATATCAACACAGCACAACACGAGCTAGTGGTGACCAATCCCAAACAAAACATTTTCTCTCTCTCAAAACCATTTCATGCATGCAACCTTGACAATATCTACATGACGTGCATGCATATGCTCGTGCTCATGCAGAAGATATTTAATGCAAAGAAATACAATACCACAAGTATATTGCATCACACAATTATACAATACAACACAATAATATATAATAAATAATAAACTCATATAATCAAATAATAATATGTTCATGCATTGTAGTTGCAAATGAATTTCTACTTACCTCGAGTCCAAGCTTATAATACTTGAGATTCTAAATCGAATGCTTCCTCGGTCAATTCTAACTGGTAAATTAACAATAATAAATTACTAATTACAAATTGATCATAGAATCGTATAATTTCTTCTTAACTCAACAATATTCTTAGTTTAACGCTACACCTATTTAATTACCTATCTTTGTTCCTTTATAAGTGTTATTACCCAAATCATAAAAACTATATATATATATATATATATAAGATAAATTTAGAAAAGTAATTCATTAACATATATGAGACCATTAAATTTACGTAAATCATACTTAATTTATATTAATTGTCAACTCTATATTAATACATACGAACAATACATCATTAACATATTAATTTACCAAAACTTCTTAAGGTTATAGATCAATACTATAGAAATTTGATTTCTTGATTACGAATATTATTTACCCTTTAATAAACCATCATTATTTAATGAAATGATACCCACACAAGTCACGTCATTTGAGTAAGGGTTGCTCTTGCTTGATGTAAACTTACAATAACTATAATTAATCCATAATTTAATAGGATAATAAATCCAGAACAACCATACATATATAATTTATAATATATTACACCCACAACCAATTATGCATAACTAATCATATTTAAATACAAACAACTCTAAATCTAGCTAAGAATTCATACTCTTTGTATTTATATTAATTATCAAAACTTGGTTTGAATAATTAATTAGGGATCACTAGTAGTAATCATTTTCTCTAGCAATCAAAAGAATAAAATAATTACAATTACATACCGACATAAATTTCAAACCTTCACTATTTTAAGCTTGCTGAATTCTTCCTTTTTTATTTTCATCTCAAATTCATTTTTATGAGGTTATGTGTAGATATATATATATATATATATATATATATATAGATGTGGATATACATGTATAATTTCTAACCCACAACCATGATATAATAGGCCTATACAAACGTCAATTAGTCACACCATCAAAACTCACTTCCTGCCACCTCAAATTTATATATTTGCCACCTCTCCAAATGTTATATATGTGGAAGTCTACTACATATATTACATAATATATTATATTTATTTATATAAATATACTACAAAGAGAATTACATATATAATTTAATTTTTCTCTGTACTTATATAATCCTCTAGTTAACTATTAAATTGGTGGGTTATGATTACCAATGATCACCAAAATTCTTACACGTATGCATATAACAACTCATATATGATATAATATTATTCTAGTTATATTTATAGTTTCTTGTTGTTCAAACCGTAGCCATAATGAGATCATTGTTCAAATCCCCAATATTCGAACGACATAAAATTAGTGATTTTTTTTTCCTATGTTGTATAATTTTAAAGGCTTATAAAACATTAATTATATCTACACATAAATAGATGTAGAAGCACGGTTATTACACCAGCTCCTCAGAAGAAAGGCAGCTGATGATTGAAAATGAGCCCCTCTCTAGACTGAGTGATCAGTCTACAATACCAGCCAGCTCACAACCTATAACCTTAGTCCATCGCGACTCAATTGAGGTTGAGTTTGAGGTAGTTCTAGACCATCAGCTAAGAAGCTGCTTCGGTCTCATTGAGGGCACCGATCCCTCTTTATTCGAGCAACTGAAACGGTACCTCCAGTACCACATCTGGCGATTTCAACTCGATGAGGCAACAATGTTCCACCTCATCCACACACAAGGATCCATCTTCTAGATCAATGAAGGAACATGGAGTAGAAATTGGATGAATCATCCACTCTCCTCGCCACCAACGCTCTCGAAGATAATGGATTCGATGATCAAACGAATCCAGCTCAGTATACCAGCCGACGCTCCTCTTCCCGACAACGAACCAGCCAACTCCTCATGTACACCAATTCTTGAAGATCTGCCAATCGCATCAACTGATGAGATCTTCACCAACTTAGAATGGATGAACTTCAGAGAGCAAGTAGCCTCTCTCACCCCTGATCGTGGTCAGTTCATGACAACTGAAGAAGCCTATGCATGGTTCTCCTCGCCCATGCCCATTCCTTCAGTTCCCTTAGTCCATGATGACAATTTGAAAACTGCCTTCACCTTCCTGCCAAACCTGTCAATACCATCATGCAATCCACCCCAGCTTTTGGATGATGCCAAAAAGGGGGAAGATGGACAGTATGATGATGAAAACTTAACTCTTTGGGATCAGATCCAAAGAGAAATACATCATGAAGGGGAAGCTCAGCTTCAGGGGGAAGCTTGGAGAAAACAAGGAGTCCAAGAAAGAGAAGAATCGAGCAGAAAGAAAATGAGCAGCTTCAGGAAGTAAATTAGTAGTTCTAACTACTATTGAAAATCGAAAGCTGATATAATATGCTTTGATTGAATATATAATACATATTTCAATTCATCAAATATCATGCTTCAACTTCATATGAAGCCTTGATCATGCTTATAAACATTTGCTGATACTCTGATAATCATGCCCATAAGCTTTGCTCTGATATTTGGGATAATGCTCTGATATTTGGGATAATCATGTTCTAATAAAATGAAAGCATGCCGAAAATGAAAGTATGCTTTGAATGCTCTAATACTTGAATTTTGAATACTCTGATACTTGAATTTCATGCATACTTCAAATGCTCTAATACTTGAATGAATTTCATGCTCTAAACTTGCTCTGATCTCAAGAATTTGCCTAAGCAAACTACAGTATGTCTATCAAACGAACATTTACAGTTTTTCCATCATCATTGACAAGGTTTTGACATCATCAAAAAGGGGGAAATTGTTAGGAAAAACTATCAAGGAACTTCTAGATTAGGTTTTGATGAGATGTCAAAAGTATTTATGAAAAACTGACTAAAATTTAAGTTGTAGATCTGAGTTGACCAATCTAGAGCAACAAGAAGGAACTCAATTGAAGCCAAAGTCAACCAAACAGGAATATGGTCTACAAGATGGAAGGATACGTCATCCAGTCAGAACTCAACTCAACTGAGGAGTCAAAAAGTCGAACCAGTCGAAACAAACTGACAGCTAAGTCAGCCGAGTTGAGGGAGAAAAAAATCGACTAGACTGAAGAAACTGATAAGAGATCAGTTGAAACTAAAGACTGGAAGTATCCAACTGATGGCCAAACTGAAGTAAACAGACAAATCAACTAAAGGCCAGAACTGAAGTCAGCCAGCTTGTTATTAGTCAAGCTGACAAGAAAGCTCAAGAGAAAGCAATCAAACTTACAAACTAGTCAACAGCTTATGAATAGTCAAAGCTAACAAAAGAACTTGAGAATGATTAGTCAAACTGACAAGCTAGCTAAAAACTTGAGATCAGTCGAACTGGAGAAATAAGCTCAGAACCACCAGCTGAAGTAATAGCCGAACTGAGCAGACAAGCTCAAAACTGCCAACTAGAGCAATGGCCAAATTGAGCTAACAAGCTCGGAACTGCCAACTGGAGCAATAGCCAAACTGAGCTGACAAGCTCGGAACTGCCAACTGGAGCAATGGCCAAACTGAGCTGACAAGCTCGGAAATGCCAACTGGAGTAATAGCCAAACTGAGCAGACAAGTTCAGAACCGCCAGCTGGAGTAATAGCCGAACTGAACAGACAAGTTCAGAACTGCCAACTGGAACTCAAAGTTGCTAAAACTGAAGCTCAGAACTACCAGCCAGAGAACTCTGGAGTTATTGCTCAACCGGCGAATCTTGGAATAAATGCTTCAACCGAAATCCTGGAATTAAATATCTAATGGAGATCGATTGGCAAAGCAATGACCACTTCAATCAAAAGCTTCAGCGATCAATCAAGACCATCTGCCATTGATGAGCCAACAGAGCCACCAATCAATGGAACTCAATGGTCATAAAATCACTCCTCTATAAAAGACGAGTGAATCAGAGTTTTTAAACACTCTTTGCCACCAAGACTTTTGCATACACATTCTTGAAATATTCAAGCAGTGCTTTCTTTCTGCCTCCCACTTAGCTCAAGTTCAGCATTTGATAAAAACTGCGAGAGTCCAACTAAGAAGAAGAATTCAAAGAGTCAAGATATTCAGCCAGCTGCTGATAATCCAGCCAGGGCAGCCTTCTCAGTTTCAGCAATACAACGATCAACTACCCAGCTCAATTAAAGGAGCACATCAGTTGATACCCCTTGTTCAAGACTAACCTCTTGAAGATCGAAAGAGATCTAAAACCTTGTAAAGACGCCAATAGCACCTACCTTCCTAGCGATCAGTTAGGAACTTCAAGTGTGAGCCGTCGACCCGTTGAGGTAGCCAGCAGTTACCAGGTTCAACCAAATATCCTTCATTGTGTAATTTGTAAAGAAACTCAAGTTATATAGTGAAGTTGCCCTTCTGCGGAAGGAAGAGAGGACGTAGAAGTTTGAGACTTCGAACCTCTATAAATCACCTGTGTGCTGTACTGTTTTGATTATTGCATATCTTTGAACTGTACACAAGCTCACACAATCTGCACTCAAACTGTCATAAGTGATCAACCAATTTGTGTATAGATAAATTTCTTTAAGCGAGTCATATGGCCCTTATTATTCCGCAATTGAAGTAAAAGTTTTTAATCAGTTTATTCACCCCCTCTAAACTGATATCGACTCGCCCGGGACCAACATAAAATTTGCTACATTTTTTTTTCAAAAATGATTTTTATAATGCATGCTATATTATTTTGTTATGTTCCTATAAGTCGCGCCTATATTATCATTATTATTATTATTAATGATATTATATGATTTTCTTATTATTATTACTATTGTTATTATTATTAGTTGGTAAATATTATTTTATTTTATAACAAGATCTTAAACTTTATATTTCATTTGTGTAGCTCAATATTTGCTTAAATGTGAGCCAAATGATCACATACTTCTTTCAATAAAATTATTTATAAATTTTTCTAAGCCAGCCCAATATAATTTTTCCCTAACCCAAGTTTTTGGCCCAAACCAAGTATCTTCTTCTTCATGAACAGACGGGAGCATGAACCACGATCGATTTCCACCTCCACGAACAACCGTTTCTTGCCTAAGATAAATGAAGAATCCTTCTAGAAATTTCCCTATTAAATTCTAACTTTTGAAATCCACCTTTCTAGCTCCAAACCTTCAGCTATAAAAAGGAGACTCAATTGTTCAATTCAAACCATCAATCTCAAAATAAATCTATCTTCTAAGCATCTATAGAGCAATAGAGTTTTTTTTCTTCCCTTTTGAGGTATTTTCGCATTTTTTCTTTTTGCATTTCATTGAGGGAGTTTAGAGGGGGAGATGGGGTTTTACGGTGGCGGCGGTGGAACTGAGTCAGGCAGGCAGCTTCTACGACGGAGTGATCTCCGCCTACGTGGCTGTTCCGAGGGCGGTAGTGGCGTAGGTGAAGAGTGTAGATGGGGGCTGCTGGGCTTCTTAGTTGTTAGAGAGAAGAAATGAGGGAGAGAGAGAATGCACTGTATATATTCTAAATTGTTGAGGGGTTGGGCGCGAGGTTTGGTTGTGTGAGGAGAGAGAATGTAATTTTTTTCTTTTAAATTATTTGTTGGTGGGTGGGACATAACTTATTGTGGTAAGAATGATTTATTTCCAAATTATTTAGTTATTTAATGGGTAAGATTAGTTTAGACTTTAAGCATCTAGTGTGCCGAGAGAGAGATGGATTTATTAATGAATTATTTATATTATTAGGTCGTGCGTGGATTTAACTAAATTCTATTATTTTCAAAGTCAAGTCAAAGTGGGGAATACTATGTGACGCACATTATTATTTATCTTTGTTATGCTCTTATGCAGGTTGACAATTATTAACCTACGGGTTACAAATATTATTATTGGCTGACGAGCTGCATATGTCCCGATATATTATTAGCCACGAGCTACCCATATTATAATTTGTTATAATTGTATAGCTTGGATAAATGTGTTCATCACTGAGTCAATAGCACTCACCCTAAAGCTATTATTTATTTCAAGTTGATGATTTACTCGGGCGATGTGTGTGGTGACGTGTGATGATGGATTTAAAAGAGTTTTTATTATTTAGCTTCCGTTGTATTAAATTAAATATTTAATATTTTAATAAAAGTGACGTCCCATTTATTGTTATTATTATTATCTTATATTATGAAAATTTAGGGCGTGACAGATCAATCATATCCCACTCTGTAATTAGGTCAAATACATATCTCACATATAAGCACTCAAAACTCATTTATCACGGGTCTTGAGTTATCCATTATTTTAATTTCATACAAAGTAAACATTGAATATACTTGGATAACTTATTAATCCACACTTATCCATCAACGTAAACAAGAACTTAAAAGATCATCTCCAAATCATCTTCAAATTTTTGCATGTCTTGTTTCCTCAAATGAACCAATGCTTCTATTCCATCCTTACTCTTGTATCCTTAAAAATAACAAAGTTCTTGTAAGGCAACCCGGGTAACCCCACCCAATATGGTTTGCCCCAGCCGAAATCCACTTCGTACACCGCAAACCCACAATAGCTCGTGAAGCTTAGGCTAACCAGCTCGCCTTTACCGGCTTGACCCATTATCTCCTTTATCAAATCCAATTCCTTTAACTTAGCCACGTTGTAGCCGTCACTGACCGCTTTCATGGCTTCCCAAAATTTATTAAGAACCTCGATGTCGTCATTCCCCACAACCAGCCTGGCAATTGAAATCCAGCTAAGGTTTCCGAAATGATATTCGGATAATGGCGGATCGACCCGGGTCTATAGGTTCACTGCTTGGTTCACGGTGTAGGTCTTAATATTTTAGTCGGCTTTGAAACCCGTGGCGGATATGAATCGGGTCCATATAAAAGCCGAGACCACCTCCACCCGACTCGGATGCTGCCGTGGCACTCCTCCGCTGCCGCCGAAGAATCTTTCACAGAGAACGGCGATTTTGGCAGCGGGGAAAGTAAAGATTCTGGTGGCAAGTTCCTCTTTCATCATTCCTTCAGTACTGGGGCTGAACCCGGAAATAGCATGCGGTGGGAAATAGGTGGCGACATCGAACTTAGGGAAGGGGGCGCCGCCACCGTCCCCATTTCTGGAGACAGCGGACCAGGTGTTGGAAAATAAGGTGACGGATGATGCGTCGGTGATCTTGTGTGAGATTAGAAGCCCGACTGCAAGGCTGCCGCAGTGGAAATAGGTGGCTTGAACAGCCATGCAAAAATCTTAGGATTCATTCAATTTGTAAGGAAGAAATTTGTTCATATTTTCAGGGTTTGGATTGGTGATCACTTGAGAAAGATCACAGTTTGCTTCGGCTTCGAAGAAGGGAGTGCCGCCGTCGTTGCAGTCGACATAGAGGTTGTCAATAAGGCGGCCGGCGAGGGGGTAGAATTAGTGATGCCCACGGTTCCGGTTCTGGTTAGAAACCACCGGTTAGGCAGTTCCGGAACGCCGGAACCAGAACCGCACCGTGCTCCGACAGTTGACGGTTCCGATTTGTCAACCGGAACCGTCGGTTTTGAGCACGGCCGGTTTTTGTCGGTTACCGGCGGTTATCCGGTTAACATCCGGTTTTCCAGTTTTCTCTCTCTCTCTCTGTCTCTCTCTCCGAACTCGAATTGACGATTGGACGAACTACTACTAAGTACTAAATCGATAAAATTACTAATTTACAAGTTAAAAACTAAGAAGTATGACAAAATACAAGTTTATTTGAATTTTGATACTATTATATAATTTTATAATTTATATCTTACAATTTACAAGTTATAACTTACAAGTTACAAGAATATTGAGAATATAATTTAATTTATCAAATTACAAGTTACAAAATACAAATTATAAATTAATCAAACTAGGAAAATATGAAATTACAATTTACAAATTTACAAATTACAAATAACAAGTTACAAAATACAAATTGTAACTTAATCAAGCTATGAAAATATGAAATTACAATTTACAAATTTACAAATTACAATTTACAAATAACAAGTTACAAAATATAAATTGTAAATTAATCAAACTATGAAAATATAAAATTACAATTTACAAATTTACAATTCACAAATTACAATTTACAAGTTACAATTTGAGCGAATTTAGAATTTAGGAATTAGGGAGGAAAAAGAAATAATTAAACTTTGGGCTTGCACTTCATATGAAGCTACCTACGTATCCCTTACCTTGGAATCAAAGCCCTCGTAGTTCATTTTACCTTTTTTCCTTGGCAAGTCTAGAATTCGAAGTCATTGTCCCAATCATCTCCGGTTTGGCTCCCTCCTTCGGCTTCACTCTCCGAGCCAACTTCAATGAGCGGGCCATCCATCAAGTTGTCCCAGCGGTTCTCTTGCTCTCTTAGGTCGGCTTTGGACTCGTCCTTTAACATAATTTGAGTTTTGAGGTGATCCGGTGTCAAATTTGATCTCCGTTCATCCAACATGTAACCGGATTCACTGAAAGCTTGCTCGACCACAACCGTTGATGTCAGGACTCTAAAAATCTCCCTTGCCATAATTGCAAGCAAATGATACCGCTCTTGATTTCGGGACCACCACTTGAGAACATCAAAATTGTTGGGACCTGTATTTTCATCATCGGGGAGCACAATAGGGTCTTGCAAATACATATCTAATTCATTTTAACTATGCCTAGTATTTAATCCTAACGAAAAAGAACTACTAGAACCTGAAGAACGACTCGTTGGACGAGTTATACTATCAATATATTTTAACTCATATTCTCTATAAAGTGAATATATAGACTCATAAATTTCTGTTTTAATTTCTTCAGCAGGTGGCACATATATATCGGGATCGGAACCTATAAAACTTATAGTAGACAAAAACTTGTAATACATGTCAATCATATCGTTAGTAGCACTAAGTTTAAAAGTAGGATCCAATATTTTTGCAACCAAAAAAAATATTAGGCACATGATCAAAATATTTAAGCCGTTTTTTTACCATGGCTAGAATCATATCTTGCAAATCGGGTTTATGACTACAAGCATTAAATTTTGCAGCAATTAAACAACAATGATACATAAATTTACAAACAGTAGAGTAATACACACCGGATAAATCTTTTGTTGCATATTGAAAAAATGTAAAAGCTCCGTTAATTCAATACAATCATCCCAATACGAAGATAATAAAATAAACAATTCAATATGCATAGAAAAAAAAGAATATAATAATTCACGATATTCCAAAGTTGCAGAAAGTATTTCATAAGTAGAGTTCCACCTATTAGGCACATCTAAGTTAAAAATTTTAGGATACACACCAGCTTCCCTACAGAATTTTTCCCACCTACGTCTAACTCTAACTCTACCATGAATATAATCTATAGCATCACGAATAGGTTGAATTGAGTTATTTAATATTCTAAGTCCATCTTGAACACATAAATTCAAAATATGAGCAATACATCGAGTATGAAATATTTACCATGCAAGGTTGGATTACATGCTTGAATTAATTCTCTAATACTAGCTGTATTAGCACTCGCATTATCAAAACCAATAGAAAAAATTTTATCAAGCATTTTAAATTGATTGCAAATTTTAATAATAGCCTTAGCAATATTAGCAGCACTATGTTGACAGTTAAATCTACGAAAATCAATTAAACGTTTATTTAAATTCCATGAATAATCAATCCAATGCAATGTAACAGCAATATAACGACGACGGATAAATTTATCAGACCAATTATCAGAACAAATAGCAACCCTATAAGGAATTTTACTAACAACACTTTTCAATTTCGACTTATATCTTATATGCAATCTTTCAAGGGTCCTAGTCATAGTCATTCTAGGTATTCTTTGAGCACCAGGATGATAAGCAGCTTTCATACGACGTTCAAAATTCATGCTATCAGCAAATTGAAGTGCTAAAGATTCTTCACAAATAAAATAACACATTTGTTCCCTAGCAACTAGAAGGTCAAACATAAAGAGTTGAGATGAGTACGACATACCTTCACCTTGACTTTCGATATTTTGACTGCTTACCAGTTGGAAGTTGAGTTGCGATTGAGCTTGAGCATGCCTAAGTTCGACTTGATGATTGTTGGTGATATGTGACCAGTACGTCCCATAGCCTCCTCCAGTGTGAAATTTGTATTGCTTCGGACAATAGTTTCAATACAAATCAAACACACCCGCTTCATTCTTCCTTGCCACCTTTCGGAATGAATAGTGAAGAGAGTAGATTTTAGTGCCGTATTCCTTGTTGGAACGGCCTCTGCCTCTTCCTCCGCCTCCTCCGTGTCGAGATCGATGGATGGATTTCTGCTGAAAGCACGAGATTCTTGAGATTGTTGTAATTCTTCAAACTGGATCCATCTTGCCACTTCTTCGTCAACTTTCATTTGAGAAGTAGGATTGTTGTAAAAACCGACACCAGTTGGATCATGGTAGAAACCGCCACCACTTGGATCGTTGTAGAAACCGCTATCGGCTCCGCCATAGGGATTCACATATTCTTCAGGTTGTTGTTGTTGAAATTGAGGCGGTGTCGTATCAGCATCATCAAAAATATGTACTCCAGAATGAGTACGACGACGACGACGTGGAGCTTCGGAACTATCAGCAATAGCTTTGCCTTTACCCTTATCGGCTCGGCTACCTCGGCTAGACATGATGATTAGGGATGATAGAAAATGAGTAGAAATGAAGAAATTGAGATTATGATAGTTGAGAGAGTTGAGACTTGAGAACTTGAGATTGAGGATTGAGAGTGGAGAGAGTAACTTCGTAAGATTGTAACTTGTAAGAAAACTTGAATAAGAAAATGATATTGCTAGAATAGAGAGAATTTGAGCATAGAGAGAGAGATTGAGAGTTTGGTGTGAGTGAAAATGGTGGAAGAGATGGAGTATTTATAGGTGAAAATTGAGGAGTGGGGGGAAAAATTTAAAATTTGAATTTGAAAATTTTTGAAAAAAATAACGGCCAAACTGCCGGTTTTGGAGCCCAAACCGGCGGTTTTCGGCCAAACCGCCGGTTTGGGCTCCAAAACCGGCGGTTCCACGTTATACACACACACACACAAACCGCCGGTTAGAAACCGTCAGTTTGTATTAATTCGTCGGCCAAACCGGAACCGGACCGCCCAATTACGATTGACGGTTACGGTTTACAAACCATAACCGTCCGTACAAAACCGGAACCGGCCAAAACCGTGTAACCGGCGGTTAAAAACCGCCGGTCCAGTTTAATATGGGCACCTCTAGGTAGAATCTTGATAGGGTTTCCGATAAGGATTTCTTGAGGAGGTTTGACTTTTGGGTGTTGGGAATTGTGGGGATGAATAGAAGTAAACGCGGGGACTGAAGAAAGGTGGAGCTAATTGATCAAGAAATGAAAGGTAGTGTTTTTGGAGTGATTTTGGGGTTGGAGAAGATGGTTTGATTGTTTCTATGGAGATTACCTTGGTTTCAATCCCCATTATATTAATGTTGCTGAAAAAATTGGATGGAATTTCCTTGATGATGATCCTCATACTTAGAACTAAGCAACACTTATATAATGACAATCTCTTCAAATTTAATTAACTACCTCTCAAGAAAATAGGAAAAAATAAAAAAAGTCGTTCTTTCTTTAAAGAGTGCTGCGCGCGTGCTTAAAAAATTAATACAGTATATCTGTATAAAAAATTAAGGATCTATCTCGTTTTGATATGTTGATTGAAATTTTTCATGGATTATAAAAAAAATTTAGAAAAAATAATTAATTAAAGACTTACTAATATGCCTCTATTTATTTCTTTGATAGTGGATTAATGCTTAATATAAAAATATTAAATAGGAGTATATATTAGTAAATTAGCTAAATATATATGGAAAGTTGCCTATATATCAGGACATTCTAAAAAGTTTAACAAGTGTATTTTATTGAGACGGGGAGAGTACTTTGATACCTACATTTTGAACATATTTATAAAATTAACAAAATAGTACTCACTTTCAAAATTTTTGCAAATCTAACATTTAATTTTGTAAAAATTAATTGAATAAATGTTAGATTTGTAATATTTTTGAAAAAATTGGTACTGTTTCTTTAATTTTGAAACAGTAGGTCATTTTTAAAAATAATGCTCAAAATGTAAGTATCAAAGTGCAATTTACTAAAATTAATACAATATTACTTATTTCATTTAGTTCCATGCACAACACTACCAAAAAAAGGATCTTTCGTGATAATATTATTAGCGACGACAAATGTCGTCACTAATAATAGATTTAAGTAACGGCATGTCGTCTCTAATAATTACATGATATTTTTTGTGACGAGAATGTCGTCACTTAAAATATATTTTGATTTATTTGGGACGAACTTTTAGGGATGCAAAAAATATTTTTAAGTGACCACAATGTCATCACAAAAAAATTATTAGAGATTACATGTGATGATTAGAAACAACATGATCATTATTAAAAATATAGTATTAGTGACAACATTTATCGTCGCTAATAATCTTGTCTCTAAAGACTTTTTTTTTGTAGTGCATAAATATCTTTTTTTGATAATAAAAATCGTGATAATGGTTCATTTGAATTATGTTTAGATAAATTTTTAATTGTATAAATATTATACGCATTTATTAAGATAGTAAGAAGATATATTTTGTGAATAGTTAGAAAAAATAATAAAACTTCAGAAAATAAAGGAATAGCAAAATCCTAAGAACCACTCCGTTACCTTCACGGTAAATATGAGACACCCAAATCCTGGGCAAGATAGCCAATTTCCACAGACGAGCCAACTTGAGAGCCGAATTAGCAATTCGCTCATAATGGATGAGATCCTCTATTTTATATTTGACATTTCTATTCGTGTTTTAATGTGGATTTTACACATTTGATAATAGAAAATACAAAAACAAAAATTAATTATAATATCATCGATCTAGTCACATTTATCAACTAAATATTGAAATTTAAAAAATTACAAATTATATTTTAAAAATAATCAACCATAATCACCATTTTTTTGAAATTAAAAATATTAAAATATAAATATAGCGAATAAAATCAATTGAGATATGCTTGAAAATGTTGCAGTAAACCAAATTACTTGTTACAAGATATCAACCTTTCAAGTTCTTCATTCATGTACCTAGAAAATACATGAACATATCTTTTATTAAAATGAAGTAACAGTAATAATACTCTTCAGGCTGCGCATGATAGTTTTTGGTGTTATTAGGAAAACTTTTTCTAACATTTTTTGTGTGTCTGTGTATTTTTGAAATGAGACGAATTGACTCGTGAAATTAATCAAATACTGACTTGTTGTACTGATCAATAACTCAATATATTCAATTTATTGAATACTTTGCCAACCTATATTGTTTTGGGCGGGTCTCTTCTTTTGGAACTACCTAGCTAAAAGATAATTTATATTCCCAAACTTGTGAGCACACTTACGTACTATCACAACTCATGTACGTGCACATAATTAAACACTTGGGAGCTGATTGATATGGTGGAATGAAATGATCATTTCTATGTCTATTTCCATTCTTATGATTGGTATGCCTTAATATCGAAAATCACCATTTTCGAAGGACCCAAAAGTAAAGGAATAGTCATTCCACTAATCCTCCATGGGTTTAGTGAACCAAAAAATTAATATATTGTATATTTACACATAATCATGTCTTATTATATTATTTGATCATATTTAGAAAAATAATACAAAAATCATATTAAATAATTTATTATTATTATTATTATTATTATTATATTTTATATTTATATTTAAAAATTAAAATATATATTAAAATAAAATTTTGATAGTTTTTAAAATTGTATTGAAGAAAAATGAAAGTGGTACAAAAATAAATGTAACATATAAATATATTCTAATAAAAAACAAACTAATTATAGTTTAATATATTCAGATGAAAAATTGAAATGATAAACTATTTTTCTATGAAGTAAAAATATTTTTATTAAAGTGTACAAATTATTATGTGTACAAATTAAATACTTTGGAATAAAGTTTTAAATAAATTAAATAAATTAAAATTTTCTAAAAAAAATTAGAAAAAAAAATTTAGAAATATAAGAAAAAAATTACAAACACATCTTAATAATATTAGTTACTACACTTTGTTCAATTATAAAGAAATTTGAAAGTATTTAAAATATTCATTTTATAATATAAAAAATAAAATAGTATTTCATTTCATTCATTCCGGAGATATACCAATCATAAGACGTGTCATTCCATTAAGACCTTTATTCATTTATAAGTTCATTACATTCATACCTAATTCAATTCTTTTATACCAATCACTTCTTCAGTGACCATATCATTTTTCCATTCCCTCCGTTTAGTATAATTTATAATTCACAAATTAAATCCATAAGGCCCGAAACATTATTCCTTAGAGGAATCAATTATAAATTTATAATTGAGTTTCGTAGATATATAATATTAGCAAGTATTTGTGTAAGTTGACATTTGAACATTTGATATATATATATATATTGCAAATTTCATTCCCAGCTAAAAGTGAATATTTATTAAGGATAACATGTCACGCACTACTAATATTTAATTGGCAAGTCTCTTGTACATAAGATATGTACATGAGACGGTCAACACGTTGACCGGCGGTCAATACTTTGACCAAAAAATTCATCAAAATTAGTACTATTCATAATACTGAAAAGTATCATTTGTATCAATAAAAAGTATTGGGCAGAATTAAAAAATAAAGAAAAAAACTGTTAAGATCAGTATCAATTGACACACTAAAAAATATCATTCGAAATTATAAAAAGTATTAATTATATCCCTAAAAAGTATCACCAATTTTTACAATTTTTTTGGTCAACGCTTTGACCGAGTCAACACGCGTTGACCGTCTTATATACATCTTATGCACATGAGTTTTTGCGATATTTAATTAATCATAATTTTCATAGAATTTGAAGGTGTCTGATTAAAATAAGTCCATAATTAATTTTCTGAAAACAAATTATATAAAAATATAATCCACATGCTATGTGCTGCCAAAACTTGAAAATTACGTCCACTGGTACTAAGTTATTGTCAGATGATCAATTAAAAGTCATAATCATACCTAGCAAGTTAAAATCTAAATAACCTAATTTTATATTGCATATAACACTTGAAAGATTAAAAAAAATCATGTATAAATAGGTCTAACAGTTTAATTATATATCATTTGTTCAATTTTTTTTTCTCAAAACTGAACCATACAAGCCATCGTTGACTCTGATGGATCTGGTATATGAACATTTATTATTGCATGTTAAACATGCGGATGAGACCCCCACCCTTTAATACGCGGTAAAATTCTCTAGTCCACTTCAATATTTTACTATTGTGTTTACTATTAAATTTAATATTTTTAATATGTTTTTTACAAAAAAAAGTTATTATTGTATAACAAATTATAATTAATGTACATTTGTTGCTAAAAATTAAAAAATTTAAAAAATATAAACCTTAATTTTGAAATAATCAACCATATTAATCAATTATATTAACTAAAAAATAAAAAATAAATTTTAAAAAATAAACATAAATCCTAATTGGGTAGAATGAACTCTAAATAATAATTATAAGTTAGACAAATCCAAAATGAATTGAAATTGAAGGAATACAAATCAAAACGGGACACCCAGTTGGATATATATATATATATATATATATATATATATATATATATATGATTTCATTTGCTATAACACAGCGTGAATTACATTACCTTGGTCTGTTACATCATCATCATCACCACCAATATTATTATTATTCATTTTTTTTTTCGAGGTCTCCTGTGAGACGATCTAACGAATCTTAATTATTTGACTCAAAAAAGTGGTTCCTTCTTTTTTTTCTTCCTTTTTTTTTTCTTTTTTAGTGGTCCCATTTCCCATTACTTCTTTTCTTTCTAGTATTTGTACTCAATTTTTCATTTATTCTTTTTTTTTACAAATATATATTTAAATTTTTCTACTTAATTTATTTTTTTATCCACCATCTCGTGCAGTGCACTCGTTCGATGCTAACATGTGGGCTCGTACACTGTATTCGATAATTAGTTTTTTGAAATAAATATCTTCCCTAAAATGGAGAATTATTGAATCTTAAAATTAAATTTAATTAATTGAATTTTTTGAATTAATTTAATTTTTTATTTGGTGTTTCGCGTAGTGCACTCGATAATTAATTTTTTTAAAAATAATAATAAACTCTAAAATGGAATTAGTAAACTCTAAAATTAAATTGAATTATTTAATTTAACTTTATATCCGATATCTCACGTAATGCACTCATCCAATACTAATGTGTGAGCTCATGCACTGTGCAGTTGTGCTCAATAATTAATTGGTGTGAAATAATAAGGTTTTTAAGAAATACAAACTGAAGAAACGTGAAAATAATTGAAAAAAAAAACAGAAAAGAGAAAAAGAGGGGGGAGAGGGTTGGCTGCCAGTAGATCTCGGCTCAAATCAAAATGGCTGGTCTTTTTCATGTTTTGTTTTTAGTCAGTTCAGCTTGGGTTCAAATGGGCGGATCTGGGTTTGGATTTGTACTTATTTGGATGGATTTTGAATCTATTTGACTCATCTGACAATTTTATACAAGTCTTTGTTTTTTCATTGATTTTAATTTGTTGTGTTTTAATATAATTGTATATATATGGACATCGTATCCATGCTATGTATCTAATTTTATTATAATCTTGTATTATTTAATTTTTTCAATTTTTATTAATGTAGAGGCCTTATTTTTGCATAGGCCCAAAGACTAAGCCCACGGCCATTTGAAGGTTTGAAAGACCGAATAAGATTGACGTCTCATGATCAAATGTCTCGAGGTCCACACCTCGAAGTCTACCTCTCGAGGTCCATACCTCGAGGACGACACCTTATTCCTCAAAGTCCAGGAGTCTAAAGCGAGACTCCATGATCGGACGGATTCAAGAAGAAGACTGGGTCAAAGTATCCGTTGAAGATAACCGAGACCCTGTCAAAAATCCTAAAAGGGATAGAAAAGATCCCTAAAATATCAGGATTCAATTAGGAGCTCGTCAGTATATATATATATATATATATATATATATATATATATATATGCACTTCATAACGGCAACAAAGAGAGCTTAATCATTCGCACTACACACGCTTTACAGATCAAAATAGAAGCATTCATCACATAATTCCGTAAGTAACATATACACAAGGGTCCACAGTAGCGAAGTTCGACCCCCCTCGAATTACTGAATAACTCTTATAATTCTGTAATTTATTCATTTTTATCTTTGTTAATTCGATTCTGACTTGAGTGTCGGAGTTCGTTCGATCATCAACCCCCTGACGGTCCTTCCGCTTCACAAGTTTTCTTTATCTTGTAGATTGTCGGAGCCCGAACTCGAAGAATGATTAATTGTAAAGATTTTTGACCTCTGCAGTTTGGCGCCCACCGTGGGGCTTCGATCGATCACTTCAAGATGACGAACAACAGCCGAAAGGATGCAACAATCGTTCCTCAGGAAGCCCGAAAAGATGGGGCAACTGCGACCCCCTCACCTGAAGGCGATGGCGATGTTACACGACTTCTGCATTCGATCCAGCATCAATTGGATACCACTACAGTCGAACTTGCAGCAATCCGAACTGAGAACTCGGCCTTAAAGGCTAGAGTCAAAGCTATTTCGCAACCAAATCCTTTTTCAAACGGATCTACGTGAACTCAACTATCCCCGCTCTTACGAACCCGCATGTCAAATGAACTTTGGGAACAGGTACTTCTGAACTCGACACATGAATTGACTAACCATCTCACTGCAGGTACAAGCAAAGAACCCGCCCTAAAGGGCAAGAGAAAGGAAGATTTCCCCATAGGACCCCCTTCCGAGTTCGAAGATTATGAACCTGGATCGGAATCTGAGGTTGAGAAGAAGATCCAGTGATTGGAAGATATATTAACCCGAATTCTAGGGGTCCCTGTTCCTATCAGAAAAACTGCACCAACGAGCTTTGCAGATTCCCCGTTCACTGACGAGATCAGCCTTGTGGAGATGTCCCCAAAGTTTACCTTCCTGAGCATGAAGCCGTTTCATGGCGTATCCGACCCCGACGATCGTGTCGCCCAGTATAAACAAAAAATGTTCACCACCATGATACCCCAACATGCCCGAGAAGCCAGCATGTGTAAAGGCTTCGGATCCAGCCTCGTCGGCCTGACACTCCAATGGTTCATCAACCTCCCCAACTCAACGATCTCGTCATTTGCCCAACTTAACAACCTCTTCGTCGAATAGTTCGCCAGTAATCGCAAAATTAAAAAATGTGCTGACGACCTCTACACGGTCGTACAAAGGGCGGAAGAACTCCTATGAAGCTTCGTGGGAAGATTCAACAGAGAAGAAGTATTGATCCCCAACTGCAACGTCGATACCGTGATTTTAGCATTTAGAAAAGGCCTTAAGAGGGACTCCGACCTCTACAAGGAATTAACCAAATACCTTTGCAAGACAATGGAAGATGTACTTGCTAAAGCCTGGGCCCAAATCAAATAGGAGGAAGATGAGGTGAATGCATCGAGATCTCGCACCAGGAATGAGCATCCAAGGAAAGAACAAAGAAGTAACATGATAGAAAGATTCAGAATGAACCCCTATCCACAAAACTCGCGATTAGACTCACGAAATAGGTTGGGGCTAAACAATCCCAGAGTACAGCCTCTGCATTTCACTGTTGAAAGCGATCCTAGCCCTCAAGGGACTCGGCCAGAATATAAAATGGCCCGCAAAGATGAAAGCCCCAAATAGTGAATGTGATAGGAGCAAGTTCTGTGAGTTCCACAACGACCATAAACACAAGATGGACAAATGCATCGCCCTGAGGCTCGAAGTCGCAGAACTCTTAAAACAAGGGTATCTCACTGACCTCCTAACTCCGAAAGGAAAAGAGACCTGGTCACGAAGAGAAAATTAAAAGAAAACACAACCGCCTGAACCCCCGAGGGTTGATCGTACTTTGAGCTGTATAACAGGAGGTTCAGAAGTGAGCGGAATCTCACAGTCTTCAACAAAGAGACACTGTCGCTCGATAAAGTATAATGTAAATATCCCCATACATGCTAAACCAGACAATCTTGTCACCCTCGACTTCACTAATAAAGAAGCTTCCGATCTCTCACACCCCCACGACAATGCACTAGTCATTTCCTTACTAATTTCTAATTGCTTGATTAAGCGTGTTCTTATAGACAATGGGAGTTCCTCTAACATGATCTTTTTGAGTACCTTAAAAGGCATGCAGGTAAAAGAAACCGAAATAATTAAAAGGTCAACCACTCTAATCGGTTTCAACGGAGAGCACAAAGCCATGATGGGAGAAATCACACTCCCCACCTATATCGAGGGAATGAATATCTTCACCATGTTCCAGGTGATCGATGCGCCCTCAGCCTACAAGGTCATAATGGGAAGACCTTGGATCCACGAACTCCAGATGGTGCCGTCAACTTACCACCAGCTCCTGAAATTCCCTACACCCTGGGGAGTTCAAGAAGTCCGAGACGAGCAGATCACAGCAAGAGAATGTTATGTCTCCACCTTCAAACACAAATGAGCCATAGAAATTAATCAAATTGAGGTCGGATCATCCTCCGCCAGTGCTGAAAATCGCAGCTATGAAGAACCTGAAGTGGAGGACTTTGATGAAGTCCAAATACATCCCGATTTCCCCGACCACAAAGTACCAATCGGGTCACGATTGACCACAAAAATATGGGAGCAGCTAATAAGATTTCTCATCGAGCACCACGATTGTTTCGCATGGTCTTTCAAAGATATGACAGGTATCGATCCCTCAGTTATGACACATAAATTACAAGTCAGTCCAGACAAAACCCCAGTGAAACAAAAAAGACATAAATTCACTACCGAACGAAACAAAATTGTGGATGAAGAGGTCAACAAGCTACTCAAACACGGACATATCAGAGAAGTCCAGTACCCCAAATGGCTAGCCAACGTCATGGTAGTAAAGAAAAAGAATGGCAAAAATAGGCTCTGCATAGACTTTACTGACCTCAATCAAGTCTGCTCTAAGGACTCATTCCACTTGCCTCATATCGACGCGTTAGTGGATGCAACGGCTGGACACGAACTAATGAGCTTCATGGATGCCTTCTCGGGATACAACCATATTCTTATGCATCCTGAAGACCAAGAGAAAACTGCCTTCATCACCCATCGAGGTATGTTTTGCTATAAAATTATGCTCTTTCGACTAAAAAATGTAGGTACAACCTACCAAAGGCTAGTAAACCGAATGTTTGAAAAACTAATTAGGGACACCATGGAAGTCTACATCGACGACATGCTCGTAAAAATCCCCTAGAGCCTGAGATCACGTCAATCATCTCCATTGAACATTCGAGGTCCTTTGCTGCTACAATATGAAGCTGAACTTGGTAAAATGCGCATTTGGGGTGACCTCGGGGAAATTCCTTGAATACCTCGTTACAAAGAGAGGCATCAAGGCCGACCCCAGCCAGATCAGAGCCATCAGAAACATACAACAACCTCGAAATATCAAGGAGGTACAGAAGCTCACCGAACAACTCGCGGCCCTTAGCCGCTTCATCTCGAAGTACTCGGAAAAAAGTCACGTCTTCTTCAAGACACTACAGAAAAATAAAAGCTTCGAATGGACCATCGAATGCTCGAAGGCCCTAGAAGAATTGAAAGAATATCTCACGAGCCCCCCTTTACTATCAAAACCCTATGACGGAGAGGTACTTTTAATATACTTATCTATTTCAACTACTCTATTAGTGCAGTTCTAGTCCGAGAGGATGAAGGAAGACAACATCCAGTCTATTACGCAGTCAATCACTGCTAGATGCCGAGATCAGATACTCACAATTGAAAAAACTGGCATTGGCCCTCATCATGGCATCAAAAAAAATAAAGCCCTATTTCCAAAGCCATTCCATCAAAGTGGTCACCGAATTCCCACTCAGAACAGTATTGAGAAAACCTGACCTCGTAGGAAGGCTCTCTAAATGGGCAGTTGAGCTCGGGGAGTACGATATACACTACGTACCTCGGACCTCGATAAACTCCCAAGTACTCTCAGACTTCATTGTCGACTTTTCCTACGAGGCCCTGACCAAAACAGAGGGCAAATTAATGAATGCGGAATTTGAAAATTTGAATTTCTAGACCCTTCAAGTCGATGGCTCCAGCGGTCTAAGCATAGTGCTAACAAGCCCAACAGAAAAAACTACCAAATGGTCAGTCCGATGCGGATTCAAAGTAACCAACAATGAAGCCGAGTATGAAGCCCTCATCGCAGGATTAAACTTAGCTAGTGACCTCAGAGCCAGAAACATCCGAATTCAAAGCGAGTCCCAGTTAATAATAAACTAATTCGAGGGAGAATTCCAAGCAAAAGATTCTAGAATGATCACTTACCTCACCGTAGCAAAAGAAACAGCTTCAAAGTTTGAGAAGATCGAAGCCCAACATATTACAAGAGAAGACAACAGGCATGCCGACGCCTTGGCCAATTTAGGATCAACGATCGAAACTACCGAAGTAAAAAACATTTCAGTATTATTTGCAAAATGGCTAGCCATTTGGAAGGAAGAAAGCTCGAAAATTTTACCCATCGAGAACAGTATGAACTGGATGACCCCTCTCATCAGATATATAACAAAAAATGAGCTCCCTGAAGATCCCCTTGAGGCAGGACGGATCAAAGCCAAGGCTCCGAAATTCACCATGATCTCTAGATCTCTGTACAAAAAGTCCTTTTCAGGGCCTTACTTGAAATGTGTTAGCCCCATACAAGCCAAGTACATCCTAAGCGAGCTTCACGAAGGTGAATATGGAAGAAACCACTTAGGATACAGAAGCCTAGCCAACTGAGCTCTAACGTTCGGGTTCTACTGGCTGACCATGAGAACGGATGCAAAGAGCTATACCAAAGCATGTGATCGATGTTAAAGGTTTGCACAGACAAACTACATACCACCGGAACCCCTACACAGAACAGCCATCCCATGGCCATTCATGAAATGGGGGATGGACATCATAGGACCACTAACCAAAGACAAAAATTAAAAATGCTACATCTTGGTGCTAATAGACTACTTCACCAAATGGGTCGAGGCCGTAGCTTACGCACGGGTTAGAGATACAGAGGTACAAATTTTTTTATGGAAACATATTTTATGCAGCTTTGAAGTTCCCAGAGAGATCATGACGGACAATGGATCTCAATTCATAAGTTCGAGATTCCAAGATTTCTGTAAAGAATGGAACATCAAGCTTTTCTTCTCCACCTCAAGATACCCCGCAGCAAACGGCCAAGCAGAGGCCACAAATAAGATAATTTTGAACACCTTAAAGAAGAGATTATGCAAACATAAAAATTAATAAGTTCAACAATTCCTAGAAGTCCTATGGTCTTATAGAATGACCTCGAGGATGAGTACGGGAGAAATCCCATTCGCCCTCACTTATGGATCGGAAGCTGTTAACAGTAGAAGCGGAGATCGGTACAGCTCGAACCGAATGGTCCAATCAATCGAACAATAAGGAGCTCGAGACCAATCTCGACTCCATCAATGAACTCTGAGATCGAGCGACAATGAAGATAGTGGCATACCAACAGATGATAAGCCGACACTTCGACAAAAACACGAGGCTTGGAACATTTCAAATCGGAGATTGGGTACTTAAGAAGGTGTTTCAGAATACGAAGGAAAGTGGGGCCGGAAAATTGGCACTGAACTGGGAAGGCCCATACTAGATCAAAAAGGTCATCGGGAATGAAGCTTACAACCTCCGAACTAAGGAAGGTGGACCCATAGCCAACAGCTGGAATGCGTTGCACTTGAAACATTATAATTTCTAGAACTTTTAATATCATTTTTCATTTTATGGTTATTCCTTTTTAAGATTTGTTTACTGACTTGAGCGTCAGAGTAACTAATAGAACCCCAAGCACAGGGGTCCCGACCCTCAAGAAGATGACCCTCAATGGCCTCTACGACCGCCATCCCGCCTTCTTGGTAGAGAGCTTCCTTGAAAGGAATGAAATCAACAGACTCCAGTATAACATTCAAGTCCAGAGAGACCTCTAAGTCCCTGATCCTGGTCTCCGCTGTGGCTAGTAAAGCCTGAAGTCCACTCTTCTCGGCCTCGGCCCTGACCTAAGCCTCGAGGCTCTTGTCCAGCAAAGCCTTGGCTCCTCCCTCTCTACTAGGATAGCCGACTCCCTGTTAGCCATGTGCTTCCTCTCCTCGGCCACATTCTCCAACTCTTCAGCCAGCTTGGAAACCCTCTTCTGCAGCCCCTCCTCATGGCTCGCAAGATGCCGGCGAAGGTAAAACTAACTAAGCAGCACCTACATCGACCAACAGGAAGGAGTTAAATAGAACCATGAGCGTACAAAGGAAATAATAATGAAAATACATTACCTTGGCCATTTGGTCGAAGGAAAGGAAGGCCTGTTGCTCGAGGCTATCTTTTTCATACACTTCGGGAGGCCCCGAGGCCAGCAACGGACTTATGGACGTCTGTAATAAAGGGTTTTAGGGAGACTGATCGGGAGCTCGAAGAGGTGAGAGCCTTCTTAGACGTCTGGAAAGCTTCCAAGTCAACCACCGCCGAAGAAGGAGGCATTGCAGTAAGGGCGAGAACAAGAACATCATCCTTCGACTTCTTCAACAGGGGCGTAGGAAGAGGGCTCACATCCCTTTTAGTCATAGACCTGTTCACTCCCGAGGAAGAAGAGGCCCCGATCTTGGCAGCAGCTAGAGCTTTGACCTTGGCATCAGAGGGTTTGATTTTTAACTTTCTCATGTCATAAAGGGTTCGACCGGCTCGAATTGTCTCAAACTCACAAAGCTCAGTGGACACAAGGAATGCCTCTATGATATGGGCAGCCTCGACTTTAGAAGGCTCACCTCAAGGGAGAAAACCTGTACAGAACAAATAAGATTATAAAGTTCAGAACCGATAAAGCAAGTAAAGAACTCGGCTCAAAGAGCTACGGGCTTTATGAAATTCAGCGGGAGAGATCGCACCCTCCGATGTCTGTGCTGAGACGAAGATGAATTTGGGCTTCCATTCACTCGAAGAGGATGACAGAGTCGATATCAGATGGGGTCTCTTCCCTACCCACTTAGTGAAATAATAAAAACCCGGTTGTCCAGCATTAGCTATCAGCCTATACACTTCGTACCACTCATTAACAGTAGGCTCTGAAAAGCTGAGCTCTGACCATAGATAGTACATCCCGAGCATGTGAAACCATCCAACCGGAGTGATCTGAGCAGGAGCTATGCCATAGAAGCCTACTATCTTTGCGAAGAAAGGGTGAAGAGGCAGTCCGACGCCCTTGTCGGCAACTAGAGTATAAAAGGCAGTAAGCATAGATGGTGGTCGGTGCTCCCTGTCTAGAGGCCCAGGAGAATAGATTTTGACCCCGGCTCCTGAGACCGGCGGAGAAGTCAACTTCTTCAGCATCTCATCATTCACTTTCGGGGCGATATCCGCCGCCCGAAACCTTTCCCTTGAGGTTGGACCTCACGTATCTGGATCTCCCGAACCTTCGATAAATTGCCCGTATCCACTAGGGCCCGTATTTTGCTCATCACCGCCCACCCTATTGAGTGGGAGACGACGGCTGTTGGTCTCTTATCTCTAGCCTTCTCGGTAACCCTAGTGATCACTGAGGAATTGAAGCTGTTAGAATGCTCTGACCTAGAAGAAATGTCCTCTTCATCTCCGTCATAACTTCTTGTCTCTTCCGCCTTCAAGTCCCCGCTCGCACTCATCTTCAACCCAAAGATACCCAACAGACAAACCCAAGAACCGAACCAGCAATCGGAAAAGTTTACACCCTCTTAAAAATGTTGAATCTCGAAAAAGGTCGTCACCTACCGTGAAAACCACTAAGTCTAAAGAGCCGATAAAATTTTGTAGAAACTAGCAGAATCACCCAACGCTATCTAGAAACCGAAAACCCTAGAAAAGCCTAAAAGATAGCCACCAATTCTCTAAATATCCTAAAAAATCATAAATAAATACCAGAAATTACTAAGAGATGCTACTAATGTCCTCAAAGATTTTTTAAATCTACAAAGAAATACCAAAGCTGCGTATCTAGTGCACGAAATGATAAAAGGGAAAAGAATGAGAGAAATAAATTGTAAACCATGCGGTAATCAGAGTCTAAAGACCACCGTAGCAGGAGTCCTTAAATAGCGTGATAAGAGCGGAGATGACGGATGGAAGAACGGAACAGAAATCTTTCGGGATATATTTACGCTGGTGAGGATTTTTCTCGCGAAGGAATTTGGTTGAAGAAGGGAACTGTTGGAATTCTAAAGAATGATTAGAGATTAAACAATTGTTTCCTCAATATTTAAATTGCAGAATAGAGATAGCGTAATCTGGACACACGTGCCCTCATCTAACGGTAAGGGTTCACCTAGGGAATAAAGAAAGTGAAATCCACACCCAAAGTGTGGAGCTCCACGAGGTCTGTTTTCATGACCTCTTAAGCTCTCCCAGGACCTGCCTTCTGGTCTGGAGCTCAACGAGGTCTACTCTCACGACCTCTTAAGTTTCCCTAGGACCTGCCTTCAGGTCTGGAGCTCCACGAGGTCTGAACTCACGACCTCTTAAGTTCCCCCAAGACCTGTCTTCAGGTCTGGAGCTCTACGAGGTCTGCTCTCACGACCTCTTAAGCTCTCCCAGGACCTGTCTTCAGGTCTGGAGCTCCACGAGGTCTGGACTCACGACCTCTTAAGTTCCCCAGGACCTACCTTCTGGTCTGGAGCTCCACAAGGTTTGCTCTCACAACCTCTTAAGCTCCCCCGGGACCTGTCTTCAGGTTTGGAGCTCCATGAGGTATGCTCTCACGACCTCTTAAGCTCCCCTGAGACCTGCCTTCAGGTCTGGAGCTTCACAAGATCTACTCTAAAAAAAATCCCGAGCTTCCTCGGACCTACCTTAAGGGCCAGAGCTCACGGAATGGGATTTTGCAAACCTAGGATCCCTCTGAGGACTCATCTTCAGGCATTGGTTTGAAACCAAATGACAATTCAGAATCTAAAACATAGAGATAAATCGAAAGAACGATTAACTCTGAAATTCATTACCCGCTCCTTGAAATCCAAGAATTAAGTAATGATGAGCTAACTGTAGAGGCCTTATTTTTGCATAGGCACAAAGACTAAGCCCACAACCATTTGAAGGTTTGAAAGACCGAATAAGATTAATGCCTCGTGATCAAATGTCTCGAGGTCCACACTTCAAAGTCCAACTCTCGAGGTCCATATCTCGAGGACGACACCTTAGTCCTCAAAGTCCAGGGGTCTAAAGCCAAAGTCCATGATCGGACGGATTCAAGGAGAAGACTAGGTCAAAGTATCCATTGAAGATAACTGAGACCCCGTCAAAAACCCTAAAAGGGATAGAGAAGATCCCTAAAATATCGGGATTCAGTTAAGAGCTCGCTAGTATATATATATATATATATATATATGTATATATATATATATATATGCACTTCATAACAGTAGTAAAGAGAGATTAATCATTCGCACTACACACGCTTTACAGATCAAAATAGAAGCATTCATCACATAATTCCGCAAGCAACATATACACAAGGGTCCACAGCAGCGAAGCTCGACCCCCCCTCGAATTACTGAATAACTCTTATAATTCTGTAATTTATTTATTTTTATCTTTTTAATTCGATTCTGACTTGAGCATCAGAGTCCGTTCGATCGTCAACCCCCCCGACGGTCCTTCGGCTTCACGTGTTTTCTTTGTCTTGTAGATCGCCGGAGCCCGAACTCGAAGAACGATTGATTGTAGAGATTTTTTACCTCTATAATTATTAATTGATTATTTAAAAAATCAAATACTAAAAATTGATAATGAATTCTAGATGGGTACAATGAACACTAATTAACAAATATAAAATTAAACTAAAGTACAAAAAATTGAAATATAAAAATGGAGAAAAAATTAATATTGCAAGAGAGAATCTAACATGCTTTGTCATGCATAAGGGATCCTATCCGTATACATTACAAGAAAGACAAGTTTTAACGATAGACTTAGTGAAGGATTATATTCTGTCGCTAGATTAAACACAACTTAATGATGAATTAAGATTGAGATATTTAACAACATAGTTTTCCATTTCTATCGTAGCGATGGACAAATCTGTCATTAAACATCAAACTTTAATTTTTTTTATTTTTTAATTATATGTTAGACGGAAGAATCCGTCGTTAAACATTTAATTTTTTTTATTTTTTTATTAATGTCGAATTAAGGACAGACAAATTTTGTCGCTAAATTTAATTCTATTTTTTAATTGTTTTATTTTTAAATACTAATTACTGACGAATTTGATATGAATATTCCATCTCTAAATTAGATAAATTATTATTTTCATCACTTTAAATTTATTTTTATAAATTTTATTAATTATAAATATATAATATTTGAGAAAACTAATAAATTATATTTAAATAAATGAATTAAATTAACATCATACTAACCTTTTAAGATAATATATAAAAGAATAATTATATAATATACTTATATTTAAGAAACATCTACTTTAAAATTAAATATATATATATATATATTTATAATGATTATTAATTTAATTATTAATTCAAAAGTAAAAAAATTAATAAAGCACATCAATTTTCTTTTGTGTGTGTGTGTGTGTGTGTGTCTCCATATGAACCAATCCAGATCCTATATTTCTCGAATTTTAGGCCCAATTCCCAGAACTAAATCCATCATATCAAGAACAATAATAACGGTATTCACGCAATTTTGTCAGTATGACAAAACAAGAAGAGCAATAGCTGCTATAGACTTAGTAGAGGATGCAGAGAATTTTCCGGATTATGGACAATGGCTACAACCATGGGAGATGAGATGAACTTTGGAATGAAGGATTTGTGACACACACACACACACACACACACACACACACACACATATATATATATATATATATATATCACTTGCTTCCACACTCGAGCACTACTCTAGTTTTAGATCTTCTGAATTGTGTAAATGTATAAAAAGAGGCAAAATAAAATAGTAATTGAAAAAAAAAACAAGATATAAGGCTATAGGAGTTATTTGAGTAATTTGGAGTGTGAATGTCTTAAATACCCTTATGACACACTTGTCCCACACCCCAATCATTGGCTAAGTGTACCTTTTACATTTTTTTAATAAGTAAACAATAAATGCACCCACACCTAACATATAAAAATAAAAAAGATGATCGATACCTACCAAAATTTCACGTAACAAAAACTGATAGTAAATAACGATTGGCGTAATGATAATTTTTTAAAAACTACCGTTATGCATGAACAAAAACTGATAATCAATAACGATTGCGATAACGAAATTTTTTAAAAAACTAACGTTATGCATCTTGAATAATGCAAAATGATTTTTTTAAAGACTAACGTTATGCATTTAATAATGCATAACGAAAATGATTAACGATTGATTTCTGGACTAATAATGCATAATGAAAATGCTAGTAAATAATGATTTTTTTAAAGACTAACATTATGCATTTAATAATGCATAACGTAAATGATTAACAATTGTATTTCTAAACTAATAATGCATAACGAAAATGTTAGTGAATAATAATGATTTTTTAAAGACTAACATCATGCATTTAATAATGCATAATGAAAAATGATTAATGATTGTATTTATATCTTAATCGTTATGCCATACTGATTAAGTATTAGTTGGCCAATATTAAATGAACATCAATGCATTATTCTTTCTTTCTATTTCAGCCAAAATGAGATAGGTAAAATGCATAAATATGTATTTGTATAGGTAGGTATTAGTTGACTAAAATTAAATTAGATTTAATGCATTTAATTTTGTGTAAGAGAGGTTGGTGGAGTAATGTGCATATATTGAAGGTAGGGTTTGATCCGGAACACCCAAAATAAAAAACACAAAAAATGTCGAATTCCCTTAAATAAAAGGGAAGAAATATATTGAGAGCTTGAAGATTATTGAAGAAAGCAAGTCATCTTCATCAACAAAACACCCTCGATACTTTTCTGTAAAAGATCCTAAATTTTGAAAGGTACGTTTCGAGTTTATTTATGTAAGAAACATAGAATTTTTTTAGTTTAGGCTATCTATTTTTATGTTTCTATGTTTGTACGTTCTAACGTAATATCTGAATTTATGAACCAGTGTTATGGTTTGTTGATTTTAATTCTGTAACGTTAGGCTATAACGATAACGATAGAAATAAAAGGCATAAATGATAAGGCATAAATGATAGCTTGAATGAAAAGGCATAACGTTAGTTTATAATGTATATAACGATTAAATAGAAGGTATAACAACAATTAAAAATAAGCCTAACGATAAAGTATAACATTAGTTAAAATGAACATAACGATAATTAAAATAATTAAAATTAAGCCATAACAATAATTTAATTAAAGCCATAACGGTAATTGGTAATAAAGTCATAACTCTAGGGGGCGGTGTGGGCTCTCCGGAGGGTGTGGGCCCTTTGGGAGGCGGTGTGGGTGATCTGGGGGGAGGCGTGGGCCCCTTGGGAGGCAGTGTGGGTGATCTACGCAGCCGAGTTACAATGTTGTTCTCTATCTACGTAGAAAATGTATCGAGCATCTGGCTCACACGACGCATCATGCAGTCTTCTACAACTCTAGCAACGGCATGAACAAAGCAATCGAATCAGCTATCAGACGACTCCTCTGGATGTCGCCGGGGCATCTATGGCTCTCTACTGCTCTCCTTCTCAGTCCTCCTAGGGTGCTTACTTTGGGATGCTCGAGGAGGGCTCACTCTAAGATCCGACAGACGATCCTCATCCGAGGCCTTCTCACCCACCCCCTACTCTGAGGGTCCAACACCCTTATCCAGCTCATCAATCAATCGATGGTTCGTGAATCATGCTGCTATGTAGCCTGGGTACTTCTATGAGGTTGTGATAGGCCCACGATGTCAGATGACCTAGTACATGTCCTTGGGATCACACGACAAGCTACGTCAGTGAGTAACTTCTTCTTGGAGGGCGCTCGACGTACGACATACCTCACACCCAACACACTCTCTCCCTCCAAACTCTGAAAGTATGGTGTGAGAAGCTGCTCAAATGATGGCACCATCAATTGGATATCCAACTGCATCAAAGTATTAACCATGTCAATATTAACACATATAAATTTAATATTCTAAATTATTTATATAAAAAATATACCCGTCCATCAAAAAATCTAGAGAAGTCGACGCTCCGGGATGAGAAAGACCACCTAAAGTAGTGAGGTGTGGTCATCTGACCTCCAACGACGCCCAACTGACGTCCAAGATCGGGTAAAATCTCACAGGCCCATGTCTGTAAAAACAAATTATAATATCTTCTAAGTGAAATATCAACTGGCGAAAATATAAATTTAAATAATTTATAATGATAAATTAAACTAATTACCTGAAGTATCTACACAGGGCCATACCAATGATATGTTCCATCATTCTCTCCGCCCATAGCCTGTCGCACTCTGGGGATGAGGCTGATAAAGTACATCATCATCTGAAATGTATAGGCCCCCCATGGAAAAGAATTCCAAGCATCAATATCTTTCACCAGGGCCCACACCCTGCCATCGATCACCCGTGAGGGGTCAAGGCAAAATAAAATCTGATATACGACCAAGATGTTCGCAATCTTCACGTAATCTGGAGGGTGATTGGCTAGCCTCCTATCCTTGAATTTATCATACATTTGTCCAACAGTCGTCTTCTTATCCTGAAATAATCGGTAATAGATGCCTTTGGGCGGAATGAGATGAGCCGCCTTTGGATCGAAACTCGATGTGTCGAACCGTAAGCCTGACACCAGTGCGAACTCAGAGGGCCCAAAGTGTAGTGTGGATCCTACAAGATAGAACCAACACTTACTACCTTTGCGTGCAGGGTCCTGGACAGGCACCTCGCGACAGATCAGTGCATGCATCACCTTGCGTGCTATACTACTCCCTCTGAAATCCAGAAAATATCCGAAGCATCCAAATCTAAACATCTGGATCGTATCCTCACCACCGAAATGATATAACACCTCTCTAATCTTTTTTATTAACTCCATCTTCAAATACATCATCACATTCGGCTTCAGCCTCTGGAGGGGGTGTCTAATCCACTCAATCTAAAATTTACCGTAGAATTAGATAATTTTTAAATTTTTTAAATTAAATTTGAAGCTACGTGTAGTTAAAATTTTGTGTTATTATTATTATTTAAAAAGTATTATTATTTATATTAATTGTTTCTATAATTTTTATTTTTTACTAATAGTATCATTTAGATTAAATTATAATTAAGGCATAATAGTAATCCTATAATTAAGGTTATCATTAATGATTTCATGCAATTAAATTAAATTATTGGGCATAACGATAAGGTTATCGTTAAATTAAATTATAATTCAGTCATAACGATAATGCTATATAAATATAGGACATAACGATATGATTATCGTTAATGATTTTATATGATTAATGTTAATAGGACATAACGATTATGTTAAATATGCTATAACGATTATTAAAAATGAGCATAACGATTATTAATAAATTAGCTAAACAATGACATTTTAAAAGGCCATAACGATTACATATAAATAACATAACGATTACTTATAAATAGCATAACAGTTATGTTAAGTATGCCATGACGATTAATAAAAATTAGCATAACGATTATTAATAAATTAGCTAAACAATAGCATTTTAAAAGGTCATAACGATTACATATAAATAGCATAACGATTACTTATAAATAGCATAACGGTTACTGAAAAAGTTAGCATAAAATTTACATAATAAGGGCATAACTATTATTAAGAAATTCACATAACATTAACATTAAAATCCCATAACGATTACTCCAAAATAGTCATTACGATTAACATTTAAACACTATCATTATGCTTCTTAACACCTATTGTTACTATAGATCTCGAAATAAATCATGGAAGTCATTTACATAATAAGGGCATAACGATTATTAAGAAATCCGCATAACATTAACATTAAAATCCCATAACGATTACTCCAAAATAGTCATAACAATTAACATCTAAACACTATCGTTATGCTTTTTAACACCTATCGCTACTACAGATCTCAAAATAAATCATGGAAGTTTCACAAAAAAACATGCTTTTAATCATCCCTAACTTTGTAATCTAACATTAAGCAACAATATCTCCGGATCCCGATCCAGACGGATTCTCTTGTGTATCCTCCATCGTTCAATTCATTGCTTCTAACAATTAAAAATGGGTAATTAGATTCATAACGATAGAGGAGAGACGATAGACGAGAGACGAGACGGACCTTAATGATAATATATAGTTACTTCAAGTCCGACTGAGAAGAGACTAATTGAGAGGGTGAAGGGAATGGTTATGGAGTCCTTGGCTATGGCATGAAGAGAAGTTTTTTTTATGTTTTCTATCGTTTGCTGTAACAGAATAAAAATAGAGAGATGGACGAAAATATGGGGAAGAAACGAAAGTAATAAGTCAATTTTTATCAAGTTCCAAAATATTCAGATTCTTTAATGATTTTAGGGTTGAAAGTACAAAAAGTATAATTTTTCAGAAGATTTTCAGATTTTTTATTTTAAATCGAGATTTTCTGGGACCCACTTAAATAAAGGGTACAAAATATAGTATAAATTTCCCATATAACTCCTATACCTGTAAAACTTGTCCAACTAAATAAATTTTAAAAATAAATTGTCTATATAAACTTTTTCCCCTTCTAAATTAGCCTATTCTCTTGTATTATATCTATTGTAAACCCACTATAAAATAAGATCCTGTATAGTATGGTCTCAGAGTCACTGTAGAAGTGTTGGAGTTAGAAATTGAGTTGTTGGAAATTATGTAGAAGAAATGGGAAAGTAGGTTGTCCCACATCAGTGGCTTTTGGATTTCATTCCCAATTTTTTTTTTTAATAAATAGCCTTTCTTACCCTTTGATTTTTTACACCAAGAAAAATGCATTTTCCCTATTTTCTTAATCTTCTTGATTTTGCTCGTTTTGAGTCCAACTTTTGAATTAATTTTAGTTCTAAATATTTTCTAGTTCAACCGCCGAAAGTTGCTCCGGTTGGTCCGTTGTATCCTGAGAATCAATCGCTCATACGGGGCGAATTTTGGTTTAAGGAAACTGTGATCTCCACAAGCCTTGGGTTTTTCTAAACTTATTCTTGTTATTTAATTTATTATTTAAATTTTCTTAATTATTTAAATTCTTCTAGTTATTTAAATTGTTTAGTTATTTAAATTGTTTTTATTATTTAGCTTTATTATTTTATCTGTAGTTTCACTATATTATTATATAGTTAGTGTTAATTTTATTAGTGCAATATTTTGTATTGCATTGTATAATTGTAGCATTATATTTTTGTTCAGCTTATTAGTATAATAAGCTATTGTTGGATCTTTTATTATTTTTCCGAGTGAACAAGACCACCAACAATCTTAAACCAATCTACTCGAAAACTCTTATTTTCAAAGATGTCTACTGAACAGACAAACAATGTTGCTGCCGCTACCACCGTGAGGATCGGTGCTTTTAATGTTCCTATAAATCATGTTGATAAGCCGGAGAAATTCAATGGTCTAAATTTTAAATGATTGCAACAAAAGATGTTGTTTTGACAACGTTGAACCTTACGAGGTTTTTGGGAGAAGATGCTCCGACATTGAGGGCAAATGCGGATGCTCAAGCTGTCAGTGCACTTGATGCTTGGAATCACTTTGATTTCCTGTGCATGAATTATGTGATGAACTGATTGGTGGATACACTGTATAACGTGTATTCCTCAATCAAGACTGCTAAAAAATTGTGAGGATCCTTAGAGAAAAAGTACAAAACTGAAGATGCTGGAGCCAAGAAGTTTTTTGTAGGTCATTTCCTCGACTACAAGATGGTTGATTCAAGAGCTATAATCAGTCAAGTGCAAGAGCTCTAAATCATTTTGTACGACATTTATTCAGAAGGAATGAGTGTGAATGAAACTTTCCAAGTGGCTGCTATCATTGCGAAACTACCACCAAGCTGGTAAGATTTCAAGAACTACTTGACTCACAAGAAGAAAGAGATAACTGTTGAAGAGCTTGTTGTAAGACTTCGAATCGAGGAAGATAACAAGAGCTATGACAAAAGGCAGGTCAACCCTCCACCGGCTAAAGTGAATGTGGTCGAGCATGGTGAGAGCTCAAAGAGGAATTCTAATAATAAGCCTTTTGAAGGGAAGAAGGCGTTAGGACTAAAGAATGAGAACTTTAAGAAGAAGTTCAACAGAAAATGCTTCAAATGTGACAAAACTGGTCACAGAGCCTTTGATTGCACTAATCAGAGCCAAGAGGCACATATTGTGGAAAACCTCACCATGGATATTGATAAGATGTACTTTGCTGTTGTGATCTCTGAGGTTAACCTTGTTGGTTCAAACCCACATGAGTGGTGGGTTGATACGGGCGCTACCCGTCATGTGTGTTCAAATAAGGAACTGTTTAGTGTCCTTGATGAACAAGTGGATGGAGAGAAACTCTTTATGGGGAACTCTGCTACATTCGACGTGAAAGGCCTTGGGAAGGTGGTTCTGAAGATGACTTCAGGGAAGGAGCTAACTCTCAACAATGTGTTATATGAGCCAAAGATTCGAAAGAATCTTATGTCTGGTTCACTATTAAGAAAGTTTGGCTTTCGCCTTGTCTTTGAATCAAATAAGGTCATGTTGACCAAGAATGGATTATTTATCGGAAAGGGCTAAGAGTGAAATAGACTCTTTAAACTCAATATAATGGCTTTTAAGTCGATTATTAATGAGAAAGTGTAACAGCCCGATCCCGAGATAGGGATTAATTAGTGGGGACGGGGTGTCATTAAGGGGTTAATTGGATAAAGCGGAAGATTAATAAGTTAGTTTTACAGTCGAGATATGCTTTTTGGGGATTAGACAGAGATACTCGGGTTCACTTTTACTAGACGGTTAATTAAACGGATAGACGGATACCATTCAGCATAGATGATGATGGTTAATAATACATGCAAGCCCATTGATAGACGAAAGAAAATCATACTCGGGTAGTAGAAATAGAACTTAGTATGCATCTTATACTCAAATAATTATGTCTAGGGAGATTATTCATAGAGTCTTGGTAATCATAATAGAACTTAAAACGGAATTAGAAAGAGTGTATCAGAGTAGCAGATCACATAGTGGGATTTCAAGGAAATATTAGATAATAGCAAAACAGTCTTGGCAGCCAACCCACATCCACAGCCACCAACATCCTCAGCATCTCAACCTGTAAAACATTTGAAAAAAAAGGGCATGAGCACTAATGTACTCAGTGGGTTTTAGTAAAACACTTTAATAACTTCAAGATATCCAACAATCAACTGGCGGTATATGGAGAGCAAAACGCTAAAGCCCTCTCCATATCCGCAAAATCTTTTCTTTTCTTTTTGGGCCTATCTTGGCTCAAACCTGACGTCAACTGTACCTTTAGGCATGCCATAGGATAGAAAAGGGGTTATCTCAAATATTCGAACGAGTTTACGAGGGAAAAACCTAACAGTGAGTCCCTTAAGAGTTCCGAGTTCAAATCCTGCTTAAGTGAAAAGCTAAGTTCCTTCCTTTCTTATCCTTGCTAGCAATACCAAGCTTAGAACAATGTCTAAGGCTAATCCTTTAATACTACATGATCTTGGCCTACAAAGGGTTTAATGCTACCCTAACAAGGCAAACCTTAATTCTTAATTCTGCGAGCTTAACAAGCATAAACATTAAATTAATGGAGAAGAACGTAAACAAGTACGAATCGGAACTATAGATAATTCTAAACATCTCATGCTAAGAATAAACAATACTTTAGTAGTTCTATCATTTCTAAACATGCTTGAGAGCTGAAGTAAAACATAATATCTTCCTTTCTTCCTTCCTTGTACAAAGATCAATCAGGCTGAGCAAAAGTACTTTATTGGATATCTCATTTGCCCTAACATGCTTCTAGAGCTCATTAGCTCAAACTTTAGATGAGTATAAATTTACCCATCTTGATTACGGGACAGAAGATGAGGCAACGAGCTGATGGTCTTCCTTAGTATTCCTCCGAGGCTCAATTCCTCCTACAAAAGTCGAACCATCGACTTAGCGGCCTCCTTCGAGGATTTCTAATAACATGAGATTAAATAATACCCAACTAACATTCCCTTATCTAGGACTTAACATGGATAGCACGACTTTTGACTTTATAAGGTTTCAAGAAGAATTGATTCGAAGAGAATCACACATTGGTTACAAGAGTTTTAAATGGAAAACAACTTAAGAAGTTTTACTCGAAATTATTTGAAGATCGAAAAGAGGGTACGGAAATAGCCAAGAAAAATCAACGTGGGATTACACGGGAGGGGGGGGGGCACCACGCGCACCCTCCGCGCCCGCGGGCTTCTGGGCCGAGGGGGGTGTTGCGCGGTCGCGCACCCCCACCCCGCGGTCGCGGCACCTAGTTTCTCTCTCTTCCGTCCAATTTCTGGGCGGACTTCAATTTTTCTGGGTTTCTTCAACTGGGTTCTTCATGTTCGTTGATTCCTTCGATGAACACGAAGAACACTTAACCCGAAATTTCTAAAAAACAACGTACTTGAATTTAACATGCAACAACATACTTTAACTTAAAAAGAATTTTGGTATTATAACGGCATAAGCACGATAATCCTCCTTAAATATCTAGAATAACGACAAAATCATTAAATGTGTCCTTATCGAAAATTAACGGAAATAACAAGGCTAATCTTTTAGAATAATAATAACGGAAGTAGAATGAGAAATATAACACAAACGTTATTAACTTGGAACTTCAACAAAAATTGAAATACAACTTTTAGACGAGCAATAATGAAGAACGCGATGAACGTAAAGAACGGAAAGTAAATGTGGAATTTAAAAGACGGAAAAGAAATGGTGTCGAGACCGACGAACAAGAATGGACGGGGTTAGGTGCGTCGAAGGAATGTGGTTAGCTCGGTGTCTCGTCGAGTCACAACGGCGGCAGAGCCGCCTGTTACGATTTCAACGGCACCCCTAGCACATTCCCTCACCACATCCCTTCCACGCCACTCCGCTCATCGTCTTGAAGAACACTCACGAAGAACGCTTTTTACTTCGACAGAACCTTCTCGGCTTTCAAAGCTTTTCACCATCTCGATTTAGAAGTGAAGTGAATTAGAAATGAGCAAAGAATGCCAAAAGGGTGGTCCCCTATTTATAGGAAAAGCTTTGGCTTCCCTTAGAAGCCATTGCTGTGCGGGAATACTGCAAAAGCTATCCCGGGTTCGGTTAAAAGCTGCTTTATTCGATGCCGAGGTCCAAATGACTTCAGACACGAAATCTAAAAATACCGGGAGACTCGTTGGCTTGAACACTAGTGAACCAACTCGATTCGTGAAGAAGACGGGGTCGTCAGAAGAAAGACGAGCAAAGATTCCCTTTTTGGAATTACTTTTTACTATTCACTCAGACTGACAGATTTTGCTCCCGAGCGTTCGATTGACCTCAGAATGAAAATCCGTGAATACTAATGGAATCCTTGAGTCATTTCCCATAAGGGGGGCCTGACAGAACTGAACTCGGATAAACGAGGAGGATTTCGTAAATTTCTCAAAACACGAACGCATGCAAAAGTTACTATTCATTTCCCTTTTAAATACGTTTCCCATCACCGGGAACTCAAATTACTTCAGATTTAAAATCTGAAAACACCGATGTACTCCTTGAGTCAAAACCTTTCTAAAGAAACCATAAATGGCAATAAAAGAATTAAGATTATATTTTCTGAAAAGACGATCTTCACGAAAACTGACTCCTAAAGTCGTGACTGACGTCCAACTATAGCTAACCTTAATTAAATTCCTTCTTTAATTAATTAATTAATATTAACAATTCTCTAATCCTTATTCAAAAATCTGGGGTATTACATCCTACCCCCCTTAAAGAAAATTTCATCCCGAAATTTACTAACCATGATAAGCGATATCAGGGTACTTTTTGAGCAGTTCGGATTCAAGCTCCCAGGTTGCTTCTTCTGAACCATGGTGGTTCCAGATTACTTTTACCAGATCGATCTCCTTATTTCTCAGCTTCTGGATCTTTCGATCCACGATGGCTTGGGACTTTTCTTCATAGGCTAAGTCCTCATTCAGGACTATCTCTTCCTTGCTAATCACATGCTTTGGATCGAACACGTATTTTCGTAACATGGAAACATGAAAGCCGTCATGCACGTTACTCAAGTTGGGTGGTAAGGCCAACCTGTAGGCTACTTCATTCACCTTTTCTAAGATCTCAGAAGGTCCGATAAATCTGGGCTTTAATTTACTTCGTTTGCCAAAACGAACTATTCCTTTTGATGGAGACACCTTCAAAAACACTTTATCTCCAATGTCGAAACTGAGCTCCATCCTTCTCTCATCCGCATAAGCCTTCTGTCTATCTTGAGCTTCTTTGATGCATTGACGAATAAGCTCGATCTTCTAGATAGCTTCCTGGACCATCTCTGGTCCAAGTATCTTTCTTTCTCTAACTTCGTCCCAATACAGGGGCGATGTACACTTCTTTCTGTAAAGAGCTTCATAAGGGGCCATGCCGATCGATGACTGGTAGCTGTTGTTGTAGGCGAATTCTACCAAAGGTAGTAACTCCTCCCAACTGCCTCCTTGATCGATGACGACTCCTCTAAGCATGTCTTCCAGAATCTGGATAGTCCTTTCGGACTGGCCATCCGTTTGAGGATGGAATGCCGTGCTGAATTTAAGATTTGATCCCATTGCATCTTGTAGGCCCCTCTAGAATCTTGATGTAAATCTTGAATCACAGTCTGATGTAATCGAGACCGGCAACCTGTGCAAACGCAGAACTTCCTTAACATACAACTGGGCTAGTTGATCTAGCCCGTCCGTCATCTTAACAGCAACAAAATGTGCTGATTTAGATAATCGATCCACGATTACCCAGATAGCGGTATTCCCCCGCTTAGACTTTGGCAATCATACGATAAAGTCCATATTGATATGATCCCACTTCCATTCAGGGATTTCCAAGGGTTGAAGCAACCCAGAAGGTTTTTGATGCAAAGCTTTCACTTGTTGACAGTTTAAACACCTTTCTACGAAGGTGGCTATCTCTCTCTTCATGTTGTTCCACCAGAAATTCCTCTTGAGGTCTTGGTACATCTTGGTGCTTCCGGGATGTGCTGTATATGGCGTGTTATGTGCTTCGCACATGATTTCCTCCTTTATTTCTTCCTTGCATGGCACGCAAAGTCTTCCTTTGAATAAGAGCGCGTTATCGGCGGCTTCCGTAAAATCTTGCGAGCTATCAGATCGTGCTTCTAGTCTTTTCTTTTTGAGAAACTCATCTCCTCTCTGGGCTTCAATTATCCTTTGTCTTAGGTCGGGCTGAGCGACTATCATGGTAACTTGAGCTTGAATAGTCTCGGGTGGTGTTAACACCTCAATCCTTAACTTCTCGAATTCCTTGCGAAGATCCTCCTTGGCTAGAATAAGTTCTAACTCTGATTTCTCCTTCCTACTTAGGGCATTTGCTACCACATTTGCCTTGCCTGGGTGGTAGTGAATCATGCAGTCATAATCTTTTATAAGTTCTAGCCATCTTCTTTTCCTCATGTTAAGATCATTTTGCTCGAAGAAATACTTCAAGCTCTTGTGATCTGAGAAGATCTCACACTTGGCTCCGTAGAGGTAGTGTCTCCAGATCTTCAGCGCATGAATGACTGCTGCTAGCTCTAAGTCATGCGTCGGGTAGTTCTGCTCGTGATTCTTAAGTTGTCTTGAAGCATAAGCAATCACCTTTCCTCTTTGCATTAGTACGCATCCTAATCCTTTCCTCGATGCGTCTGCGTAAACCATGAAATCTTCATTCCCTTCTAGAATGGCTAACACAGAGGCTGTGATTAGCATCTTTTTCAGAGTTTGAAAACTTTACTCGCACTCAGGCGTCCATTTGAACTTGGAATCCTTCTTTAGCAATCGCGTCATAGGCTTGGATATAGTCGAGAATCCTTCGATGAATCTGCGATAGTATTCAGCGAGTCCTAGAAAACTTCTTATCTCGTTCACGCTTCTTGGAGACTTCCAGTTGCTTACGGGTTCAATCTTGGCTGGATCCACCTTGATTCCTTCTACCGAGACTATATGACCTAAAAACATAACTTCCTTGAGCCAAAACTCACACTTGCTGAACTTAGCATAAAGCCTTTCTTTTCTTAACGTCTCCATAACCACTCTTAGGTGTTCTTGATGCTCTTCTTCATCCTTGGAATAGATGAGGATATCATCTATGAAAACCAGAACAAACTTATCTAGGTACGGGTGAAAAACTCGGTTCATTAAATCCATGAACACCGCTGGAGTGTTGGTCAATCTGAATGGCATTAGCACAAACTCGTAATGCCTATAGCGAGTTCTAAAAACGGTCTTAGGGATATCCTCTTTTCGAATCTTCAACTGATGGTACCCAGATCTTAAGTCTATCTTGGAGAAGACACTTGCTCCCTTGAGCTGATCAAAGAGATCGTCTATTCTTGGGAGAGGGTATCGATTCTTGATGGTTAGCTTATTGAGCTCTCTATAGTCGATGCACATTCTTAATGTACCATCCTTCCTTTTTACGAACAAGATTGGAGCTCCTCAAGGCGACACACTAGGTTGGATAAAACCTAGGTCTAGTAACTCTTGCAGTTGTACCTTGAGTTCTTGCAACTCCTTAGGCACCATTTTGTAGGGGGCTTTGGAAACTGGGGCGGCTCCTAGTTCCAATTTTATAGTGAATTCTACCTGCCTGTCCGGAGACAGTCCTGGCAGCTCTTTTGGGAATACGTCGGGGTATTTCCTTTTGACTGAAACGTCTTCAATGGAAAGCTCTCCTTCCTCCTTCCTTATTAGATTAACTAAAAAGGCTTGGCAGTTCTTCTTCCTCATCATCTTAGTGGCCTTCAGGGCGGATATCACTGGGATTTTGGTTCCCAGCCTTGATCCGTAGATTTTCACCTCGGGTTTCCTGGGTGGTCAAAACACTACTTCTCTCTCAGGGCAGCTTATAGAAGCATAAGCCGAGGGTAACCAATCCATTCCTAGGATTATATTGAAGTCCTGAATCTTTATCACATAAAGACTTGACTCAAAGTTTTCCCCTTCTATGTTCAATTCTAGGTTAGAGCAGACCTTCATAGACATCATTCTCTTTCCAGAGGGAATACTTATCTCAAGAGCATTCTCAGCATTCTCAGGTTTTATCTTTAGTTTCTTACAAACAGACTAAGCTATAAACGAATGCGATGCTCCAGTATCGAAGAGAGCTAAAACTAGTGTCTCGAGGAGGGTAATCATACCTGCTAGATTACCTGGGGCCTTAGCAGCTTGTTGCTGATTGAGAGCATAAGTACGAGCTAGCTGAGGCGGCCTCTGTCCTTGGTTGGACCTTTGATCTCGTCCTTGATTCGGTCTTGGGTTCATCCCCGACCTTTGACCCTGAGGTCCTTCTTGCTGCAGCCTTGGCTCATTTCCAGGAAGTTGCTGAAGCGGCTGCGGGTACATGGGTTGTTGTGGTGTTTGAGATCGTCTGTTGTTTCCTTTAGGGCACTCTCTCTTGAATTGCCCTTTCTCACCACAATTGTAGCACCCAGTTAGATTTGCTCGGCAGACTCCAAGGTGCATTCGTCCGCACCTTTGACACGGCCTAAAGCTAGGGGCGTTGCCAGGCTGACTACGAGGCACTCCTGACTCTCGGCTTTGCCAGTGGGGTTTCTTTCCTCTGTCATCTCTTCTTCCTCCTTCCCACTTCCTTTTTCCCTTTGGATCATTAGATGACTGAGAGGGTTGAATTTTCTCTCAAGGAAGGATGGACTCTATGCTTAAGGCTTTGGCTAAGGTTCGAGCATAGGACATGTCTTCTTGCCCAGCGAGGGCTATGCCAATATCGGATCTAAGACCCTTCCTGAACTTACGTGCTTTCTTTCCGTCTGTGTCCACAAGATGTGGAGCATGCCTTGACAATTGATTGAATTCTCTGTCGTATTCTGACACTGTCTTATTTCCTTGCTTTAGATTCTAGAAATCCATCTCTTTTGCCTCTCGATAACAATCCGGGATGTACTTCTGATACAGATCATGCTTGAAATCTTCCCAACTATAGTCTTCCCATTGCTCTGGGGTTATGGTCCTTCGAACGGATTCCCACCAGTAGTCCGCATCATCCGTCAGCATAAAAAGAGCACAGATTAACTTCTCCTCTTCTGAACAAGCTATGAAATCGAAAATTCGCTCTAAGGAGCGAACCCATTTTTCGGCATCCATCGGATCTCCTAAACCATTAAACGATAGAGGGTTATGCTTGAGAAACACACTTTCAGCTCTTGGTCTGGGGTTTGGGACATGCTCGGGTTCGTTCTCATCTTCGTTCTCAGCTTGACGTCTTCGGGGCGGCATCTTAAAGAACTAGATATTAGCGACACTTGATTGAATTCGCACATTTGCAAGGATGCCTTTCAATAAGGTCTTTAAATTAAGATAGATCAAAGAAGGCGGAAATTTAAGCGCCATTCACACATAATGGGAAAATTGCCTCATTAAGAGGACTTTTGGCATCGATATCATAGAATAAGTTATTGGTTACATTGGAATAGGGCAGTCTGTTGGAAAATTCACTGCCACTATTTGAGTTTAGAAAATTTAAAGCATCAAATACATATTAGAGTCTTGGTTAAAGCGGATATTAGATGACAGACAGGCAGACAGATGGATTAGATAACTAGGTGTTCTAACAGCAACACCTCCTACTACAGCTTAATTGTAGGCTGGAGCCTTTCATTTCCCCTTACAAGGCGACCCTACTTCCTCCTCGCCTCCTTCTTCCGGGTCTTTCTCTTCTTCCTCATCTTCAACTGTCTCCGGCACGCTGAACTTGAACATTCTCATGTGGACATTCCCTTTAGGGTACTGATGGGACATACATTGCCCCAGACTCTGAGAAGTGTATGCAGAGGTCCACTGGTTCATTTGAGGAGTGCAGGAAAATAGGGACTCGGTATGGTTCACGACCGGACATTTGAGGGTCCGGCTCCTGAGGTTCCTTCATATTGAGGACAGGGTGCTTAGAATTCAGGGGGACTGTTGAGGGTTGCCCGTTGCAGTTCTAGCTCTACCACGAGGGAAGGGTTTTGCTCGGTCGCTTGCTGTTCGGCTAAGGCTTACACGTGCCCATACTCCGTCACCCAATGAGCCATCAAGGCTGAGGAGAACTCTGTCAAATTCTCAATTTCAGCATATGTTACGGGATCACGGGTGATAGTGCCTTGCAAGATGCGGTACATTGTAGGCCTCCAAGCGGGTGGTGCGTGCTCACACATGCGAATGCATGTCTCCAAGTCAGATACACTCCCGGGCTCTCCTCCGTAACCATTAGCCCAGGCCCACCTCTCTAGGTATCTTGCCATGAAGGACAACAATTGCTCGTTACCGTCCCAAGTTTCTCGTCTGAACCTTTCAACTCTTTCTTGGATCGGGCGAAAAAGAGGCACGCTCTTCCTAGCAGTCATACCACGCTTAACCATCTAGAAGAGAATAGCTTAATCAGTCTAGATTAAAAAAAGGAGACCTAAGGTTCTCCTGAGACCATACTAATGTCTAGATTTTATCTTGCATGCATAGTTCCTTTTTGAAGCAGTTGACGTTTTTATAAGAAAATTTTGGTGCCCATGGTCTTTAATATACAAGTTTACCTTTTCGTTGAGTCAAAATTTTTGAGTATGAATGTAAACCTTTTGAGATCGAGAAATCTTTTTCACAAACTTTTCGTTCTCAGAGATCATCTTACCCGAACACCTTTTACTTGGAATTTCATTCTCATGGTTTTTCTCTTATCCATAAAACAGGTATGCTTGCTGAAATCTTTTCATTTCCTGTATTCCAAAAATCAAATCCAAAATCCAGAATCTCTATACTATCATACCTTGATTTTTGGTTGAAGATACGAGGGTGATGGCGAGCTGTGGGTTGCTGCTTTCACTTATCAATGAACAACTTATGCATACATATATACTTAACTCAATTCAAACAAAGAGACACGCCTACAGTTTTGCAAACCTGGCTCTGATATCAACTGTAACAGCCCGGTCCCGAGATAGGGATTAACGAGTGGGGATGAGATGTCATTAAGGGGTTAATTGGATAAAATGGAAGATTAATAAGTTGGTTTTACAGTCGAGATATGCTTTTTGGGGATTAGACGGGGATACTCGGGTTCACTTTTGCTAGACGGTTAATTAAACGGATAGACGGATACCATTCAGCATAGATGATGATGGTTAATAATACATGCAAGCCCATTGATAGACGAAAGGAAATCATACTCGGGTAGTAGAAATAGAACTTAGTATGCATCTTATACTTAAATAATTATGTCTAGGGAGATTATTCATAGAGTCTTGGTAATCATAATTGTAACGCCCCAGTCCCACTAGGACCAAAACGTCACCAAAAACATACATGCATGCTTACGTGATAAATACTTTTCAAAATATAAGATTTAATTTTATAAATAATTTGTAAATGGGCAGCACCTCAACTTAAGAATGTTCAAACCACGCACTCATGCGTCCTCAAAGTTAACTTTCAACAAGGATTTTTGAAATCATTAACTCACACATAACCAGATTATGACCTGTCAACAAGCAATATACATAGCCAATCAGGCCACACATTTAAAAACAATACGGCCAACCCTTATAAACATTCAAAATATTTGTATATACAACCAAAAATTGGCCACTAGGGTCAACAACTTTCAAACTTATAAGTTTTGCAGGGATTAACGAAAGCATATAATATTTAACATAGAAATATAAATTCAAAGATGGCTTTGAGCAAAAACTGTACAAGGGTCAACCATCAAAACCCACTTCAGCAGGTCGTCATCAACCAGCTTGATCTCCAGAACCTGAAAATATTTGAAAATATTTGGGTTGAGTGCCAGAAAACACTCAGTGGGCATTAACATTCGTCCAAGACAAACTTTCATGCTTTAAAACCGTTATACTGCATTAATCATGGAAAATAACCATGAACATTCTTTATAACAAAGTTTACTCTTATTTATTGGATGAGAGACCCGATGTGATCACATTTAGTCACAAAGTAAACCGTCTTACTTGTAAGTCGGAATTCCTCTATGCATGAAGTCTCAACACATCCAATCATTGCGTAGACAATGTTACTAAAACATTTTACATACTTTTCATGGACGAATTTAAAACATAGTTGTGAGATTTAGAAAAACCCACCTGGATGATCTCAATAAATAGTGCAATTTATGCGTGTGAGGCTACTATGCTTTCAGCTCGTCTCGACCTATAAAATTAAAATTCTAACTTAGAATCCTCAAATAGGTCAATAAAGGTAATAATTTAGATCCTAAATAACTTAGATAAGAATTTTCTATGTCTTGGGATTGTTTGGAATTAAAATGGAATCAAATGGGCGATTAATGCGCATTTGACGGAATAGATCAATTTGGTAACCCTGATTGAGAAATTATCGGACTTTCTAGACCAAAATGAATGGATATGAATGAATGAAAAGTTCGGTTTAGATTTAGGAGGGAATTATAATATTTAGAATTTCTTTTGGCTAATACAATATTTGAAAATGATAGGATTTAACTATATTATTATTTTTTTAAAAAAAATTCCTAATTCTATCTCCAAGTACTAAAATAAAATTAGAAAAATATGAATTTAAAAATTGGGCTCAATTAATATATTATATGGGCTAAGTTAAATGGATCAAATAATATTTAATTAAAATTGGAAAGCCATAGAAATAGGGCTTATAGCATAATGTTTACAACAACATAAAAGTCATGAAATTAGAACAATCAATTTAACTGAATTTAAAACAAAAGAGAAGATTTGATAATAAGAACTCACCCTTTCTCTTTTCCTCTCATTTCTCATCGCCCTTTTCTTTTTCTTTAAAAAAAACTATAGCTTTAGTTTTGTTTTTTGTTTGTTTTTTTCTTTTAAGTTAATCGTTTTTTTTTCTCTTTTTATTAGCCAAACTGATCTTCCTATATTATATATATATGTATATATATATAAATGTATATATATATATATACATGCAACATATGTACAAGCATTACACGTGTACTATATGTTACACCAATCTCCACAATTCAATTGCCAAATGGTCAATTTTTATTGGTTTAAAATTTTTATTTTATTTTATTTATTAGCATTATTTCTATTATTATTATCATTTCTTCATAATTAAGAAATCTCCTAACTATGTATATACGTGTGTATTTATATATGTATCAATATAAATCATATGTGTACTATTAAGTACACTAATCCTTTTAAATGTTTACAAATGGAAGAAATTGCTTTGCTATATTATATTACTATTTTTATACTTTTATATGTTTATCTTTAAGTTATATGTACATTTAAATTAAATGATTATTTGGAGATAAACTTGAATTGGTTCGAAATAAAAATTGAACCAATTAGAATAGAATAAAATTTTCGGGTTCAAATTGTCAAATGAAACAAATTTCATTGGAAGGATAAATATAGTCTAATTTGAATGCTCTTGGTACCAAGACGATCCCATTAATATCTATTTTTATAATATGATTTCTAATTTTAACTTAGAGGCTCAACTAAGGTCGAGACTTTTCTTGGTCTTATTGTGCCTCTAAGCCCATAATTAACTAACCAAAATAAATTGAGTTCTAATTTCATGAATTTTCTAGCTATAAAATAAATGTTAAATACTATATTTTTCTGGGGTGTTACAATAATAGAACTTAAAATGGAATTAGAAAGAGTGTATCAGAGTAGCAGATCACATAGTGGGATTTCAAGTAAATATTAGATAATAGCAAAACAGTCTTGGCAGCCAATCCACATCCACAGCCACCAACATCCTCAGCATCTCAACCTGTAAAACATTTGAAAAAAAAGGGCATGAGCACTAATGTACTTAATGGGTTTTAGTAAAAAACTTTAATAACTTCGAGATATCCAACAATCAGCTGGCAGTATATGGAGAGCAAAACGCTAAAGCCCTCTCCATATCCGTAAAATCTTTTCTTTTCTTTTTGGGCCCATCTTGGCTCAAACCTGACGTCAACTGTACCCTTAGGCATGTCATAAGATAGAAGAGGGGTTACCTCAAATATCCAAATGAGTTTGCGAGGGAAAAACCCAGCAGTGACTTCCTTAAGAGTTCCGAGTTCAAATCCTGCTTAAGTGAAAAGCTAAGTGTCTTCCTTTCTTATCCTTGCTAGCAATACCAAGCTTAGAACAATGTCTAAGGCTAATTCTTTAATACTACATGATCTCGGCCTGCAAAGGGTTTAATGATACTCTAACAAGGCAAACCTTAATTCTTAATTCTGCGAGCTTAACAAGCATAAACATTAAATTACAGGAGAAGAACGTAAACAAGTACGAATCGGAACTATAGATAATTCTAAACATCTCATGCTAAGTATAAACAATACTTTAGTAGTTCTATCATTTCTAAACATGCTTGAGAGCTCAAGTAAAATATAATATCTTCATTTCTTCCTTCCTTGTACAGAGATCAATCAGGCTGAGCAAAAGTACTTTATTGGATATCTCATTTGCCCTAACATGCTTCTAGAGCTCATTAGCTCAAACTTTAGATGAGTATAAATTTATCCACCTTGATTACGGGACGGAAGATGAGGCAACGAGCTGATGGTCTTCCTTAGTATTCCTCCGAGGCTCGATTCCTCCTACAAAAGTCGAACCATCAACTTAGCGGCCTCCTTCGAGGATTTCTAATATCATGAGATTAAATAATACCCAACTAATATTCCCTTAGCTAGGACTTAACATGGATAGCACCACTTTTGACTTTATAAGGTTTCAAGAAGAATTGATACGAAGAGAATCCCACCTTGGTTACACGAGTTTTAAACGGAAAACAACATAAGAAGTTTTACTCGAAATAATTTGAAGATAACCTGAAAATCTTCTTAAATTAAACTTGAAATTAACTCGGGAAAAACACGACTCAAAAGCTCAAAAAGAGGGTACGGAAATAGCTAGGAAAAATCAATGTCGGATGACACGGGGGGGGGGGGCACTGCGCTCCAGCGCGGGGGCAGCCTCCGCGCCCGCAGGCTTCTCGGCCGAGGGGGGTGTTGCGCGGCCGCGCACCCCCCCTCCGCAGTCGCGGCACCTAGTTTTCTCTCTCTTCCGTCCAATTTCTGGGTGGACTTCAATTTTTCTGGGTTTCTTCAACTGAGTTCTTCGTGTTCGTTGATTCCTTCGACGAACACGAAGAACACTTAACCTAAAATTTCTTAAAAACAATGTACTTGAATTTAACATGCAACAACATGCTTTAACTTAAAAAGAATTTTGGTATTATAACAACATAAACACGATAATCCTCCTTAAATATTTAGAATAACGACAAAATCGTTAAATGTGTCCTGTTCGGAAATTAACCGAAAGAACGAGGCTAATCTTTTAGAATAATAATAACGGAAGTAGAATGAGAAATATAACACAAACGTTATTAATTTGGAACTTCAATAAAAATTGAAATACAACTTTTAGACGAGCAATAATGAAGAACGCGAGGAACGTAAAGAACGGAAAGTAAATGCGGAATTTAAAAGACGGAAAAGAAATGGTGTTGAGACCGACGAACAAGAATAGACGGGGTGTTGGGGTTTTTTCGAATTGAACCACCGCAGGATCTAATTGGATGTTCATTAATCCTAATGTCATGTAGATCATAATTTTATGTAGCACATATGTTTTAATTAACCGAGCTTAATTATCATGCAAATCCTGTTTTCGATTCTAGTAAAGCGGAAACATAGAATACCGAAAAACGACTTACAAATTAAACGACGGGTTGAGGACAAGATTAAAGGTCTAATCTTGCTGCTGTATGAATGATAATAGGCGCCCCTTGATGCTATTCCACTCCTTGATCTTCTGTTGTATTCCCGGACTGAATCTAGTTTCAGGGTGGGCTGAAATCTACTAGATCGGTATGGAATCTGTGGAGGTCAAGAGAACACGAGAGGGCTGATATATTATGATATTAATTTCGTGCCCTCCACCCTCTTATTTATAAGGGGGTGGACGAAATTAGTGTCCCAGTTGAACTGGAATTCTATCTCTATCTCTTGTTCTATCTCCAATCCAATTCAGTCTCTTTTTGGGCTACAACAAGGATCTAGAAGAATATTAAATTGGCCCATTAATTTATTTAATATTCAATATCCAATAAACTTAGGATATAATTAAATAAATTAAGTATTATTTTTATTCCACTAAAGAAATAATAATGACCTACCAATTTAATACATATTTCTGAATATGCTTTCTCCTTTAGTCCAGCCATTCCCCATGTTTAAGATATAATGCCCATTAATTAATTATGTAAGCTTCTGACAACTATAATTAATTAATATATTTTCCTTGAGTAGTACCACACAAGCTTTACTCATGCACGGAATAAATTCCACCTGCAGGGTTTCAGCATGAACTTACATTTCCTCAAGGGGACACCATCAACCTGGCGCACCAGGACACGGTGCCCCTACATATTGCACGACCCATCATAAGTGTAAATGTCACAACCCAAGATATTGAGATTATTGATCCTATGAAATAATCTCACCATTTGATAAATCAAAGCTGCAAACACTACACGTATATGTCCGCCAACATATAGGGGTTAAGAACCCGAACTCTGTGGATTCTTATTCTCCCATTTAAGATCAGAATAGAGAATAGAATCCTAAGTAGATCCTCCTCAATACACTCGTCCGTGTATTAGAATAATCAGTTAGTCAAGACAAACTAACTATCAGATTATTCTACGACGTACCGATAGCAGGTTCAGCGCTATCTAGACCGTGAGCCTTTTAATATATTACAAGGAACCGATGATATGATCTAACCATGTGTTTACCCACACCATATCATCTACAATGTAAGTATAGTGAACATGCATGTAAATATAACAATTTAAATGCAAACAGTGACTGCAATTGTATTCATTCTATATCATCATAAAACCATCATCAATAATGTATACAAAAGACAGGTCTTCTAGTATATAAAACCAACAATCTCCCGCTTATACTTGAAGCATGTCTTTCAAATATAAAACAAACTGGCAAACTCTCCAACTCTAACTAAAATCTCAAACGGTAACCCCGGGTCTGCATCTCACTCCCATTTTCTCCACATGACCATAGAAGATCTTAGCTGGAAGGCTCTTCGTGAATGGATCAGCCAAATTGTCCTCAGATGCAATCTTGACCACTGCCACATCTCCTCTCTTAACGATTTCTCGTATAAGATGGTACTTTCTCTCTATGTGTTTACTTGCCTTATGGGCTCTGGGTTCCTTCGAATTTGCCACTGCACCTGAGTTATCACAATATACCGTGATACTCTTAGGCAAATTAGGAACCACGCTCAAGTCCAACAAGAAGCTCTTGAGCTAGACGGCCTCTTTTGCAGCCTCAGAGGCAGTTACATATTCAGCCTCCATGGTGGAATCCGCAATGCATTTCTGCTTTATGCTCCTCCATGCAATGGCTCCGCCTCCCAAGGTAAATACATAGCCTGAGGTAGATTTACTCTGATCTTTATCGGATTGAAAATCTGAGTCCGTGTAACCCAAAGGCACTAGACTATCAGAGCGGTATACCAGCATATAATCTCGAGTTCTTTTCAGGTACTTGAGTATATTCTTAACCGCAGTCCAGTAACCTTGTCCAGGGTTAGACTGATATCTGCTTACCATGCCGACTGCATAGCATATATCAGGTCTAGTGCATAGCATAGCATACATGAGGCTTCCCACCGCCGAAGCATATGGAACGCCTTTCATCTCATCTATCTCAGCTTGTGTGTGGGGACACATCTCCTTGGATAGATGAATTCCATGCCTGAAAGGTATAAAACCTTTCTTGGAATCCTGCATGTTAAACCTAGCTAGCACTGTGTCGATATATGTCGCCTGGGATAAGCACAATATCCTTTTCTGGCGATCTCGAATTATCTTGATGCCAAGGACGTGTCCGGCTTCTCCTAGATCTTTCATATCGAACTGCTTGGACAACCACACCCTTATGTTAGATAATACTTTCTTACTGTTTCCAATAAGTAAGATATCATCAACATATAGCACGAGGAAAGCCACCACATTTCCATCACTCTTCTTGTACACACAGCTCTCATCCGGACATTGCACGAATCCATAGGACTGGATAACCTCGTCAAACCGGATGTTCCAAGACCTTGACGCCTGCTTAAGTCCATAAATGGATCTCTTAAGCTTGTACACTAAGTGCTCTTGGCCTTTAGCAATGAAACCCTCTGGTTGCTTCATGTGGATGTTTTCCTCAAGACTTCCATTCAGGAAAGCCGTCTTGACATCCATCTGCCAAATCTCATAATCTAAATGAGCGGCAATAGACAAGAGAATCCGGATTGACTTAAGCATGGCTACTGGCGAAAAGGTTTCCTCATAATCGATCCCTTCTTTCTGAGTGTACCCTTTCGCCACCAATCTTGCCTTGAAGGTTTCAACCTTCCCGTCAGCTCCTCTCTTGCGTTTGTAAACCCACTTACACCCAATGGGTTTTACCCCATCTTGTGGTTCTACAAGCTACCAGACTTGATTGTGATCCATAGATCCAATCTCAGACTCCATTGCAATTTTCCAAGAATCTGCATCTTTGTCTTGGATCGATTCATCGTAGGTCCTGGAATCCAATTCATTTAGTTCTTCAGGGAAATCTGAAGATTCACCCAAACCAATGAATCTGTCAGGTTGTGTAACGCCCCAAACTACTCCGTTTGGCCACGTCACTTAACATACAATTTACTTATATATTTTTGTGTGCTTATAATAAAATGAGCGGAATCTTAGGTCAAAAAGCATGACTAGGCATGACGTCATAATTCTAAACGTAAAATTTTCGCGAATTAGAATGCAATCGTCTAACTTATCGGGCTCATAGGTTTTCATAACCCGCCCGTCTAACATCCTAAATCAACATGCAAAGTATAGGGTCAACAACATACTTCATACGTAATAGGCTCTAAGGTCGAACGACCCGCCTTTAAATTGTTGCACAATATCAAGTTATATACATGATAACCTACAAAAGATCGGGCTATTCCCATACCCAATAATCATTGATGATAAGAAAAAATAGTGATCAATGTAATAATAACAATAATAATATGAGTGTTATCAAAAGAAGAGCATGCAAAAGATAAACACAAGCTTGTGGGGTTTTCTTGTGTTCACAACGCTCCTACTCGGGCTCTGACTCCTCAACCTGAAATTCATTGAATGAATGGGGTGAGTATTTAACAACATACTCAGTGGGGAACACTGAAAACAGTTATAGCTAATTGCACAAGTGAAAATATAACATATGAACTTTTCTTTACTTGGTGGAGACTAGTCTCAACCCCGTAGGGTCTAAACATCATGATGCCCCCGTTAATGAACATCTTTGGCCCTGTAGGGATGCCCGCAGACATACTACCCCCCAGGGAGGACATTAACAGGTTTATATTCAATCACAAAGGATCTCTGCCCCGAAGGGTCTCTTTGTCGACCCCGAAGGATCTCTTTCATTCACCGGTCCGAAGACCCTTCATATTTATACAATCAAAGCACAACAATAACTATAACATTACACGTGTTCACAGTTTAGAGTTACCCCACCTTATGAGACGCTTTCACAATTTCTCAACCTTTGAAAATTTCTCTTGGTCGTGCACAAGTTGTCCTCCTCGAGCTCCAACACGTCACCTAGCACCTTTTATTCTCTTTTCAATTTAGATGTCGAGTTATACAAATAAATCATAACTTTGAGTAAACTCATGCTATACTTTACTTTAAGGTCTTCAAACATATCCATATACACAATCATGGATATACAAGCTCATACTACGATTTTGGACTCAAAATACGCATTAAAACTCTTTGAAGCATTTGATCGAACATGTTACGGGCACACATTTATACCACATGCTCATAACTCATTTTAAATCCTTTAGACCCAACATTTCAAATACAAACACCTTCACCCTAGGGCTCTAACATACATGAAAATCAACACCAAACCACCAACACAACACCTCCAAACAATTATCAACAAAACAAGGAAAATTAGGGTAAAAATCCAAACCCTAGCAACAATGAACCATAGGAATTCGATATAACTTCACATATAGCCTCAAGGAGATAAATAAACTATATGTTCAAGATATCAAAGCAAGAAAATCAACAAAATCGAGAATCCTCAAATTTAGGTAACAAACCCTAGTTTCCAAATCAACAAGAAAAGGGTGATTAATCCCCATGAAGGAGAGGTGTAGAGGTTACCTTTGTTGATGAATGATGATGGATTACACTTCAGAACTTTGAGAGAGAAAAGAGGAGAAAATCGCCCCCTCTTGGTTGAAAGAAATGAGGAAGAAATGAACAAGTGTTGTATTTATAGGTAGAAAATCCCCGGACTCGCGCGACCGCGCCGCCCCCGCGACCGCGGAACCCCTCTCTCGGCCAACACTCCCCGCGAGCGCGCAGCCCCCGCGGGCGCGCGTCTCTCGCCAGCCCCGCGGGCGCACAGCCCCTGCGGGCAGGCACAGCCCCGCGGGCGCGCACCACCCCGCGGGCGCGCGGCGTGCCAAAATCATCCCCCTTATCTCAAACGACTCCCGGACATTTTTAACTCCAATTTTTTAAAACGACTTAGATTTTCAAAACACTTTTAATACACGCCGGTCAGCGAGACCCCCGATCAACTCAGCGTTAGGGTGTTCAAGGTATGGCAAAACACATAATCAAATATAATCACCCCCACTTCATTATCATATAACTCGACAAATTTTAATATTAAATGTTATCGTGTATTATGCACTTAGTATAATACCACCGTGCTATGACGTATCGGCTCAAGTGAGACAATCTGAAATAAAACAACGGCACAATATACAAACATACCACATGATTATAATTCAACAATATCAATTTGAAATCATTTTACTATAATTATAAATTATAATTTAGCAAAAAGGATAGGGGTATCACAGGTTGGCGTACAACCCTCCCACTGCGACGAGGCAGTTCCTGTACTTCTGTGACATGTTGTGCAGTAATTTGCGGTTCCTCTTCTTATACTATTGGTGTCAGATTCGAATTTTCCCCTCGAAGTTCCTCGAGTACTATCTCACTTCTTGGCTTGTGATTTATTACATAGTCTTCCTCTAAGAATCGAGCATTGGAACTCACAATGATCTTCTGATCCTTAGGACTATAAAATAAACCACATTTCGTTCCTTTGGGATATCCTACAAACAGTCTAACATCCGTACGTGGTGCCAGCTTATCAGCTTCCTTATCCAGCACATGTGCTGGACTACCCCAAATCCGAAAATGTCCAAGACTGGGCTTTCGTCCAGTCCAAAGTTCTGTGGGCGTAGATGGGACTGATTTTGATGGAACCACGTTAAGAATATGGGCTGCCGTTTCCAAGGCATATCCCCAGAATGAAATGGGCAGATCTGAATAGCTCATTATCGATCTAACCATCTCTAACAATGTTCTCTTCCTTCTCTCTGCCACGCCGTTCTGCTGTGGCGTTCCCGGTGCAGTCAACTGGGATGTAATCCCATTCTCTGCTAAGTAGTCCCTAAATTCATTCGAGAGGTACTCACCACCATGATCAGACCGTAGTGATTTGATATTTTTACCTGTACGTTTTTCCACTTCCGCTCTGAATTCTTTGAAAGTTTCAAAGGATTCTGACTTACGGCGTAACAGGTATATGTATCCATACCTTGAGTAATCATCAATGAACGTGATGAAATACTCGTACCCTCCTCGAGCTTGAACTGACATAGGGCCACATAAGTCAGAGTGAATCAAATCTAGTACCTCTTCAGATCTATTCCCTTTATCCTTAAAGGGTCGCTTGGTCATTTTACCTTCAAAACATGATTCACACAAAGGAAACGATTCTAGGACCAATGAAGACAAGGGCCTATCGTTTGCTAGTCTTTGTATCCGTTTAAGGTTAATATGGCCGAGCCTAAGATGCCAAATATAGGTTTGATTCATTTCCGAAGGTTCTTTTCGTTTGTTAGGGTTTATGACCGATGTATTCAGTAAATGCATTTGCGTAGTGTTTTGCATAGGATTAAGTAAATAAAGATGCCCATCCAATGTGCCAGAACAGATAAAACGTTTATCACTAAAGATAACAATCTTGTTATCAAAAGAAACAGAATATCCATCCATAAAAAGTTTAGAAACTGAAATCAAGTTTCGCCTAAAACCAGGCACATAAAGACAATCCTTTAAAACTAAAATCCTATCACTACTAAAAGATAAGGTTACGTCTCCTACTGCAACTGCCGCCACTTTCGTAGCATTGCCCATGTAGACTGAAATCTCTCCATCACTCAACTGTCTTTTTACCAGGAATCCCTATAGACATGCAAACATGATCAGTAGCTCCAGTATCTACTATCCATGACTGAGTAGAACAAGTAGCTAAACATGTTTCAATGACAAGAGATTGAGACGTACCCTTTTTCTTCTTCTTGTTAGGACAATCCGTCTTCCAGTGACCTGGCTGGCCGCACTTGAAACACTTTGTCTTTGACTTAAATTCCTCAGGAGGAATCTTAGTCTTGGACTTATTCACCTTAGGCGCCCCCTCTGCAGCTTTCTTGGGTGCGTTCCTCTCCTTCCTTTTAGTACCGGAAGAAGACGCCCTATTTTCAGCTAGGTGTGCCTCCGGATTTTCCTTTTGAAGTAACTCAGCTGCCTGAAGATCCATGAGTAGTTCATTCAGGCTGACATCCCTTTTAATCATGTTAAAGTTCAGCCTGAACTGCTCAAACCTCGAGAACAAGCTATGAAGAACAATGTCGATTTGAGAATCGCCATCCAACTCTCCACCCAAGGTCTCGATCTCAGATAAATACCCGAATATCATGAGAACGTGATCCCTAACAGGTGTGGAGTCAAACATCCTCGCATCCATTAGCTTCTTCATTGCCAAATGGCGTGCCGAGCGGTTCTGATGACCGAAGAGCTGCCTAAGGTTGTACATGATATCATAAGCAGTTTTCATAGGTTCATGTTGATGTTGCAACACATTCGACATGGATGCCAGAATGTAACAGCACGCTATCTCATTAGACCTAACCCACTTATCATATGCAACCTTTTAGGCTTCGTCAGAACCCTCATCTGGCTGCTGAGGACATACCTCTTCAAGTACGAATTTATGTCCTTCCGCAGTGAGAACAAGATTAAGGTTTCGAATCCAGTCATTGTAATTTTCACCGATTAACTTATTTTCTTTGAGAATAGAGGACAGGTTGGAGAGTGCCATGATGATATAGAATAACTGAAAAATAAACATGCAGTACAGTCACAAACTTTAGGATACTAACATATAATCGTATACCTCAAAAAATTATATATAATCCACCGACATTTTAAAAATGTTTCTTATAAGCCACGTTAGTGTGGACGTTTATAAAATTCATCCTTAAATAGGTAAAACCACCTTTAATTTACCTTTAGTCAAATTTCCTTATGATAAGTAAATTAATAGTCGGAAATAACCACGGTCATGTAACCTTCTAATTAATAAGCCACGTTAGTGTGGACGTTTATTAATAAATTACACCTAAGTGTGAACACCATCATCTTAGCACCAAGTCCACTATTTCGAACTCCCTGCTCCAGTTGGAGGAGTCAGTTTGTTCTAGTAGTGTTCTACAGCTATCTTGATAAAGAAGTTTAATTTCTAGAGATAACAGTGATATGACACATCCGTTATGGATGAAGACCTATTGTCAACTCGCATGTCTATCACATCTCAATTAAACCAGATTAATGGAGACCGTTTCAGATTTCTACATCCTTTGGTATGAATCTCTCCCATTTAGTTGTTTAAGATTGAGGTTTCATTTTATCCCATTGTAAAACATGCAAACATCACATAAAAGGATAAAATACCATTGCATGCTTCAAACAACATAATAAGCAATAATAATAAAAACCAACTATAATGGCTTATATCTCATGTTGCTAAATGAGATAAAACTGGAAAGTCAGCTCCGGAAACTCGAGCATGGCCGCCGCCCCCATCACTGCGCCTCGCCGAAAATCCTAGCTCCAATTAGGATTTCGGGACGTGAATCAGTGACACTTTCTTTCTTGAGCTGTACTACTCTCCTTCTTTGAGTTGATCTTCAAACTTTATTCAATATATAATTTCTATTCCTTAGAGGAAAAAACTAATATATCTAGAATAAAATTACAACTCAATAACTTGGTCTAACAGTTTTATTTCTATTACATTAAAACAACATAAAATAAAACCTAGACCTAATCCATGGATTTTCTCATGGATTAAAATCACGTAGCCAAACCGGCATACGGCCCATCATACACCCAACATAAATTAAAACATACATCACATAATTAAGGAGCCATGATAGTCGGTAACCCTGCAAACAAGTCAGTCTACAAATCCAACAATCACAATTACATGATAAACATAAAATACCATATGATATCCACACATGACATGATTTTCGAAAAATCCAATTAATAAATTAATTAATTTCAAAAATAGCTTCAAGATTTAATTTGGAAATTAAAATAATTATCCACCAAATTTAATCTTGATAAAAATCGAAAATCCCTTAAGAATAAATCTGGAAATTTGTTATAATTATCCACCAAATTTATTTCTTAATTTTTGAATAACATCCTAATTAATTAATATTTGGAAATCTTGATATAGATCAAAAATCTATCCCAAATATTAAGATAGGCTAGGATCGAAAATATCTAAGATAAAATCTGGAAATTTGATCCACTTCAAATTTCATCCAAATTTAAATCTTATCTTCAATCCTATCTAGATTAGAATTAAGTAATTTATGATATAACCAAAAATTACTTTTTCAATTCTTATCTACATGGATTTCGAAAATTTCTAGAATAAAATCTGGAAATTTGATCCACTTCAAATTCTTTCCAAATTTAAATTCTATTTTCAAATCCTTTTTGGATTAGAATTAGATAACTATTGATATATATCAAAAATTACCTTATCCAATTCAAATCTTTGTAGATTTCGAAAATCACAAGAAGATTAAATTTGGAGATTTGATCCACTCCAAATTCTATCCAAATCTAATATTCTATTTTCAAATCTATCTAGATTAGAATTAGGTAACTTTAAGATAAACATCAAAAATACCAAATCTAATTTTAATACACATAATTTTCGAAAACCCCCACCAAATAAATCTGGAAATTTGATTTTCATCAAAAACTTATCCAAATTAATCTGTTGAGATCGAAAATTACAACTACAAAATTAGGGAAATTAAACATCAAATTTTCGAAAATTTGATGCTCCAATTTTTGAAACACACATCTAATTAAATCTGGAAATTTTGATAAATCAAAAAACTATTCCAAATCTAATTAAGATATGACCGAAAATTACAATCCATCCAAAACTAGAATTTTCGAAACACCATCAAAAATTCATCCAAGTTTTGAACATAACCAATTCGAATATATGAACATATAAATCTGAAAATTTAAGCAACTTAAATATTTCATCAAATTTAAACATATTTTTTGAATTAATCCTAGGATTAAATCTAGATCAGTGCCAAAACCCGCTCTGATACCAATTGTTGGGGTTTTTTCGAATTGAACCACCGCAGGATCTAATTGGATGTTCATTAATCCTAATGTCATGTAGATCATAATTTTATGTAGCACATATGTTTTAATTAATCGAGTTTAATTAACATGCAAATCCGGTTTTCGATTCTACTAAAGCGGAAACATAGAATACCGAAAAACGACTTATAAATTAAACGACGGGTTGAGGATAATATTAAAGGTCTAATCTTGCTGTTGTATGAATGATAATAGGCGCCCATTGATGCTATTCCACTCCTTGATCTTCTGTTGTATTCCCGGACTGAATCTAGTTTCAGGGTGGGCTGAAATCTACTAGATCGGTATGGAATCTGTGGAGGTCAAGAGAACACGAGAGGGCTGATATATTATGATATTAATTTCGTGCCCTCCACCCTCTTATTTATAAGGGGGTGGACCTGGAATTCTATCTCTATCTCTTGTTCTATTTCCAATCCAATTCAGTCTCTTTTTCAGCTACAACAGGGATCTAGAAGAATATTAAATTGGCCCATTAATTTATTTAATATCCAATATCCAATAAACATAGGATATAATTAAATAAATTAAGTATTATTTTTATTCCACTAAAGAAATAATACTGACCTACCAATTTAATACATATTTCTGAATATGCTTTTTCCTTTAGTCCAGCCATTCCCCATGTTTAAGATATAATGCCCATTAATTAATTATGTAAGCTTCTGACAACTATAATTAATTAATATATTTTCCTTGAGTAGTACCACGCAAGCTTTACTCATGCACGGAATAAATTCCACCTGCAGGGTTTCAGCATGAACTTGCATTTCCTCAAGGGGACACCATCAACCTGGCGTACCAGGACACGGTGTCCCTACATATTGCACGACCCATCATAAGTGTAAATGTCACAACCCAAGATATCGAGATTATTGATCCTATGAAAGAATCTCACCCTTTGATAAATCAAAGCTGCAAACACTACACGTATATGTCCGCCAACATATAGGGGTTAAGAACCCGAACTCTGTGGATTCTTATTCTCTCATTTAAGGTCAGAATAGAAAATAGAATCCTAAGTAGATCCTCCTCAATACACTCGTTCGTGTATTAGAATAATCAGTTAGTCAAGACAAACTAACTATCAGATTATTCTACGACGTACCGATAGCAGGTTCAGCGCTATCTAGACCGTGAGCCTTTTAATACATTACAAGGAACTGATGATATGATCTAACCATGTGTTTACCCACACCATATCATCTACAATGTAAGTATAGTGAACATGCATGTAAATATAACAATTTAAATGCAAACAGTGACTGCAATTGTATTCATTCTATATCATCATAAAACCATCATCAATAATGTATACAAAAGACAGGTCTTCTAGTATATAAAAACCAACACGGGGTTAGGTGCGTCGAAGGAATGTGGTTAGCTCGGCGTCTCGTCGAGTCGCAATGGCGGCAGAGCCGCCTGCTACGATTTCAATGGCGCCCCTAGCATATTCCCTCACCGCATCCTTTCCACACCACTCCGCTCGTTGTCTTGAAGAACACTCAAGAAGAACGCTTTTTACTTCGACAGAACCTTCTCGGCTTTCAAAGCTTTTCACCCTCTCGATTTAGAAGTGAAGTGAATTAGAAATGAGCAAAGAATGCCAAAGGGGTGGTCCCTTATTTATAGGAAAAGCTTTGGCTTCCCTTAGAAGCCATTGCTGTGCGGGAATACTGCAAAAGCTATCTCGGGTTCGGTTAAAAGCTGCTTTATTCGATGTCGAGGTCCAAATGACTTCAGACACGAAATTTAAAAATACCAAGAGACTCGTTGGCTCGAACACTAGTGAACCAACTCAATTCGTGAAGAAGACGGGGTCGTCAGAAGAAAGACGAGCAAAGATTCCCTTTTTGGAATTGCTTTTTACTATTCACTCAGACTGACAGATTTTGCTCCCGAGCGTTCGATTGACCTCAGAATGAAAATCCGTGAATGCCAACGGAGTCCTTGAGTCATTTCTCATAAGAGGGGCCTGACAGAACTGAACTCGGATAAACGAGGAGGATTTCGTAAATTTCTCAAAACACGAACGCACGCAAAAGTTACTATTCATTTCCCTTTTAAATACGTTTCCCATCACCGGGAACTCAAATGACTTCAGATTTAAAATTCGAAAACATCGGTGTACTCCTTGAGTCAAAACCTTTCTAAAGAAACCATAAATGACAATAAAAGAATTAAGATTATATTTTCCGAAAAGACGATCTTCACGAAAACTGACTCCTAAAGTCGTGACTGACGTCCAACTATAGCTAACCTTAATTTAATTTCTTCTTTAATTAATTAATTAATATTAACAATTCTCTAATCCTTATTCAAAAATCTGGGGTATTACAGAAAGTGAACTCTTCTGTTTATATGTTTGAGTCTTCCATATGTGACATGGTCGATTAGGACATGTTAACTTTAAAACCATGTGTAGGTTAATGAGTTTGAAAAGCATTCCTATGCTCCATATTGAATCAAAACTTAAGTGTGAAACTTGTGTTGAAGCCAAGTTAGCTCGGAAACTATTGAGAGAGATAGTGAACCACTTGACCTAATTCACACAAATGTGTGTGATTTAAAGACTCTGCCCACACAAGGTGGAAATAAGTACTTCATTACTTTTATAGATGATAGTACTAAGTTATGTTATTTATATCTTCTTAAAAGCAAAGATGAAGCGATAAAGAAAGTTTTTCTCTATAAAACTAAAGTTGAGAATCAACTCAGTAGAAAGATTAAGGTGTTGAGAAGTGATAGAGGAGGTGAGTATGAGTCACCTTTTGCTAATTTCTGTGCTGAAAATAGAATAAGGCACGAGACCACTGCACCTTATTCACCACAAGAAAACGGCACTGCAGAATGGAAAATAGAACGTTGAAAGAAATGATGAATGCATTGTTATTAAGTTCTGGGCTATCTTCTGGAATGTTGGGGGAGCTATTTTGACAGCAAACTACCTTTTAAATAAGGTGCCCCGTAAGAAGTTAGAAAAAAGTCCATATAAATTATGGCATGGAAGACCACCGTCCTATAAATACTTGTGAGTATGGGGGTGTCTTGCCAAGGTAACGGTACCTACACCAAAGAAGGTGAAAATTGGACAAAAAACTATTGATTACATATTTATTGGTTATGCACATAACAGTAGTGCTTATTTGTTTCTTGTGTATGAGTCTAAAATTAAAGACATACATAAAAACATGATAATTGAATCGAGAAATGTTACATTCTTTGAACACGTGTTTCTATGAAAGTCAAAAATGGAATCTAGTTTCATTAAACGAACTCTGAAAACAGTAGAAGAAGATCAACATGAAGATGCAGTGGTGGAACCATGAAGAAGAAAGAGAGGTAGGATTGAAAAATCCTATGGTTCAAACTTTTTAGCCTACATGGTTAAAAGTGAGCCTCAAAGCTTTTCCGAAGTAGTGAAGTCTTCGGATGGTCTTCAATGGAAAGAGGCAATTCATTGTGAAATTGAATCTATTTTGCAAAATCACACTTGGGAGCTAGTAGATCTTCATGAGGGAAGTAAGCCATTTGGGTATAAGTGGATTTTCTAAAGGAAAATGAAAACTGATGGAACATTTGATAATTATAAGGCTAGACTTGTAAATAAAGGTTACAGACAAAAAGAAGGTCTTGACTACTTTGATACTTATTCTCCGGTGACAAGAATAACATCTATTAGGATGGTCATTACTTTTACAGCTTTGAGAATTCTTGAAATACATCAGATAGATATAAAGACTGCATTTCTAAATGGTGATTTAGAAGAAGAAATCTATATGGAGCAACCTGAAGGATTCTCTGCTCCTGGGCAAGAGAATAAGGTTTACAAATTGGTGAAGTCTTTGTATGGATTGAAACAAACACCAAAGTAATGGCATGAGAAATTTGATAATGCCATGATGGGATGTGGATTCAAAATTAATCAATGTGATAAATGCATCCATGTTAAAGAAATGAAAAATGGATTTGTAATCCTATGTCTTTACGTAGATGACATGCTTATTGTTGGAAGTAATGATAAGATGATTAATTCCACAAAAGAGATGTTGAATTCAAGATTTGACATGAAAAACATGGGTCTAACTGATGTGATACTTGGAATTAAAATTCTCCGTACATCATAAGGGATTGAGTTGAGTTAGTCACATTATGTTGACAAAATTCTTGAGAGATTTAACAAGAATGACTCTAGTGTTGCTAGAACCCCGATAGACACAATTCAATATCTATCAAAAAATAAAGGTGAACGTATTTTTCAAGTGGAATACTCGAGAGTCATAGGAAGTCTGATGTACTTAATGAGTTGTACGCGACCAGACATTGCCTATACAGTGAGTAAGCTAAGTAGATATACTAGTAATCCAGTTGATGCACACTCGAAAGGTATGGTGAGACTACTTAGATACTTCAAATATTCTCGTGATTATGGACTACACTATGGGGCATATCCAGCAGTTGTTAAAGGCTATTATGATGCCAACCGGAAATCTGATATGAAGGACTCTGAGTCCATAAGTGGATATGTATTCACTTTGGGAGGTGCAACCATATCATGGAAATCTTCTAAGCAGACGGTTATAGCAAGATCCACCATGGAGTTTGAGTTTATAGTGTTGGAAAAAGGTGGTGAAGAAGCTGATTAACTACTTCATTTCTTAGAAAATATTCCAAGTTGGCCGAGGCCAGTGCCTGCAATCTGTCTACATTGTGATAGTCAATCTGCAATTGGTAGGGCACAGAGCAATATGTATAATGGTAAGCCTAGACATATACGTTGAAGACACAATACCATTAGACAACTACTCTCAACTGGTATTATCTCTATTGACTACATGAAGTTAAAAGATAACTTAGCGGATCCGTTAACCAAGGGGTTAAACAGAGAGTTGGTTGCGAAATCGATAAGAAGAATGAGACTAAAGCCTCTAGAAAAGAGTTGATACAATGGAAACCCAACCTAGTTGACTGGAGATCCCAAGATCTAGTTTAAATGAGACAACCTAATTTTAAAAAGACTTGCACGATCACTGTGGGAGTCGTTATCCCTTTGTTAAAGTGATACCTGAATAGAGAAGGATAAGCATATGGCTTTTAATGATTTTTGCGCATCGATGAGTTGGGAAAAATAGTACGGGCTATTTGAAAAAAATCACTTATGTAAGAGAGAAGTGGGGCCACTTCGAAGAGAACTATATAAGGATCAATTCTTAGACCCTCTTTCAGAACCAGACAGATGTTCAGGGCCATGAATGAACATAATAATGAGAACTGAGATATGTTAGGGAGAATCCCGTGTAAAGTATATCATCATTTACACAAACGACAGACCAGTTTAAGGACATCGCGTCTACTGAGAGCCAGTAAAGTCGATATGTTTTATAAGGGGAGGTTCAAAGGGTTACACCTACCTATCCTCTACAGGATTCAACTGTTGAACTTGATCGAGAATTTCCATCATGTGGGGATTGTTGGAGTTAGAAATTGAGTTTCTGGAAATTATGTAGAAGAAATAGTGTTGGTCCCGGGCGAGTCAGTATCAGTTTAGAGGGGGGGTGAATAAATTGATTCAAAAACTTTTACTTCAGATGCGGAATAACAGGGCCCTTTAACTCACTTGATGAAAACTTATCTATGCACAAACTTGTTGATCAGTTAAGACAGTTTGAGTGCAGCTTGTGTGATATTGTCTGCAGTTCAAAGATATGCAATAATCAATATAGTACAACACACAAGCGATTTATAGAGGTTCGAAGTCTCAAACTTCTACGTCATCTCTTCCTTCCGCAGAAGGGCAACTTCACTATATAACTTGAGTTTGTTTACAAATTACACAATGAAGGACAGTTGGCTGAACCTGGTAACTGCTCGCTACCTCAGCGGGTCGACGGCTCACACTTGAAGTCCCTAACTGCTCGCTAGGAAGGTAGGTGCTAGTGTCGTCTTTACAAGGATTTAGATCTCTTTCGATCTTCAAGAGGTGAGTCTTGAAGAGGGGGTATCAAATGATGTGCTTCTTTAATTGAGCTGAGTAGTTGATCGTTGAATGGTTGGAACTGAAAAGGCTGCCCTGGCTGGATCGTCAATAGCTGGCTGAATATCTTGATTCTGTGAATTCTTCTTCTCAGTTGGACTCTCGCAGTTTCTATCAAATGTCGCACTTGAGCTTGAGTGGGAGGGAGAAAGAAAAGCTCTTGCTTGTATATGCGAAAGTTGTGAAGGCGTAGAATAGATGAAGTTGGCAAAGAGTATTTTAAACTTTGATTCACTCGTCTTTTATAGAGGAGTGATTTTATGACCGTTGAGTTCCATTGTCCATTGATCGGTGGCTCTGTTGGCTCATCAATAGAATATGGTCTTTAATGATCGCTTGGAGCATTTGCTTGAAGTAGCTGTTACTCTGCCAATCGATCTTTATTGAATTCCAGGATCTTTGGTGAAGCATTTATTCTAAGATTCACCGGTTTTGAGTAATAAACTCCAGGGTTCTCTGACTTCAGCTTTCTTGGTATTTTTAAGTTCCAGTTGGCTGTTCTGGATTTGTCAGCTCAGTTTGATTATCTCTCCAGCTGGCAGTTTTGAGATTGTCAGCTGAGTCTGACTGTTGCTCCAGTTGGCAGTTCTGAGCTTATCAGCTGAGATTGGTTATTGCTCCAGTTGGCAGTTTTGAGCTTATCAACTGAGATGGCTATTGCTCCAGTTGGCAGTTCTGGGCTTGTCAGCTGAAATTGGCTATTGCTTCACTTAGCAGTTTTGGGCTTGTCAGCTGAAATTGGCTATTGCTCCACTTGGCAGTTCTGGGCTTGTCAGCTGAGTTTGGCTATTGCTTCAGTTTGTAGTTCTTGGCTTGTCAGCTGAGTTTGGCTATTGCTCCAGTTTGCAGTTCTGGGCTTGTCAGCTGATTTTGGCTATTGCTCCAGTTTGCAGTTCTGGGCTTGTCAGCTTATTTTTTTTGTTTACTGCAGTTTGACCATCAGTTGGATACTTCCAGTCTCTAGCTTAAACTGATGCTTTATCAGTTTCTTCAGTCTTTAGTTAACTCTTTTCTCCCTCAGCTTAGCTGACTTGATTGTCAGCTTGTTTTGACTGGTATGACTCCTCAGCTGAGTTGAATTTAGACTGGTGGACGTATCCTCCAGCTTGCAGACCATTCTTCAGATTGGTTGACTTTGACTCTACTTGAGTTCCTTTTTGATGATGCTCTGGACTAGTCAGCTTCGATCTACAGCTTGAACTTTAGTCAATTTTTCATAACTAATTTTGACATCTCATCAAAACCTGATCTAGGGGTTCCTTGATAGTTTTTCCTAACAATTTCCCCCTTTTTGATGATGTCAAAACTTTGTTGATGATGATGGAAAAACTGCAAGTGTAGCAAATGCTTAAGTAGAATCTTAAAATCAGAGCAAATTCAGAGCATGTTGAGAGACAAATTGATTCATGATTTTCATTCAAGTATCAGGGCATTTGTCATTCATGCTAATATTCAAGTATCAGAGCATGTCAATTTCAAGAGCAATTTGGACTTCAAATTTCAGAGCATTCTTTCATTCTTTCTCTTTGAGCATGCTTTCATTTCAGTGTCAAGGCATTCAAACTGAAGTATCAGAGCATAAAGTATCATGTCAAAACATTCAAATTTCAAGTATCAGAGCATAGTATATTTGAGCATGAGCATTATAATCATGACAAGATTGAAGTATAAGCATGATCAAAACTTGTATTATATATTCATTTTAAAGCATATTTTAATTTCAAGAGTAGTTAAAACTACTAATCTACTTTCTGAAAATTGCTCCACTTGCTCCTTTGCTTTCTGCTCGATTCTCCTCTTTCTTGGACTCTTTGTATTCTCCATGCTTTTCCCTGAAGCTGATCTTCCCCCTCATGATGAACTTCTCTTTGAATCTGATCCCAAAGAGTTAAGCATCCATCATCATACTGTCCTTCTTCCCCCTTTTTGGTATCAGCCAAAAGGTGGAATGGATCGCATGATGGTAGTGACAAGTTTGGCAGGAAGGTGAAGGTAGTTGCCAAATTGTCATCAGTGATGGAGGGAACTGAAGGAATTTTCATGGATGAGGAGAGCCATGCATAGGCGTCTTCAGTTAGCATGAACTGACCTTGATCAGAGATGTCTTGCTCTCTGAAGTTCATGGAGGCCGAGTTGGTGAAGATCTCATCGGTTGAAGGAAGGGGTGGATCACCAATGAAGGGTGTACATGAGGAGTTGGCTAGTTCATTGTCGGGGAGAGGAGCATCGGCTGGTATCTGGAACTGGATTCGTTTGATCATCGAATCCATGATGTCTGAAAGCGTTGGTGGTGAGGAGAGTGGATGATTCATCCAGTTTCTACTCCATGTACCTTCGTTGATCCAGAAGGTGGAGCCACGGGTGTGGATGAGGTGGAACATTGTTGACTCATCCAGTTGGAAGCGCCATATGTTGTACCGCAAGTACGTTCGGAGTTGCGCGAATAGAGAGGAGTCTGTGTCCTCAATGAGACCGAAGCAGTTTCTGAGCTGGTGGTTTAAAACTGCCTCAAAGTCAACCTCAATGGAGTCACGTTGGACTAACTATAGAGGTTGGGAGCTGGCTGATATTATAGGTTGATCACTCAGTGTTGAAAGAGGTTCACTCTCAAGCATCAGCTCTCTTTCGTCAAAGGAGCTGACGGGTGCCTCCAAGGGTGCCTTTCCACGATCTGAGTTGGAAGGCCCTTGTGGATGTGAACGCTTCGGGATCTGATGACAGTAGATAGTTGGGAGCATGTCCCTTCTTCTAAGTAGTTCGCCAGTTGGTATGATCTCATCAAACTGGCTTTGAATGATATGGCTTATGCGATTCATAAACCCGAACTTTTCTCGTAATGAGCCAGTTGACGGATCATATGCCGCGCGCTCTACATTAGCTCTCAGTTGAGCAAGGATGAAGGAGGCCCAATCGGTTTGACATCTAAAGTATAGAGCGGCTGTGAGATGGGCTTTGAGCTCGGAGAGATGGACTATCTCGAAGTTGCCATATAAGATATGGCCGGTGATATCCAAGAATTGAATGATATCACTTGGCATACTCTCCTTTAGTCTGTGCGAACTGTCATTGTGGCACACGTGAGGAAGCTTTCAGGTATCCCATAGCGCGTATTTGGATGGCAGATTTAGGTCCATCACGTCTGGGCCTTTACCGGGGAGGTGAAGGGTGGACATCATCGTATCCTTTGTTACCGTGATCACTTGATTCTTGACGGTCTAGAAGGGTAGCAAACCAGTCACCTCCAATGGTCGATAAATCTTTTGAAAGACATCCGGGCCGAGAGGTGCATTGAGCATCTCTAGATTTAGAGACTTGTCATTTCTCATCTTGCGCTCAAGAGCTTTAATATCCACCATGTGAAATGGGGGCTTCATTTCTGCAAAAAGATGCTCTTTCAGTTTAGATAACAAGAGTTTTTGATGAGAGAGAGAAGGCTAACAAATGATCGAAAGAGAGAGAGAGAATTTTTCAGATGATCGGAGCCTTCATCTCTTTGCACATATTTATGCATCTTTGCATGCAGGAATTGAGGGCACTCGATTGCTTTTCTTAGCTGATCAGCCATCCGATTTGATGGTTGATTAGCTGAATTAATGACGCTTGTATCTCAGTCATTCAACGATTAAGTAACTTTATGATCTTGTGGCTGAGATGTAGCGATTTTGAAAATGGGGTAGTTTCCATAAATAGCGAAATATTTTCTACAGATCTTTCTATTTATAGCTCATTAAAAAATTATATTTTCCTTCTCCTTCTGAAGAGTTGTTTTAATATCCATGCAGAAATATTAATAGCAACTTTGTAATATAGAATCCTATTTTCAAATTGTAACCGTTGAAATATAATATAAGATATTTCATAATCGCAACGGTAACAATATAATTAAGGTAAGCTTTTGAAATTTAAAAAAACTTATCCTTAGTCAGTTGGAATATAGTCAAACTGATTGATAACTCGGCGGTTGGATGAACAGTTGAGTCTTGATGCTCAGTCATCACTGATGAGCTGGCTGCAGTTGAAGCTGCAACTGAACTGAATTGATCAGTTGGCTTGATCAGTTGGCTTGATCAGTTGCTCGGCTTTTCTGTAGACAGTTTCCGTTTCTTGAATTGCTTAACTGGACTGGCAGCATTACTTCCTTTGGAAGTAGCTTTGTGCGTTGACAGTTCAGGCCTTGCTGTCCTCTTGGCTTGGCGAAGGTGAAGCTGGATTTCAACTGACGAGCTTTTCATCCTTTGACTAAGGGAGTGTGAAGTTCCCTTTGGCGGTGACCCAAACTGATCGCTTTTCACGAGCAGTTGCATGTCTTTTGAGCTAGAGGTGAGCAGTGGAGTCACATAGCTTTTGGATAAGAGACTTGGTAATGTGGCAATGTCTTCATCATCACTATCGCTTTCATCAGTACGCCTTGGATTCTTCTGAGAAGCCATGGCTTTAGCATGTGAGAGATGAGGTTCTCTCCGTTGGATGACTGGTGGAGTTTGTCGTGATGGCTCAGCTGACTGACTTGATAAACTATCAAAGTTCAGTTGTCGACAAAGCGAGCCAGTTGGGCAGTTGACTGGTTGATCTGCAGTCACAACTTCTTGAGGCATGATGCTTGATTTGAATTCTGCTAGCAAGGCGGTTGCTGGAATCTTGTTAACAATCTGGTGATTCATGATGTGCTGGACTTGCACAATGGTTGGAGGAAATGGATTTGATGAACCTATCCATTTGATACTCCAAGTTTCTTCTCGTTGCCAGTAGCTCATGCCATGAAAAGCAGTTAGAAAAAAAAAATGAGACTGGATGGACATAGAATGTCTCTAGTTGTACCAGTAGAAGTACCGGTGGAGTTGTTTGAACAACTCTTGATCACGTTGGGCAACAAAGGTAAAGTGAGTGAGAAGGAGACTAGTCACTTCCTTTTGTGCACCTTTGACTGCATATTCACCACTGTAGAAAGTGCGAATATTCTCTTCAGTCAGCTGGAGCGGAGGGCATGTGCCTCTAAAGTAGTCCGCTTCATAGTTCAGGTAGGGGATTCCAACGAATGGAATAAGCTCATCTGGATTAGAGCAAACCTAGAAATCAACTGGCGATCCGTTCTTTGATTTTGGAGAGTGAACGGTATTGGCAGTTGAGTTCCTCGAACTACTCAACTTGGCCTTGCCTCTTCTTTTTTTCTTCAGTGACTGAAGATGAGCAGTTCCTTTCTTGGGGATCCAGTCGGAGATTAGAACCGTAGTGATTCATCACTTGGAAGTTTCAGCAGGTCTTCAAGCATCTTGCTCATCCTTAGAACAAGTCCTACCTTGGACTCAAATTTGCCAGATTTCTTTGAGTCTGTAGCCTTGATGACTTGATGCTTGAATTGTTGAAAGACAAATTCTGCCCAGTTTGTTTGTCTCCCTTCAGCAAGGTGAATCATGAACTTGTATCTCTCTTGAGTAAGTTGTCTTAGACTTCCAATTACCCCGAACATCATCTTGTTCGTTATGTCAAGTAGAACTCCATACTCGGGCTTGAGGTCAGTTTTAGCGGTGGTAAAACTGAATTGCTTGTTGCAGGTTGAAGCTTTCCATTCTCTCCAGTGTGACTCTGCAGATTCCTTTAGATCTTGAATGGATGAGTCTTCTTATGGAAGTTGGAACACTTCAGCAACTGTTTTCTCATTGATGTATAGCATCCTTCCTTGAATCACTGATGATATCATCTTCCCATCTGCAGATAACTCTGCTTGAAGCAAAAAATTCACTCACCAAATTTTGTCTAAAGAATCTTGGTGGTGTTTTTAGGTAGTGAAGAACTCCTGTTTTGTGCAGATTTGACAGAAGTGTTGAATTGTTTGATTCATTTAGAATCAATTGAAACTTCTTCTTATCAAGGAATTTATCTCTCATGAGTTGTTCCTTGAAGGAATTTGAAGACCTGGATAATTCGGCCATCTTGGAATTTGGCTGAATTCTTGGGAAATTCAAGATCTTTTGAGAGAGAGAGGTTTTGAGATTTTAGGAGGAGGAGGATTTTTGAGAGGCTTGAGAGAGAGAGAGGGGCTTTTCTATGAGAGTTTGGACAGGCTCATAGATATGATGGTTGAAATGGTACTAACCTCTGATTTCTTTTGGTCATTGGCAATTAATGACCTTGACACGTGTCATTGTTTTTGCAACGGTCAAAATTTTAAAATAAATGTAAATCTTGACATTTATTTGAAATTAAAAAGATTAACTTTTATAAATATAGATCAAAAGATAATTACAACTGATTAACAAGAAGTTCACTTAGGGCTTTTCTAATCATGTTTAATTTTGATCAGCCACTCAGTCCTTCTTGTGATCAGTTTTTCTCCTCTTGGCCAGCGGTTCTGAGCTATTATCTTCTTCATCTTCATTGCTGTTTGCCGACTCAGTTTCAGCTAACTGGAGTCTCTGTTGGGCTTGCAGCTACTTGATTTACTCCGTATGCAGTTTAACCTGTTGCTGCAGGGATTCGATCAAGTCCACATAATGTGGAGGGAGGTGGACTGTGGGACTGCTCGGTTGAGTGACGAACTGGACTGCTCTTGAGTCCGCTTCCTCTCCTTCTTTAGTTCCAGCGAGTTTCTCGCAAGGAACTGTGTGGGAAATTTCATCTGCTTCCACACTTGTTTGATAGTCAAGTTGATCATTTCTTTGACTTGGCTGATCAGCTGACTTGTCAGAAGGAGCTGGCTCTTGATCAGCTGGAGGAATAGGTGAAGTGATTCCTTCTTCGATGGTTGGGTCTTTTGAGGGAGTTATCTGGGGCTCAGCTGCCTTCTCAGCTGATTCTTCTGACTCTTTAGGAATGACATTGATTTCCACTTCAGCTTTGTGAGGGGATTTCTCAGAGTGAAGTTCTTTTATCACCTCATCAATGATGTCATCCACTGGGTTGAAGGTTTGATCGCTCATGGCAGTTGATGGTTGTCTAGACTGATGGCTTTTTTATTTCTTCATCAGCTGATTGAATAGCCATTTATGTTGAACATGGGGGTGCGACCATCTTTCTTGTTCTATTTCTGTAGTGATGACTGGCGGTGTTAAGCCGTGAATCTTGCACAGTTCATCAAACACGTCTTTTATCGATCCTTCAGCTGGGTTTGTGCACTCTTTCCTCAGCTGTAGCTGCCTCATAAGATGTTTGCCCTTAGTAATACTGGCATTCTCACTGTCCGTCCACCATAGGCTTCATTCTTCTTCTCGCCTCCAGAAGCTCATTCCATAAAATGCGAGCAATGAGAGAAACTGCTCTGACTGGTATACATGTCTCCATAAAAACCAGTAGATGTACCTGGTTAAGATGTGGAAGAGCTCCTCATGGCCAGTGAGCTCCTGCGCATAGTGTTGAGCCATGTGTTTTTGCGTGGTTTCATCAGCCCATTTCTTCACGGACTCTCCTTGTGAGTAGGCTCTTATATTTTCTTCAATTTGAGCCATTGGAGGGCAAGTCATTTGGAAATAATTGGCTCCAGCTCCATTGTGAGGAATCCCTTTTGCAGGGATGATATCATCTGGATTTTCACACGGAGTTTTATCTTCAATAGTTACATTTGGTGGGATCGTTGGATCTTGTATAGGGCTTGATCTTTTTCTCCTTCTGGACTGAGAAAGTCATATTCTTCTCCTTTTTTATTGATCATCTGGCTTCTTCTTTGTAACTGATCTGATTGTGGCTTGCCTAGATGATTGTCCGATCATGTCAGTTCTGGTGATAACTGAACTTTGTTGCCTGAATCTCTGAGCTATTAGAATGTCATCATCAGAGTCAGCAGTAACTGGCTTCTTTCCCTTGCCTTCAGCTGCAAGCTTCTTTCTCCTTGGCTGGTCAGTTTGTTCAGGATCAATCTCCACAATTTTGAGAGGTTTTGAGATGAAGTCATTACTGACTATTGTTTTGAACTCTTTCTCCTCAGCCATCCATGGAAACTGCTTCTCCAGAATGATGCTGACCCGACTGATATATCCAATTCATTGAGGGAATTTCTCACCATCCCAACTTCTTTCAATGATATCAACGTACCTCTTCAGTTGTTCAAAGAAGTATAGTGCCCAATTGATCTCCATTCGGTTGAAGATGGCGGCACAGATTTTGTACTTTGTTGCTGACATTTCAGATTGGCTGCCAGTTGTTCCTACCATTATCTTTGAGGCAATGGCTGCGAGCACCTGAAATTCATCTTGAAAGTTTAAGATGAGGTGATTGCTCTTATACGGTTGAGGCTCTCCTTCCTTTTTCCAGAAGTCATAAGCTTCCTGGAAATTTACTTGAACGTCTTCTAGCTTGAGTCTGTTGTTGGGTAGTTCGAACATGTTGTTCAAAGACTCAGTTTTCATGACGATAACGTGTCCTCTTACTTCCGATCTGATTTCCCTGGGATTTGAAGATCCGTTTGAATTTAAATAAAATTCAGCAACTGGTTCGGTGTAGATCCGTTCTGGAAACACCTCCAGAAACTTCTTCAGCTCTTTCCTGAGAAAGCTTTTCGATGATCATTCTACTGAGAGGAGAAGCTTTGCAGGCTTGAAGAAATCCGGCTGGATTGAAAAACTTGTCTTTATCGAGCTTATCACAGAAAGCTTTAGAGTCTTCTCCAGATTGATGGAAATTAAATCTTCTGCGTGATGGATTTTGGGCCATGATTCTTCGAAGAGAGATTAATTTGAGAGGCTGAGAAATTGATCTTTCAGGGCTGAAGATTTTTGCTTTTGACTAGAAGTAGATAGAAAACCAATAACTCTGCAGTAAAAATCAGGAAGCTTATCTCGATTATTCAGCCGCCTTATTTATATAAAGAAATTTGGCTCATCTAACGGTTGTGACACTTCGTATACCAAAGTTCAACGGTCGGATTAACTTAATCGACCCGTCGATTGGCTTTTCATTTCTATCTGTTTCCACTATTCAAACTTTTGAGAGTTCAACGGTAACATTGGGATGACACGTGTTTTACCGTTTTCACTATTCAAACTTTTGAACTTATCTTTTCTCTCTAGCTGTTTCTCCTTGGCTTGAAAACTGATTACGTCATCAGTTAGCTTCGAGTGTAAATGATGATCTTTCTGTTGATCAGTTCCAACTGAGATGTCTTCTCATCAGTTCCGAACTTGTCTTGACTGCTTGGACCTTTATTCAGCTGCTTCCCAGTTCAGCTGATCTCCTTCAGCTGGTCTTTGAACTGATATCTTCTTTTGAATTGACTTCAGTTCCTATGACTCCTTCATCAGTTTGATCAATTTGCTGCTTGTATGTTCTGCATAACTGACTGGATCATCAGTTTGAGTGACTGAACTGATGATTTAGTTGAACTGATGGAGTAAACTGATCATCTCCAGTTTATTTTTCTCTTAGCAGCTTCTTGCTTTTAATTCAAACTGATGGCTTATATGGCCAACTGATCAGTTTCTCGGCTTTTTGATTCAGTTTCTCTCTTCAGCTGGAGTGGTGCCTTGGCCTTTTTCTTCCCGTTTATCATCTTCATCCTGTGATGCTAGCTCCAGTAGTCCCAACTGTATACATAGCTCCATAAACCTTGCTTCAGGCAATGGTTTGGTGAAGATGTCAGCTATCTGCTTCTCAGTGTTGACATATTTGATGCATATGTCTTTCTTCTCGATGTGATCTCCGATGAAGTGATGTCTTATGTCAATGTGCTTAGTTCTTGAATGCAGAACTGGATTATGAGATATCACAATTACACTATTGTTGTCACAGTAGATAAGCACTTCTTCAGTTTCAACTTTGTACTCCTTCAACTGTTACTTCATCCAGAGTATTTGAGCACAGCAGCTTCCAGCCGCTACATATTCTGCTTCAGTTATTGACATGGTAACTGAGTGCTGCTTCTTACTAAACCAGGATATCAGTTTGCATCCAAGAAACTGACATGTTCCACTGGTGCTTTTTCTGTCGATCTTGCATCCACCAAAGTCTGAGTCTGAATAGCCAATTAGACTCAAAATGTCATATCTGGGATACCATAGTCCAAGATTTATGGTTCCTTTGAGATATTTGATAATTCTCTTTGCTGCTTCAAGGTGGCTTTTCTTTAGGTTGGCTTGAAACCGCGCACATAGACCGACTGAATAAGAGATGTCTAGCCGGCTATCTGTTAAGTAAAGTAATGACCCAATGATTCCTTTGTAATATGTCTGGCTAACTGATTCTCCTTCTTCATCAAGAGTTAGCTGAACTGATGTGTTCATGGGAATCTTGAGAGTTTTTCCTTTGCTCACGCCAAACTTCTTGACTAGCTCCTTGGTGTACTTCACCTGGCTGATAAAGATCCCATCTTTCAGCTGCTTTACTTGGAGTCCTAGGAAGAATGTCATTTCTCCCATCATGCTCATCTCAAATTCGCTTTGCATCAGTTGAGCAAATCGAGTGCATAGATCTTTGCTTTTTGATCTAAAAATTATGTCATCCACATAAATTTAAACCATTAAGATCTCAGTTGATCGTTCTATTCGGAATAGAGTTTGATCAATGACTCCCTTTTGAAATCCATTTTTCAGCAAAAATGTTGTTAGAGTTTCATACCACGCTCTAGGAGCTTGCTTCAACCCGTAGAGGGCCTTTTTTAGTTTGAAGACTTGATCACCAATTTCAAAGCCTGGCGGTTGCTCGACATACACGTCCTCTTTGAGCATTCCTTGAAGAAAAGCACTCTTGACATCCATTTGGTAGACTGTGAAGTTGAAGTGCGCTGCATAGGCTAGGAACAATCTGATGGCTTCCAATCTTGCAACTGGATCGAATGTCTCATCAAAGTCGATCCCTTCACTTTGTGAGTATCCTTTGGCTACCAGTCTAGCCTTATTCCTTGTGATCACTCCTTGTTCATCCAGTTTGTTGTGAAAGACCCATTTTGTACCAATGACCTTTTGGGTTTTTGGCCTATCAACAAGAAACCATACGTCATTTCTTGTGAACTGGTTCAGTTCTTCTTGCATAGCCATGATCCAGTCCGAGTCTTCTAAGGCTTCTTTGACATTTGCTGGTTCAGTTTGAGATATGAAGCATGTGAATAATGTATGCTCAGTTGAACTTCTGGTTTGAACTTGACTTCTTGGATCACCAACTATCTTGTCAGTTGGGTGGCTTCGGAGCCATTTGGGCAAGATAGCTTCAGCTGGCTCTTCTGTGGTGACGTCACCAGTCGCTCTTTCATCAGTTGGTTCAACATTTTCATCAGTTCTTCTCCCTGTTTCAGTTGTGGGGTTTGTGGTCTCAGCACGATTTGTGTCTGCATTGACCAAGTTGTTCTCAACTGGTTTTATGCTAGTTTCATTGACTTCTTCTAGTAAAACTTCAAACCGCTCTGGAACAATGTGATCCACATAGTCCTGCGAGTTCTCAGTTTTACTAGGTAGTACTTGAACTGATGTGTCTATTCTTTCTTTGTTCCTGTACTCTTAGCAAATTCATCAAATACCACATGACATGTTATTTCCACAATAAGAGTTCGTTTATTGAACACTCTGTAAGCTTGTGCATGAGGTGAGTTATACCCAAGAAATATATCATCATCAGCTTTAGCACTAAAAGCTTTCAATTGAGTCTTGCCATTGTTGTGAATATAACATTTACAGCCAAATATTTTAAAATATGAGATAGAAGGCTTACGACCCTTGTACAGTTCATAAGGTGTCTTGTCATGGGCTGCTACAATGGCACTTCGATTTTGAGTATGGAAAGTTGTGTTAACTGCTTCATCCCAGTACCCTTCAGCTATGTTGGCATCAGCTATCATTGCTCGAGCTGCTTCTTTGAGTATCCGGTTACGCCGTTCTGCTACACCGTTTTGTTGTGGAGTTCTTGCAGCTGAGTGTTCATGAATGATTCCAAGCTGATTGAGAAAACTGATCATGTGTTGATTCACAAATTCAGTTCCATTGTCGAAACGAATCCTTTGAACTGATCTTTCCTTCTCAGTTTGTAGCCTTTTGATCAGTGCCGTTAGCTTGTCATAAGTTTCATCTTTTCTTCTCAAGAATTCCAACCATGTATATCTTGAGTAATCATCAACTACTACAAGAGTGAATCTTTTGCCTTTTGGAGTTTGAGGTCTAACTGGACCAAACAAATCCATGTGTAGCAATTGAAGGCAATCAGTTGTTCCTGGTGGATGACTCTTATTCTTGAAGGATGACTTCACCTGCTTTCCTTTTTGACATGGTCCACATACACCTGTCTTCTTGTATATTTCTTTGGGAAGCCCCTCAACTAACTCTTTCTTAGCTAGGTAGTTCATTGTTTTGAAGTTGAGATGATTCAGTCGTCAATGCCATAGCCAGCTTGCTTCAGTTGATCATTTAGAAAGAAAGCAAGCTTCTGAGTAGCCGGTTGACCAGTCAACAATGTACATGTTTCCTCTCCTGATGCCAGTTAGCAGAATTACTCCAGTTGACTTATCTCTTATGTTGCAAAAGTTTTTGGTGAAGTCAACTGAGTAGCCATTGTCGCACAGCTGGCTGATGCTGAGTAGTTTGTGCTTCAATCCATCCACGTGGGAGACTCCATTCACTACTACTTTTCCTTTGACTACGAACCCTTCTCCAATGGTTCAGCTTTTGGAATTGTCTCCAAATGTGACAAGTGGGCCTTTAATTTCTTCATAACCGTCGAGATCTTCTCTGTGTCTGGTCATATGCTTGGAGCACCCGCTATCTAGATACCAAATGTCTTTGGTTTTCTTCATAGATAGGATGCTCTTGCCCTGCAAAGAAAAGGATTAGCATTTAGGGACCCGTTTCATATTGGGTCCTTTTTGATACATTAAGCCTTTTGGAATCCAAACTTGCCAAACTTTTGGCTTTTTATCACTCAAGAAGTCAACTGATTTGGATCGTTTCATCAGTTTCGACTCTCTTTCAACTCTTCTTGAGTCGGTTGAATGATACCTGCGTTGCAAGTTAGTGGGATAAAACAATTAAACTAATACGCAGTTATCCCAAGATTTTTGAGTTTTTCTATCAGGCTAATGCCTTGTGAGTTTCCAATTTACAGGATTGAACCCTTTGGGATCAGTTCTTGGTTCATTTCTTGAATCCAGATACTCATTGTAATGGTGATAAGGTTGAAATGAGTTTCTTTGATCTCTCCTAAAAGTGCCTTGGTTGAACTGCTTGGTAGGGTAGGCTTGAGATCTAAACTGGTCTTTCTTAAAATGAACTGATCTATCAGGTTGTCTTGTCGGCATTCTATATTGAGCCTGTGGCCTTTGTTGAACTAGGGGCTTTGAACGAGTACATTGACTTGAGTGAACTGATGGTCTTGGCTGGGAATTGGGCTTCAGCTGACCTGATGCTTTTGGTTGGTAGAACTGAACAGATTGTCTAGGCTGAGTTAGAGGATTTTTCAATATTCCTTTCCCTTTGGTTGGCTCAGCTAGCTGATCATGAGATCTAGTGAATCTTAAGGATTCCCTTATCACTGGGTCGAGCAACTGCTTTTCCCTTTTCTAGGGCAGTGAACTTGCTATATCCTAGCCCTGAGCTGCTAGATCCAGTTCCTTGATGATTCAGTATCTCATCTAAAGTTTGAGAACCTTTTTTAAACTTTAGAGATACTTTTTCTCTCTCATTGATCTCTTATTTAAGTTTTTGATTTTCAGCCTCTAGATCGGCAGTTCTCAGTTTCAATTTCTCAAATTCTATAAACTGAAATTCAAGATAATTTAATCTTTCATGATTAATGCTCAGTTTCCTAACCTTGTTTCTCAGTTCATCATTTTCATCTTTTAGTTCAACATGCAAATAGGAAATTGAAGCTAATTGGTCTTCTAGCATCATAAGTTTCATATCAAGTTCATTACTAGAGACAGCTGCTTCATTGATATGATAAAAAGAGGTTTGAGAATCAGCTGTACTAACCTCTTCATCATTGTCTGCCATGAGGCAGAATAGTGCTTCATCATCTGAGCTGTAGTCGTCAGAATCGATTCCAGAAGGATAGTCTGAATCATCCAGCATGACATTCTCGAGATTTGTGACCATTGCTTTTCTTTTGAAGAAGCTCTGTTTTACCTTGGCTTTATTGTCTTCGGGGAGTTCTGGACATTCAAACCTGTAATGTCCTTGTTTATGGCAATGAAAACATTCTCCAAGATTTCGGTTGCCATTCCTGAATAGTTCAGCTGACCGTTCAGCTGGTTGGTAGGTTTCCTCAACTTTTGGGATTTCATCAGTTTAAGGTGAGACTGATTGTTTATCCCGAGCTCTCTTCAACTTTTCTAGCAACTTGGTAACTGATTAGATCTGATCATTGATGTCATCAGTTAGATTCTCCTTCTTTTCAGTTGCTTCTCTTTTTCGTTCAGTTGAAGATCCACCTTGGTTTTCTTTGGCTGGTGAGCTCCTAGGTCGGAAGTTGTTTCTTCCTCGAGTGTCTCTAAACCTGGTCCGTTCGCTGTAGAAAGCTGCGTCTTGAGCTGACGATGTCGATGCTTCCTTTTTTCGGTTTAAACTGTACTCATGAGCTTTAAGAGAACCAAATAGTCCCTTGGAGTGATGCTATTAAGGTTTCTTGATTCCTTTGTAGCTATCACTTTTATATCCCATTTGTCAGTGAGATTATTCAATATCTTGGAGTTCATCTCAGAGTTGGGATAACACTTTCCGAGGTTGTTCATCTCACTGATGATGCCTAGAAATCTAGTTTCAAGGCTTAAGATAGACTCTTCTGCCTGCATTTTGAAGGATTCATACCTGTCAACTGCCAGTTGGAGTTTGTTTCCTTTTATGGCTTCGGACTCTCTGCAAAGATCTGCGAGTAGGTCCCATATTTCCTTGGCAGTTGTACAGTTCTTTGTATCCTTCATACGATCTTCATCTAGAGTTTGAAATAATGTGGCTTGAGCAATGAACTCTAGATTTTTTAACTTCTTCTCTTCACTGGTGAGAAGATTAGTTGGCTTCGGGATCCTTGCCGGTTGATTGATATCAACTATGTGAGCATCATTATCCATCATGATGATGATTGGACCGTCTTCGATGACTTCCCACATATTCTCATGAATTGAGCAGAGATGCGTCTTCATTCTCCTGCTCCAGTTATCATAGATCTCAACTGAAAATAAAGGTAGCTTATGGTTTCACATAGCTGAAATGTTAGCACAGATAAGTGGATCTGATTCAGTTGATCTACAGAAACGGCTGATCCTTAGAATCAACCGCTCTGATACCACTTGTTGGTCTCGGGTGAGTCGGTATCAATTTAGAGGGGGGGTGAATAAACTGATTCAAAAACTTTTACTTCAGATGCGGAATAACATGGCCCTTTGACTCGCTTGATGAAAACTTATCTATGCACAAACTTGTTGATCAGTTAAGACAGTTTGAGTACAGCTTGTGTGATATTGTGTGCAGTTCAAGATATACAATAATCAATATAGTACAACACACAAGCGATTTATAGAGGTTCGAAGTCTCAAACTTCTACGTCCTCTCTTCCTTCCGCAGAAGGGCAACTTCACTACATAACTTGAGTTTCTTTACAAATTACATAATGAAGGACAGTTGGCTGAACCTGGTAACTGCTCGCTACCTCAGCGGGTCGACGGCTCACACGTGAAGTCCCTAACTTCTCGCTAGAAAGGTAGGTTCTATTGTCATTTTTACAAGGTTTTAGATCTCTTTCGATCTTCAAGAGGTGGGTCTTGAACAGGGGGTATCAACTGATGTGCTCCTTTAATTGAGCTGAGTAGTTGATCGTTGAATGGCTGGAACTGAGAAGGCTGCCCTGGCTAGATCGTCAACAGCTGGCTGAATATCTTGATTCTGTGAATTCTTCTTCTCAGTTGGACTCTCGCAGTTTCTATCAAATGTCACACTTGAGCTTGAGTGGGAGGGAGAAAGAAAAGCTCTTGCTTGTATATGCGAAAGTTGTGAAGGCGTAGAATAGATTAAGTTGGCAAAGAGTATTTTAAACTCTGATTCACTCATCTTTTATAGAGGAGTGATTTTATGACCGTTGAGTTCAATTGTCCATTGATCGGTGGCTCTGTTGGCTCATCACTGGAATATGGTCTTTAATGATCATTTGGAGCATTTGGTTGAAGTAGCCGTTACTCTGCCAATCGATCTTTATTGAATTCCAGGATCTTTGGTGAAGCATTTATTCTAAGATTCGCCGATTTTGAGTAATAAACTCCAGGGTTCTCTGACTTCAGCTTTCTTGGTATTTTTAAGTTCCAGTTGGTAGTTCTGGATTTGTCAGCTTAATTTGATTATCTCTCCAGCTGGCAGTTCCGAGCTTGTCAGCTGAGTCTGACTGTTGCTCCAGTTGGCAGTTCTGAGCTTATCAGCTGAGATTGGCTATTGCTCTAGTTGGCAGTTCTGAGCTTATCAGCTGAGATTGGCTATTGCTCCAGTTGGCAGTTCTGGGCTTGTCAGCTGAAATTGGCTATTGCTCCACTTGACAGTTCTGGGCTTGTCAGCTGAAATTGGTTATTGCTCTACTTGGCAGTTCTGGGCTTGTCATCTGAGTTTAGCTATTCCTCCAGTTTGCAATTCTGGGCTTGTCAGCTGAGTTTGGCTATTGCTCCAGTTTGCAGTTCTGGGCTTGTCAGCTGATTTTGGCTATTGTTCCAGTTTGCAGTTCTGGGCTTGTCAGCTGATTTGTTTTGTTTATTGCAGCTTGGCCATCAGTTGGATACTTCCAGTCTCTAGCTTAAACTGATACTTTATCAGTTTCTTCAGTCTTTAGTCAACTCTTTTCTCCCTCAGCTCAGCTGACTTGGTTGTCAGCTTGTTTTGACTGGTATGACTCCTCAGCTGAGTTGAATTTAGACTGGTTGACGTATCTTCCAGCCTGCAAGCCATTCTTCAGATTGGCTAACTTTGACTCTACTTGAGTTCCTTTTCGATGATGCCCTGGACTGGTTAGCTTCGATCTACAGCTTGAACTTTAGTCAGTTTTTCATAACTAATTTTGACATCTCATCAAAACCTGATCTAGGAGTTCCTTGATAGTTTTTCCTAACAAATGGTAATGTGGGTTGTCCCATATTGGTGGCTTATGGGTTTCATTCTCAATTTCTTTTTTTATAAATAGCCTTTCTTAGCCTTTGATTTTTTACACTAAGAAAAAGTCATTTTCCCTATTTTCTTAATCTTCTTGATTTTGCTCGTTTTGAATCCAAATTTCGAGTCGATTTCTGCCATTGGTAGGCAAGTCATTTTGAAGTAGTTATCTTCAGTGTTGCATGGGGAAACTCCTCTATAGGGCTCTATTTCATCACCTTGAACTGGAGCCATGTCAAACATCTTGATTTTGGGAGGACGCGGTTCTAGAAGTGATGACGGCCCAGTTTGATTTTTCTTTTCTTCAGCCTTTGATTTAGCTGACTTCTTCTTACTTTTGCCAATTTCTTCCTTGGCTTGAACTGATTTTGTTGACGTTTTCTTTGTTGCTTGAGACTGGTGAACTGGGGAGGATTTTCTCCTAGTTGAAGTAGATCTAGAGCCAAAATGAACCTGCTGTAGGGGTTTGGCTTTGATTTGCGTTCCCATCATGTGACTGATAGGAATGTGATCATTAGAGTCTGAGTCGTCACGGAATGACTCAGCTATGATCTTCTTCTCTTTTCGCTAAACTGTCTTTTCAACTTTTTTCGGGAAGACATCAATTTTAACACTTGATGCCTTTAGGGCCTATTGCCTTCTCGTAGTTGTTGGGATAAATTTTGCCTTCTCAATTAACAGTATTTCAGTTTTATCTGTCATGAAACTGAATGTGCTTTCTAGTAGCTTGCTGATTCTGCAAGCATATCACATTCCCTGTTTAAACTCTTCTTCACTCTAGTTTTTCTTAATAAGATCTACATACTTCTTGATCTGCTCAAAGAAGTATTGTGTCTAATTGACTTTGATGTCCATGGTAATTGCAGCAGAAACCTTGTACTTAGGCTTGGACATCTCAGAGTGACTTCCTGTGGTTTCAACAATTATTCTTGCTGCAACAGATGCTAGGATTTTGTATTCCTCCTGGAAGCAAGACATAAGTGTAGTACTTTTATAGGGCTCATGGCAGTGAGCTCTTTTCCAGAGGTTGTAAACTTGTTGTCGATTGATTTCCACTTCTTCCAGTCTTATCCCATCAGTGGGCAGTTGAAAAACCCTTGCAAGTGATTCTAGAGTAATTTCCATTGCAGTTCCTGCATTTGCCACTTCTTCTAACTAAACTGATTGACTCAACAGTTTAGACATCTGAACTGATTGAACTGATACAACTTGTTCAGTTCTTGTCTTCTCCTCAGTTCCTCTCTTCAGCTGGAGTGATCTTCTGCACTCCTTCATCCAACTGATCATCTTTATCTTTTGAAGCTAATTCTAGCAATCCCAACTAGTTGCACAGCTCCACAAATCTAGCTTCTGGTAAAGGCTTGGTAAAGATGTCCGCTATTTGCTTCTCCGTGTTGACATATTTGATGCATATGTCTTTCTTCTCCATGTGATCATTGATGAACTGATGCCTTATATCAATGTGTTTTGTCCTTGAATGCAATACTGGGTTTTGAGATATTGCAATAGCACTATTGTTATTGCAGTATATAGACACTTTTTCTTTATAGTCTTTCAACTATTACTTTATCCAAAGTATTTGAGCACGGCAGCTTTCAGCAGCTACATATTCTGCTTCAATTGTTGACGTGGCAACTAAGTTCAGCTTCTTGCTAAATCAGGATATCAGTTTGTCGTAAAGAAACTGACATGTTTCACTGGTGCTTTTTCTGTCGATCTTGCATCTACCAAAATCTTAGTCTGAATAGCCAGTTAGACTTAAACTATCATATGTAGAATACCATAGTCCAAGATTTATGGTTCTTTTGAGGTATTTAATAATCTTCTTAGCTGTTTCAAGATGACTTTTCTTCGGATTATCTTGGAACCGTGTGCACAACTCGATTGAATAGAAGATGTCTGGTCGGCTGGCTGTTAGGTAAAGTAGTGAGCCAATGATTTCTCTGTAGTATGTATGGCTAACTGATTCTCCTTTTTCATCGAGAGTTAGCTGAACTAATGTGTTCATTGAAATCTTGAGAGTTTTTTCTTTGTTAGTTCCAAACTTCTTGACTAGCTCCTTGGTGTACTTGGCTTGACTGGTGAAGATTCCATCTTCCAGTTGCTTCACTTGGAGTCCTAGGAAGAATGTCATTTCTCCGATCATGCTCATCTCAAATTCACTTTGCATCAGTTGAGCGAATCGAGTGCATAGATCTTTATTCTTTGATCTAAAAATTATGTCATCCATATAAATTTGAACCATTAAGATCTCATCTGATCATACTATTCTGAATAGAGTTCAATCAATGACTCCTTTTTGAAACCTATTCTTTAGCAAGAATGTTGTGAGAGTTTCATACCATGCTCGAGGAGCTTGCTTCAGTCTATAAAGCGCTTTCTTTAGCTTGAAGACTTTGTTGGTTCCGGTGCGAGTCTATGTCAGTTTAGAGGGGGTGAATAAACTGACTTCAAAACTTTAAACTGATGTGGAATAGATAGGACCCTGACTCACTTTCAGTGTTTTATCTGTGCTTTCTTAAACTGATGCGGAATAGAAAGCCTGACTATAGCTTAGCTGGTGAACTGATCATTTAGAACTGATAGCTTGAAGACTGAGCTTAGCTTGTCAGTGCGGCCTGTGTGTGTGAAGGTGTGCAGTTTAAGAACATGCAGAGCTGAAAGTAATAAGAACAGCACACACAAGACTTTATAGAGATTCGAAGCTTTCTGCTTCTACGTCCTATATTCCTTCCTAGAAGGGCATTCCACTATGCAAGTGTAAAGTTTCTTTATTACAATTACACAATGACAAATTCATGTTGGACCTGAAAACGGCACTCTTGAACCCGAGTGCGGCCTTCTTTTTAACTGCTGTTGTCCTGGAAGAACGGACCCATCGGTACACGCTCCTCCTCAGCCGGTTTCTGGCTCGACATCTCACTCTTACCGGTCCTAACTGCTCGCTGAGACTTTAGGTGTTATTGTCCATCTTTACATAATTTTAGATCTCGCTCGAGTTTCAAGAAGGCAGTCTTGAATCTGTTATCTCTCATTTCAGCTAGACTGATGTTTGAAGTCTTACTTGGTCATCACCCCTGATTTCCAGCTTTTCATAACCTGCAGTTTTTCATTAAATCATCACACATGTTTTGACATTTCACCAAAACCATCAATTGGGATTTTTCCAACAATTTTTCTAACAATTTCCCCCTTTTTGATGAAGTTAAAACCCATTAGTTTGATGATGGAAAAATTGTATGAGGTTAGCTTTAATGAATGCGCATCTGAGCCTGTACCAGTTTTTGGTATCAGGGTTGATATTAGACCACGTTCTTAAGAACAGTCTTAGATGCTTGTAGCTATTAAAAGCTAACAGTTAGACATTTATGAGTATCAGAGCTTTGATGTGATCATCAGATCTTTGACAATAAGATGAGTATTAGAGCAATAAAATATAAAATAACATTTGAGCTCAATGAGTTTTATCTATAAGGCATCAAGGCTTTTGCTGATAGAAAATAAAGCTTAAATGGCCTTAAGATATTTTGATACTCGTTTGCACAGCTTGAAAAGCTTCAAATGTTTCAGTTCTAAAATAGCTCAATTCTGATTATCATGCAGATTTTGTTCATTTATCAGAGCGCATGGAAAGCCTTAAGCTATTCAGAAAGATATATCATCATGATCAGAATATATTGTTGTTATTTAACAAATGAGCATGTTTAGAAACTAATTGAGCAAAGAAGATGAAGAAATATAGGGAAGTAAAAGAGAGAGAATATCAAGAACTGATATCTTAACTTCCTTCTTCAGTTGGAACTATTCACCACTCAGTTCCTTCTTCTTTTGCTTGATGTTTCTCTTTCATACTTGCAGAGACAGATGCCTAGTATACTGTGGATACCCTATTCTTGTTGTTGTTTCAGCAGGGCATTCTCCCAACTCCAAAAGTAGTCTTGAGCTGGGCATTGCTCAAGTTGGACTTCTCCCTCACGAGTAGCTTTCCCCTAATAGGTAGCTTCCCCCTCGCGAGTAGCTTCCCCCTGAAAGGTAGCTTGCTTCTGAAGTTGTACCTCTTGTTGTACTTCTCTTTGGATCTCATCCCAAAGAGTTAGATCACCTTGCCAGGGACCATCATATGTTTTTCCATATGATTTTCCATCATCAACATATCCTTTCCTCTTTTTGGCAACATCCAAAAGGGCGAGCTGATGAAAGTCATAATTTGATAGTGATAATCGTGGCAAAAGAAAGAAAGAAGTGCCAGTAAGTTATCGGTGATATGGGGAGCTTGGGGTACAGGCATAGGAGTGGACAACCATGCATATGACTCTTATGTTAGCATCAGTTGATCAAGATCAGGTAGAGAGAATGGATCTTGCCTGGCAGAAGAAGCGGATGCGAGTCCGAGAAGTGGCTCGTCCGGTAGGGTGATTAGAGCATCCTCTAGAAGGGGTGCGTCATGAGGCACCGAGGTTTGAAACCTCTTAATCATGGAATCCATAATTTCTGGGACTGATGGAGGTGTATCGAGTGGATAGTTCATCTAGCTCCTGCTCCATTGACCTTCTTCAATCCAGTATGAGTAGCCTCACTTGTCTGCCATCAGCAGCATTGTGGCATCATCCACTTGGTATCTCCACAGGTGATATTGGACATATCTTTAAAGATGTTGGAAGGGGCTGAAATCCCCTATATGACCAAAACAACTTTGCAGCTGTTGGTCAAGGTTTGCATTGAAGCCTTCTTCTAAAGTTTCTGGGTTAGCGATGTAAGAAGGCTCGCTGGTTGCAGGTTCATTTAACTCATCACTTATATAAGTGAAAGAGTCACTGTCATTCGAAGACTGATCTGCATCAGCTGGAGGTTTAGCGTAAAGGAGTGGCTGCTTTCCTTTAGCTGGGTTGTGGTCCTTCGTTAACTGAAGTCTCGACTTTCTAGAGCGGGCAGTTACTTCACGATGTCTACAGTGAATGTAAACTATAGGAAGGAGATCTCTTCTGGTGAGATAAAATCCACTAGGAACTATTTTAATCTGCTCCTCAATGATGTGATTGAGTCGATTAACAAATCATAACTTAGCTTTGAATGTCCAGAGGTTAGATCGATCTCAGCACGCATCACATGACAGCGAAACTGAGCCAATATAAAAGATGCCCAATCATCCTTGCATCTGTAATATATGGCGGCCATGAGATGAGAGGTGTTGTCGTTGAGCTGCACGTTGGTGATGCTGCTGAGCAAAATATGCATCACAATGTCCATGATCTGGACCATGGTTGGAGGGAGACTATCTTTCAAATTATTTGAAATGTCTCAATGATCAACGTGTGGAAGCTTCCAGTCATTCCATAACTCCAACTTTGAAGGGAGCGCGAGTTCATCCACCTTAGGCCTTTATCGGGGAGCTGAAATAGGTTGGTTAACACATCCTTATTGATGATGATAACCTGATGTTGGACAATAGACAGTATGTTTTGTCCAGTGATCTCTGCATTGTAGTAAAACTCAGTTACAAGCGAGAGATGCTTCCTCTTGGGCTAAGTTGTCATGAAAGACAAGAGTCTGTATGTCTTCAACGAGTGAAAGATCATGCTAGTCTTCTCTGGACTTAATCGAGCTTCAAGGAGCTCTCGGTCAACATACTTATCCTTTCTGAGCTTCTTTATTAGAAGCTTGATGTTCATCAAATCAAATGAAGAAGCCATTTGTCGATGATATAATGTGAGCAAGAAGGAGCTTTGGATAAGTAAGAAGACAAGGAGAAGGAATGAGTTGAGAGAGAGTTCCGTCTCTGTTAAGAGATCTTGTTTTTCATTTAACTTCTCCGTTGCTTATAAAAGCAGTGATTTTGCATGCATTAACCATAGCAATCGAGTGCTTACTGGCTGATCATCTATCTGATTTGAAAAAAAACATAGCTGATTAAATGATGCATGTATCTCAACTGTCCACCTAGACTAATGCTTTTTTATTAAGCAGTTGAGATCCGAGGGTTTGAAAATCTGAGTAGTTGCCGTAAATAGCAAAATATTTTGCTAGAAGATTTTCTATTTATATCCCTCAGAAAATTCATCTCATACTTTAATGTTGAGTATAGAGACTTAAATGGCAACTCAGATGAACAGTAAGCTTATTTTGAAATGTTAACGATAACTTTTTCAATAAAAAGCTTTGAGGAATAGAGAGTAGAGAAGCTTATCAAGGAGGATTGATCATGCAGCTGATGATGGGAGGGACTTTGAGCTTGAGGTGTCAGTTTCCTACTAAACTGATGATGTTGCCTTTAACTGATTTGATCAGTTTTGTTGAGCAGCTGCTAATTGACTTTTCGTCAGTTTCCTCTTTTTAAGTGGTCGGACGGGACTAACTTCTTCACTTTCTCTAGAGCTGTTTGACCTTTTCCTTTTAGAAGTTGAACTGATAGTGTCCTAAAAAGGATTAGTTCTGGCTACAGTCTCAGCATGCTTAAGTTGCTTAAGAGCAACTGCTGAGTTTGTCAGCTTCAAGGTGGTCAGCTCTTTAATTCCTCTACAGGATGAGCTGGACTAATAAGAGGAGTAACATAGCCTCTGGACATGAGATCTAGAGACATGGCAGTATCTTCATCGTCTTTTGCTCCACTATATCCACGGTGTTAACTCCTTCGGGTTACCATGATTTGAGTATGGGATAGATCTTGGTCTATCTTTTTAGTGGTACCTGCAGCTTGTAAATACGCCTCTTCTGACTGAATTGGATCAAAATTCAGTTTTAGGCAACATCGATCGATTGGAGTGTTGGCAAACTGCTTTTCAGTTGCAACTCCTTGCGATCTCAAGCTGGCTTGAACATCAGCTAGCATGGCCTTAGCTGGAATGTTGTCATCAAGTCGATGCTTCATAATCTGCTGGACTTGCACAATAGTTGGAGAAAATGGATTTGAAGCTCCAATCCACTTAATACTCCAAGTCTCTTCACGTTGCCAAAAGCTCATGCCATGAAAGGCAGTTAGCAAAAAATGTGACTGGATTGACATAGAATGTCTCCAGTTATACCAGTAAAAGTACTGGTGCAGTTGTTTGAACAACTGATTGTCTTGCTTGGCAACATAAGTGAAGTGAGTGAGAAGGAGATTCGTTACATCCTTCTCAGCACTCTTGACTGTAGAAGGTGCGAATATTGTCTTCAGTCAACTGGAGAGGAGAGCAGGCTCTCCTGAAGTAATCAGCTCCATAATTTGGATGAGGGATTCTGATGAATGAAATGAGCTCATCTGGATCAGTGCAGGGCTTGAAGTCAACTGATGATCCATTTTTAGAGTGTGGAGAGGGAACTTCATTGGCAGTTGAACTACTTGAAGTTGTATTGCCAGTGTTAGCTTTAGATCTCCTCTTCTTCTTGAGTGATTGAAGATGTGCTTTTCCTTTCTTGGAATCCAGTTGGAGATGAGGATTGGTAGCATGACATCATTTGGAAGATTCATCATATCTTCCAGAATCTTGCTCATTCTTAGAACAAGTCCAACCTTGGACTCAAATTTTCTAATCTTCTTTGAGTCGGCGGCTTTGATGACTTGATACTTGAATTGGGAGAAGACAAAATCTGCCCAATTAGCTTCCAATCCTTCAACAAGGTGTATCATTACCTTGTATCTTTCTTGAGTCAATTGACTCAAGCTTCCAATGGCGCCAAACATTATTTTGTTCATGATATCAAGCATAACTCCATACTCGGGCTTCAGATCGGTTTTAGTTTTGGTAAAACTGAATTGCTTTGAGCAAAGTTCAAGAACGCCATTCTTTCCAGTATGGTTCAGCTGAATCTTTCAGATCTTGAACCCTGGAGCCTTTTCTAGGAAGTTGAAAGATTTCTGCAATCTTTCTTTCAGTGATTTGAAGTTTCTTACCTTGAATCACTGATTGTATAACTTTCCCATATGCAGTGACCTTTGCTTGAAGCAGGAACTCACTTATCAAGTCTTGTCTGAAGAATCTTGGAGGAGTTTCAAGGTAGTGCAGAATTCTGGTATTGTGAAGATTGACCAGAAAAAAAGGATTGTTTGATTTCTTAAGAATCAATTGAAATTTATATCTTTCTAGAAATTTATCTCTCATCATTTGCTCTTTGAAAGAAATAAGAGCTTTGGATGATTCAGTCATTTTTAAAAACTTTTGGCCGAGTTTGAATTGAAGCTCTTGAGAGAGAAAGAGAGAGAGAGAGAGAGAGAAAAAGAATACTCTTTTGAAAGATAAATTTTTGAAAGAGTATGAATTGCTTCTTCCGATGTTATTGTTATTGTATTCTCAAAATTTTTGAGCAAGGGGATTTATGAGTGAGGAGAAGGACTCATAAATTTGTTGGTTGAAATAATTAAATGCCCCCTTATCGTTTTCATTTGGCTTTTGATTTTAAGCTCAGGACCAACGGTCAAAAATTAATATATACTGACACAAGCATTTATTCAAGCCAAAAGATTTTTATTAATGAAAATATTTAAGAAATAAACTGATTTACAAGAAGTTTTCCTAAGGCGTCTAGTCAATTGACTTCTGAAACCTTCAGGTCTTCTTGCAATCAGTTTTTCTTTTCTTGTCTCTCCTGCAACTGTCTAGCATGTCCTCATTGCCAGAGGAGTCATCTTCAGATTCTTCAGTTCAAGAAATTACTTCTAGTTGTAGAATTGACTCAGAGAGCAGTTTTACCTGATTTTTCATGCTTTGAACCATTTCTTGAACTACTTTGATGTCTTGCCCAGTTGTTGTTCCTTCGCCTGTTGGGCCTCTCATTGAGTCTTTCTGGCAATCAGTGGATGCTTTCCAGTCGCTTGATCTACACCCAGCTGCTGCTCTGAAACCTGGTATTTTCCAGTTGGTTTCTCAACCGTCTCAGAATGAGTAGGTGATGCTGCTTTCTATCCAGTAGGAACTTTTCTGGAGTCCTTTTGTGCATCATTGCCTTCTCCAGATGACTTATATCTTCGGACAGCAAGGAGGACATCATCTGAGTCAATGTTAGGTCGAATTACTGACTCTGCCATCTTAACTTTCTCTTTCTCTTTTGTTACTGGAGTGGATGGAATTAACTTCTGCCTCAATTGATGTTGTGGTTCTCTAATTAACACAGGAGGCAGTGCTTTTTGTTCCACTTTTGGAATGAAATCGTCAGGATCAATTGGCTGATAGTTTATCTCCCTGGCCATCAGATTGGGAAACGGCTCTTCAAGAATAAAGTTGACTCTGTTGATATAGTACATCTTCTTAGGGAAGCACATTCTGCACTTGGTGTCGTCTTTCACAATGTCTACAAGTCTTTTGAGTTCTCTGAAGAGATATAGGGACCAGTCTACTCTCTTTCCTTCCCAGATGGCTGCGCATAACTGGTATTTGATCTCTGACATCTCATTGTAAATTTCACACAAACCTACCATTGTCTGTATGACCACTGTAGATAACACTTGAAATTCTTTCTGGAATTTGAGTGTTGAGTGGTTGAGATGGAACCTTTCTTCAATGGGATTTGTTGCCCAATGATTGAAGCAAGCTTCAGTGTTTGCTTCTGTGTCTTCAATATTGACTCCTCTTTCAGGTAGATCAAAGATGTTCTTCAGTACTGAAGGAGTAATTTGAACTTTCACACCCCGTACTTCTGTCATGATGAGTAAAGAATCCTTATCACTAAGGCAGTTGAGAAAGAATTCTGCCACTACTTCTAGATAGACCTTTGTGGGAGTAATTTTAGTGTATGTTCTTAGTCCTGCCGATTCGATTAGTACTAGAATAAACTCACCCATTCGTAAGTAATTGGTGAAAAATCTGTAGTTGTCTCGATCCAGGATCTTGTCGTGATATAGATCCTTGTAGAAGACAGATGAATCTTCACCGGTAAATTTGAAGTTGAATTTTCTTCGGTGAACATTTGTAGAGAATTGAGCCATTGAAGAGTTTTGAGAGGCTGGTAAAAATGGGGATTTTGGGTGAATTTTGTAAGAGATTGAATGCTTAGGTTCTTTGATCAGCTGTGCGGAGGATTTGGGGAAAACAGCTAATCTATTTATAGACTCAAGTGAACGGTGAATCTAACGGTAAAAGAATTTGATCAAAATCAAACGGTTCCGATTAATCCGTCGATTTTAATTTTGGATTTGTCCATTGAGATTAATAAGGAGAGAGAGTGGGTCCAATGGTAATATTGAGAAGACATGTCATTTTACCATTCAGTAATAAATTTGATTTTGAACTTATCTGATATTGGCTCTCCTCCAGTCTCCATGTGGCATTAAGCTGCTGACGTCATCAGTTAGCCTTACGACTGATGATCTTCTCGGCTTGGAATGATCTGTTCCAGCTGAAATCTCTTCAACTTTGACTCATTATCAGCTTAAGCTATCTTCTTCAGCTTTGCTCGGCCTAGGCTTGTCAGCTGAAGCTTAGCCTTCTTCAGTCAGTTTTGAATTCAACTGCTCTCATCAGTTGAACATGACTGGTTAAGAATTGATGCCTTCTGAGATTAGTTTACCCATCTTCATTCATCAGCTTCCATGTAGCCTTTACTATTTCCTTAGAACTGATATGGGCTCATCGGTTTAAGCTTCAAAGCTTAGTTAACTGATGCCATCTTGGGTCAGTTCTCATCTTCAGCGGGAGTGCTCCTCTTCACTCATTCTTTTAGCTAATCGTCGTCCACTTTTCACGTCCTCTTTGGGATCGATTTGCACAACTGATGCAAAGAGTAAAGATCCCTTCACTAGATGACATAATTTTTGGATCCAAGAGCAAAGATCTCTACACTAGATGGCTTCGGAGCCATTTGGGAATGGTGGCTTCTATTGCGCCTTCAGCTGGTTCATCAGATGCTCCTTCAACTGATTCTTCAGTTTCTCTATCAACTGATTCTTCAGCTAGTCCATCAGCTGCTGCCTTGGCTCCGACTTGTTCTTTGTTTTCACTGATTCTTCCCCCTATTTCAATTATGGGGTTTGAGGTTTTGCCACAGTTTGTGTCCTCATTGACCAAGTTATCTTCAACTGGTCTAGAATCAGTTTCAATGCCATCTTCTAGTGAAGCTTCAAACTGCTCTGGAACAATGTGATAAACATAGTCCAGCAGGCTTTCACTAGGCAGTGCTTGCTCTGATGTACAGTCTTTCTTTTTGTTCATGTACTTATTAGTAAGCTCATCAAATACCACATGACATCTTACTTCCACAACTAGTGTTCTTTTTTTGAACACTCTGTAAGCTTGTGAATGAGGGACGTTATAGCTGAAAAAGATCCCCTCATCAGCTTTGGCACTGAAAGCTTTCAGCTGGGATTTGCCATTGTTGTGGATATAACATTTGCAGCCAAATATCTTAAAGTAAGAGATAGAAGGCTTACGACCCTTGAATAGCTCGTAGGGCATTTTATCATGGGTGATGATTATGGCACGTCTGTTTGTGTGTGGCAGGCTGTGGTAACTACCTTTGCCCAATAGCATTCAACTATGTTGGCATCTACTACCATTACTCTAGCTGTCTCTTTTAGCGTGTGATTTCTCCTTTTAGCTATGCCATTTTGTTGAGGAGTTCTTGCAGCAGATTGTTCGTGAGTGATTCCTAGTTCACTCAGGAACTTGATCATTTGCTGATTGACAAATTCAGTTCCATTGTTGGATCTTATCCTTTGAACTGATTTTCCCTTGTCAGTCTGCAATCTTCTGATCAATGTTGATAGCTTTTCAAAAGTCTCATCCTTACTTCTCAGGAACTCCACCCAGGTTTACCTTGAGTTGTCATCTACTACTACAAGTGTAAACTTCTTACCTCGGGGGGTTGGTGGCTTCACAGGTCCAAACAGGTCCATGTGTAGCAACTGGAGAATTTCAGTTGTTCCTTGAGGATGACTTCTGTTTTTGAATGACGACTTCACCTGCTTCCCTTTCTGGCATGGTCCGCAGAAGTTAGTTTTCTTGTAGATCTCTTTGGGAAGCCCATCAACTAACTCCTTCTTGGCCAGGTAGTTGATAGTCTTGAAGTTGAGATGGTTCAGTCGTTGATGCCATAGCCAGCTTGCTTTAGTTGATCCTTTGGAGAGAAAGCAAGCTTCTGAATAGCCGATTGACCAGTCAAAAACATAGATATTGCCCTTTCTTACTCCAGTCAGGAGTATGGCTCCAGTTGACTTGTCTCTGATGTCACATGAGCTATTGCTGAAGTCAACTGAGTACCCATTATCATAAAGCTGACTAATGCTCAGTAGTTTGTGCTTCAGTCCTTTAACATGTGATACGCCATTCACGACAACTTTTCTTTTAACCACGAACCCTTCTCCAAAGGTTTAGCTCTTTGAGTTGTCTCCAAAAGTGACCAATGGTCCCTTAACCTCTTTATAACTGTCAAGATCATTCTTGTCTCCAGTCATATATTTTGAGCATCCGCTATCCAGATACCAAGTACCTTTCACCCTTTTCTTGGATAGGATGCTCTTTCCCTGCAAAGCAAAAGTCAGGTTTTAGGTACCCGCATTATATCCGGTCCTGAAAGGTTAATCAAGTGTTTGAGAATCCACATTCGCCATACTTTTGGCTTTCCTTTTCCAAGAGATCCTTCAGAATTAGATCTCTGGATCAGCATTGGACTTCTTGTAACTCTTCGACTGAGAGTTGAGTCCTGTGATCTATACCTCCGATGAGATTTAGAATAGAAGACTTCAACTAATATCTTCTCATCTTGTGACCTTGATACTTTTTGTCCTGGCCAATTTCTTTTGACCTTTTGACTCTGAGCTTTTTGGCATTTATGATATGGCTAATTGGCAAACCAGTTGTAACTAGGATTGAATCTTGATTCATCCCTTGAGTTTAAAAACTCATTGTACTAGGTTGCAAGGTCACTTGGAGTGAACTCCTTCAGAGAGATTGGATTATGTTGTCGTGCATAATAAAATCTTGTGTGTACATTTCCTTTGGGGTTTGAAGAACTCCCAGGTTGAAATGTATTGGAGGAGTTTCTAGATCTTTGAACTAATGGCCTATTTTAAGCTGATGTCTTTGTTTGAAAGGCTGGCCTTGGGTGAACTTCATGTCACAGTTGAGCTGATGGCCTGGTATGGAATGGAGGCCTTTGAAAATTTGTCCTTTGATGAGCTTTAGATTTCGATCGAGTAGTAGATCTGGAGTGCTTAGCTGATCTATGTTGAACTGGTGGCTTTGACTGAGCACCAAGCCTTTGAAATACTGACTGTCTTCGAGTTGCCCTTCTCGATTGATCTGTCTGATCTTTAGGCTGAGCTTGAGGAGTTTCCAAGATGCCCTTGTCTTTGGCCTCCTCAATTGGGGGGGCTGAGTAAGTCTTGTGAATCCTTTTAGGATTTTAGATTCACAGCTCTGTACAACTGCCTTGCCTTTCTCTGCGGCAGTGTACTTACTATATCCTAGCCCTCGACTCCTAGCTTCAATTCTCTGATGACTCAAGATTTCATCTAGAGTCCGGGATCCCTTCTTGAACTTGAGGGTTAATTCCTCTTTTTTAAGAATTTTTAGCTTAAGCTGCTCATTCTCAGCTTCCAGTTCAGCATTTTTCAGCCTCAGCTGATCCATTTCTGTTGACTGAGCATCAAGACTTTTCAGTCTTTCATTTTCAACGCTTAGCTCATCAACTTTACTTCTTAGCTCATCATTTCACCCTTTAGTTCAATATACATACTTGATACATAAGCTAACTGATCTTCTAGGATTCTTAACTGTTCATTCCTAGATATTGAAGCTTCATATATGTGATAGAAAGTGGTTATTGAGTCAGACTAACTAACCTCTTCTTCTTTGTCGACCATGAGGCATAGCAGAGCTTCATCATCAGAGCTATAGCCGTCTGAGTCAATTTCAGATAGGTAGTCTGAATCGTCAAGCATGACAGTTTCAGAATTTGCGATCATTGCTTTCCTTTTGAAGAAGCTTCTCCTCACTTTGGCCTTTTTATCTTCAGGAAGCTCTGGACACTCGTATCTGTAGTGTCTTTGCTTATGGGAGTGGAAACATTCTTCTATGTTCCTGTTTGCCATCCTGAATTATTCAGCTGGTCGATCAGCTGGCTGCTGGTTCCTCTCTCCCTTAGCAGTTTCATCAGCTTGGGGTTGAGTTGATTGTTGATCTCTGACTTTTCTAAGCTTCTCTAGCAATCTTATCATTGACTGGATTTGCTCGTTTATATCCTCAGTCAGGATCTCCTTTTTATTGGTTGACTCTCTCCTTCGGTCAGTCACCGATTCCTCTGGATTCTTTCTGACAGATGAGCCTCTTGGTCGGAAGTTGTTTCTTCCGTGGGCTTCTCTGAACCGATTTCTTTCAGCATAGAAAGAAGCATCATGAGAAGAGAAAGTGGATGCTTCTCTTTTTCGGTTCAGGTTGTACTCATGAGCTTTGAGAGATCCAAATAACTCTCTGGGAGTAATGCTATTTAAGTCTCTCGACTCTTTAATAGCAATAACTTTCATATCCCATTCATCAGTGAGATTATCAAGAATTTTTGAGTTCATCTCACTATTGGCATAATTTCTTCCCAGATTGTTCATCTCGCTTATGATGCCAAGAAATCTTATTTCTAGGCTCGAGATGCTTTCTTCCGGCTGAATTTTGAAAGACTCATACTTGTCAATTGCCAGCTGGAGCTTGTTTCCTTTGATGGCCTCGGACTCTTTGCATAGATCTGCAAGCAAGTGCCAAATCTCCTTCGCTGTTCTGCAGTTTTTAGTGTCTTTCATGCGATCCTCATCTAGAGTTTGAAAAAGTGCTGCTTAAGCAACAAACTCTAGATTCTTCAACTTCTTCTCTTCACCCGTGAGAAGATGAGTTGGTTTTGGGATCCTGGCCGATTGGTTGACATCTATGATGTGGGCTTCGTTGTGCATCATAATGGTGAATGGACCGTCTTCGATCACCTCCCACATATTCTCATGGATGGAGCATAGATGAGCTTTCATCATCCTGATCCAATTGTCATAGTTCTCAACTGAAAAGAGAGGTAGCTTATGGTTTCCCATAGCTTGAAATGTTAGCACAAATAAACAGATCTGATTTAAATGATCTGCAGAAATGGCTGATCCTTAGAACCAACCGCTCCGATACCACTTGTTGGTCCCGGTGTGAGTCTATGTCAGTTTAGAGGGAGGGTGAATAAACTGACTTCAAAACTTTAAACTGATGCGGAATAGATAGGGCCCTGACTCGCTTTCAGTGTTTTATCTGTGGTTTCTTAATCAGTTGAGAAATCCTGACTACAGCTTAGCTGATGAGCTGATCAGTTAGAACTGATAGCTTGAAGACTGAGCTTAGCTTGTCAGTGCAGCCTGTATGTATGAAGGTGTGCAGTATAAGAACATGCAGAGCTGAAAGTAATAAGAATAGCACACACAAGACTTTATAGAGGTTCAAAGCTTTCTACTTCTACGTCCTCTGTTCCTTCCGCAAAAGGGCAATCCACTATGCAAGTGTAAAGTTTCTTTATTACAATTACACAGTCAAGAATTTCTGTTGGACCTGAAAACGGCACCCTTCAAACCGAGCGCGGCCTTCTTTCCAACTGTTGATGTCCCAAAAGAACGAACCCGTCAGTACACGCCCCTTCTCAGTCAGTTTTTGGGACGACATCTCACACTTACCGATCCCAACTACTCGCTGGGACTTTAGGTGCTATTGTCCGTCTTTACACAATTTTAGATCTCGCTCGATCTTCAAGAAGGCGGTCTTGAATCTGTTATCAACCCGGAATGCTCCTTTAGCTTGAACTGAGTGGTTGATCTTTGAGGGACTGAACTGAGAAGCTTTGCTCTTGCTGGAATTCTGCGTCAGCTTAGTGGCTATCTTTAGACTTGAAACATACCTTTTCAGTTGAGACTTTTTGCCCTTAAGAGTATTAAGCTTTGAGGAGGAAGAAAGAATAGCTTGTTCTGCAAAATAGCAAAAGTTAGATTGGAGAAAGTCTTCTCTTTTTTTTGGTTGAGTTCACTCCCTTTTAAATATATGAGTGATCTTTTGACCATTGTGATTGGTGAATATCCTGAATTCACCAGCGGCATTTTAATGCTCGTAGCCGTTTAAATCTTTTAATGAACTAGCCATTTGACTTTAATGACTTCTGCTCTAAGATCATCAGGATCTTATAAAGATTTCCTGTCAAGATCTTCATTGTTTGCTTGTCAGAGAGAGCAGGTGATTCGGCTATCAATTTTGGGCATTCAACTGATGGGCTTTTAGCTATCTCAGCCTTCGGCTCTGAGATTGTCCAATTGGTAGATCCTCCACTGCCTTGAGCTTCAGTCCTGATATGGTCCAGTTCAGCTGACTTGGCGGCTTAGCTTCAAAAAGCTTTCAGTTCTGGACTATCAGTTGGTTACTTGTTTGAGCTTTTCTCTCTTTGAACTGATCTATGGTTAGTTCAGTATTGGCTCAAAGGTTTTTAGAGATTTCTTCCATCTAACTGATCTTTGATCAGTTTAGGGTTAACCCTTTGTAACTGACTGATATTTGATCAATTCAGTTTGAGCTTTCAAGTTGGCTCTGTTCTCATCAGTCTATCTTAGCTTTCTTCTAGGACTGATGATTACTCATCTATGGATGCCTACCAGTCTCCAAAGTTCTCTTCCCCCCTTATAGCTTTTCTTAAGCTTTGAAGAGTTGACTCTGACTGGTCTGATCAAGGAAACCTTTTAAGCTGGTTGACCATGCTTCAAAATAGTTGTCTCTCATTTCAGCTAGACTAATGTCTGAAGTCTTACTTGGTCATTACCCCTGATTTCCAGTTTTTCATAACCTGCAGTTTTTCATTAAATCATCATACATGTTTTGACATTTCATCAAAACTATCAGTTGGGATTTTCCCAACAATTTTCCTAACAGACTTTATCACCAATTTCAAAGCCTAGTGGTTGCTCGAGATAAATGTACTCCTTAAGCATTCCTTGCAAGAATGCATTCTTGACGTCCTTTTGGTAGACTGTGAAGTTAGAGTGAGCTGCATAGGTGAAGAATAGTTTGATAGCTTCCAATCTTGCAACTGGTGCCAATGTCTCATCAAAGTCGATCCTTTCACTTTAAGAGTACCCCTTGGCTACCAATCTTGCCTTGTTCCTTGTGATCATGCCTTGTTCGTCTAGTTTGTTGCGAAAAATCCATTTTATACTTATGACATTTTGGGTTTTTGGCCTGTCAACAAGAAACCACACATTGTTTCTTATGAAATGGTTCAGTTCCTCTTGCATCACCATGATCCAATCTGAATCTTCAAGAGCTTCCTTGATGTTTTCTGGTTCAGTTTGAGATATAAAGCATGTGAATAGCGTATGCTCAGTTGAACTTTTGGTTTGGACAAGGCTTCTTGGATCGCCGACAATCTTGTTAGGTGGATTGCTTCAGAGCCATTTGGGCAAATTAGCTTCAGCTGGATCTTCTGCTGCTTCTTCAGCTTGTCCTTCAGCTGATTCTGCAGTAATACTTTCTTCAGTTGCTTCAGCAGCTTCATCAGTTCTTCCCCCTGCTTCAGTTATGGGATTTGTGGTCTCAGCACGATTTGTATCCTCATCGACCACGTTGCTTTCAGCTGGTCTAGTGCCAGTTTTATTATTTTTTTCTAGTGAACCTTCAAATTGCTCTGGAACAATGTGATCAACATAGTCCTGTGAGTTTTTAGTTTCACTCGGAAGTACTTGAACTGATGTATCATTTAATTCCTTGTTCCTGTACTCATTAGCAAATTCATCAAATATCACATTACATGTTATTTCCACAACAAGAGTTCATCTATTGAACACTCGATAAGCTTGTGAATGAGGGGAATTATATCCAAGAAATATTCCCTCATTAGCTTTGGCACTGAAAGTTTTAAGTTGAGTCCTGCCATTGTTGTGAATATAACATTTGCAACCAAATACTTTAAAGTATGAAATAGAAAGCTTACGACCCTTATACAGCTCCTAAGATGTTTTGTCATGTGTACTGATGATGGCACTCCGATTTTGAGTGTGGCACGTTGTGTTGACTGCTTCGGCCCAATAGCTTTCAGCTATGTTGGCATCAGTTACCATTGCTCGAGCTACTTCTTTGAGTGTTCGGTTTTGCCGTTCAGCTACATTGTTCTATTGTGGATTTCTTATAGCTGAGTGTTCATGAGTGATTCCCAATTCACTGAGAAAGTTGATCACTTGTTGGTTGACAAATTTGGTTCCATTGTCGGATCGAATTCTTTAAACTGATTTATCTTTTTCAGTCTGTAACCTTTTGATCAACGTTGATAGCTTGGCATAAGTTTCATCTTTGCTCCTCAAGAACTCCACCTAAGTATATCTTGAGAAATCATCAACTACTACAAGCGTGAATCTTTTATCTCTTGGAGTCGATGGCTTGACTGGTCTAAATAGGTCCATGTGTAGCAGTTGCAAGTTGGCAGTTGTTCCTAGGGGATGAATTTCGTTCTTGAAAGATGACTTCACTTACTTTCCTTTTTAGCATGGTCCGCAGACACCAGTTTTCTTGTATATCTCTTTAGAAAGCCCATCAACTAGCTCTTTCTTTGCCAGATAGTTGATAGTTTTAAAGTCGAGGTGGTTCAGTCATCGATGCCATAGCCAACTTGCTTCAGTTGATCCCTTTGAGATAAAGCAAGCTTCTGAGTAGCCGGTTGACCAATCAACAATGTACATATTGCCTCTTCTTATGCCAGTTAGGAGGATTGCTCCAGTTGACTTTTCTCTAATATCATATGAGCTTTTACTGAATTCGACTGAATAGCCATTATCGTACAATTGACTGATGCTCAACAATTTGTGCTTCAGTCCGTCCACATGAGACATTCTGTTGACTACAACTTTTCCCTTAACCACGAACCCTTCTCCAATAGTTCAGATCTTGGAGTTGTCTCTAAATATGACAAGTGGACCTTTGACTTCTTTGTAGCCTTCTAGATCTTCTTTGTCTCCAGTCATGTGTTTGGAGCACCCACTATCTAGATACCAAATGTATTTATTTTTTTCATCGATAGGATGCTCTTTTCCTGCAAAGACAATGATTAGAATTTAGGTACCCATATAATATTGGGTCCTTATTGACTAATTAAATGCTTTGGGATCCAAATTTGCCAAGCTTTTGGCTTTTCAACAGGTAAAGAACTTTTAAACTTTGATCGTCTGATCCTTTTTGCCTTTTTTTCAACTATTCTTCTGTGAGTTGAATCAGTTGAGTTGTACCTATGATGAGAGTTAGTAGGATAGAACAATTAAATCATAACTCTCTAATTTTGAGCTTGTTTAGCTCTCCCATAAGGCTAATGTTTAGTGTGCCTCCAGTTAATCCCACTTGGATTGATTCTTGGTTAATTCCTTGAATCCAAGTACTCATCATATTGGCTCACGAAAGTACTTTTCTAAGCTCTCCTTTGAGGATTCTGGTGCCATCCATGCTGGTTGTATCTTGGTGATTGATAAGTTTGAGGTATTGACTGAGTATTCCTTTTGAATTCAGTTGGCCTGTCAGTTCTGTTTACTGGTGGCCTGGATTGGGCTTGTGGCCTTTGGTAAGCTAATGATCTTGGATCAGCTGAAGATCTCTGATGAACTGATGGTCTTGATTGACCTGGCGGCCTTTGATGGGCTGATGATCTCAGTTGGACTGACGGCCTTTGTTGAACTGGTGGCTTTGACTGAGAGGATTGTTTGAACTGCTGTTTTGGCTGAGCTTGAGGGGTTTTTAATATCCCTTTGCCTTTGAATGGTTCAGCTGGCTGAGGTTGAGCTGCTCTGGTGAATCCTTTTATGATTCCTTTATCACTGGATTGAGCAACTGCCTTTTCTTTCTCTGCGACAGTAAACTTGCTATATCTAAGCCTCGGACTATCAGTTTCAATTCTCTGATGACTAAGGATTTCATCAAGAGTTTGAGATTCCTTTTTAAATTTCCTGGATCTCTTGCTTAAGCCTCTTATTCTCAGCTTCTAATTCAACAGTACTCAACTTCAATTTCTTAAATTCCACCAACTGAGCTTCAAGATAATTCATCCTTTTATGATCAATGCTCAGTCTTCTAACTCTATCCCTTAGTTCATCATTTTCTTCCTTCAGTTCAACATGCATGCAAGATATTAAAGCTAACTAATCTTCTAGCATTCTTAATTGTTCATTTAATTCATTGCTAGAAATAGAAGCTTTATGTATATGATAAAATGAGGTTAGAGAGTCAACTGTACTAACCTTTTCTTTATTATCAGCCATGAGGTGAACAGAGCTTCATCATCTGAGCTATAGCCGTCAGAGTCGATTCCAGATGGGTAGTCTGAATCATCCAGCATGACATTCTCAGAGTTTGCAATCATAGTTCTCCTTTTGAAGAAGCTTCTCTTCACCTTGGCCTTTTTATCCGCAGGGAGCTCTGGACACTCATATCTATAGTGTCCTTGTTTGTGGCAGTGAAAGCATTCACCTAAGCTTCGGTTGGCTCCTCTAGATTCTTCAGCTGGCTGCTAGTTTCTTTCTCCTTTCGGGACTTCATCAGTTTGAGATAAAGCTGATTTTTGATCTCTGATTTTCTTCATATTTTCAAGCAACCTTGTTACTGACTGGATTTGATCATTGATATCTTCAGTCAGGTTTTTCTTCTTTTCAGTTGTGTCTTTCCTTCGATCAGTTGCCGATCCTCATTGGTTCTCTTTGGCTGGTGAGCTCCTTGGTCGGAAGCTATTTCTTCCTCGAGCTTCTCTAAACCAGTTTCTTTCGCTATAGAAAGCTACATCTTGAGCTGATGATATAGATGCTTCTCTTTTCCGGTTTAGGCTATACTCATGAGCTTTGAGTGAGCCAAATAGTTCTCTGGGAGTGATGCTATTCAAGTTTCTTGATTCTTTGGTAGCTATCACTTTCATATTCCATTCTTTTGTGAGATTGTCTAAAATTTTAGAATTCATCTCACAGTTGAGATAGCTTTTTCCTAGGTTGTTCATCTCGCTTATTATGCCTAGAAATTTTGTTTGAAGGCTCGAGATGGTCTCTTCAGGTTGCATCTTGAAGGACTCATATTTGTCGACTGCCAGCTGGAGCTTGTTTCCATTGATGGCTTCGGACTCCTGGTAAAGATCTGCTAGCAAGTCCCATATCTCCTTGGCAATTCGGTAGTTTTTAGTATCCTTCATCCTATCTTCATCTAGAGTTTGAAATAGTGCAGCTTGTGCAACGAACTCTAGGTTTTTCAACTTCTTCTCTTCACATGTGATAAAATGAGTTGGCTTCGGGATCCTAGTGGGTTGATTAATATCAACAATGTTGGCTTCATTATCCATCATAATGGTGATTGGATCTTCTTCAATAACTTCCAACATATTTTCGTGGATCGAGCAGAGATGCGCTTTCATTCTCCTGCTTCAATTATCATAGTTCTTAACTGAAAATAGAGGTAGCTTATGGTTTTCCATAGCTTAAAATGTTAACATAGATAAGTAGATCTGATTCAGTTGATCTGCAGAAACGGCTGATCCTTAGAATCAACCGCTCTGATACCACTTGTTGGTCCCGGGCGAGTCGAAGTCAGTTTAGAGGGGGGGTGAATAAACTGACTCAAAAACTTTTAAATGAAATGCGGAATAGATAGGGCCTTTGAGTCGCGTATGAAACTTATCAATGTTAGTCAGTTGAGAAGATCAGTTGTAACAGCCCGGTCCCGAGAGAGGAAGTTAACGAATGGGGACGGGTGTCAATTGAGGAATTAATACAAGAATGAAAGATTATCAAAGAAGGTTTATGAACGAAGGCATACTTTCAAAAGATAGGTGATAATACTCGGGTTTACTTGAATAAGAAAGAAACATGCTTAGCGAAATGAAAAGACTGACTAATCAGATACCAATAAGCATAGACCCATTTATAGGTCAAAGTGAATAAACAGATATCAATGCGCAAGCCTCTTCATAGGCGAAAGGAAACATACTCGAGAAGCAGGGATAGGACTTAAATATGTATCATTTATATATAATCATGTCTGGGGAATTCGTAGAATCTCGAATAACATAATATAACTTAAGAATTATAACGAGTGTATCAAAGTAGCAGAAACATCATGGAATTTTAAAAGAAACTTATACTATAGCAAAACAATCTTGGCAGCCAACCCACATCCACAGCCACCATCATCCTCAACATCTCATCCTGAAAATATTTGAAAACGAGGGCGTGAGCACTAATGTACCCAGTGGGTTTTAATAAAAACACTTTAATAAACTTCAAGATATCCAATAATAAACTGACGGTATATGGAGAGCAAAATGCAAAAGCCCTCTCCATATCTGTAAAACTTTTTCTTTACTTTTGGGCCTAACCTTGGCTCAAACATGATGTCAACTACACCCTTAGGCATGCCATAGGATAGAAGAGGGGTTATCTCAAATATCCAAACGAGTTTGTGAGAGATTTAACCCAACAGTAACTCACCTTAATGATCAAAGATCATGAAATCTGAGCTCAATTCCTAGTTATAACATAACTACGTTCTCCTTTTCTTAACTTAACTTCCTTAACCTTCCTTCATTATCCTTAATCCTTAACTCAATTCCTTAGCTTCCTTAACCTTACTAGAATTATCGAGCTTAGAGCAAACGTCTAAGGCTAATCCTTTAATCAAGCATGATTTCGGCCTATAAGGGATTTATTACTATCTTAAAGGCAATGCTTAGCTAAATAAACTTTAGCAAAATCCAACATTCAGATACGAGGAAATGAACGTGCATAAATATAAATTGCAATTAAGGCAATTCTAATTATCTCATGCTATAAACAATACTTAATCATTTCTAGCAGCATATCTAAACATGCTCGAGAGCTCAAATAATACATAATATCTTCCTTTCCTTCCTTCCTTGTATAGAGATCAATCAGGCAGAGCAAAAATGTTTTATTGGATATTTAATTTGCCCTAACATGCTTCTAAAGCTTAATAGCTCAAACTTTTAGATGAGTATAGATTTACCCACCTTAACTACTAGACAGAAGATGAAGCAACGAGCTGATGATCCTTCTCTGAATTTCCACGGGGCTCACTACCTCCTACAAAAGTTGAATCATCGACTTAACGGCTTCTTTCGAAGATTATAACAACTAAAATAAAATTAAACAATATCTAGCTTATCCACCCTTAACTAGGACTTAAACATATATAGCACGACTTTAGAACCTTTAGAAAACACGAGGATTTGAAAGACTCGAGTTTAGAACATGATTAAAGACAAAATATGGCGGTAAAGGCACTGCACGGGCCGTGCAAGCATAGCACGGGCCGTGCTAATTAATAGGGTGAGAAATAAAATGCCCAGACTTCCGACACGGGTCGTGCAAGCCTTGCATGGTCCATGCGGTTCCTTCAGAACTTAGGGCCGAGAGTTTTGCATGGCTTTTCATGGGCCGTGCAACCCTTGCACGGTCCGTGCTTTTTCACGAACCTCCAAAACTTTCGATCGAAGTGTTGGTCGAGGTGTTATTCATTCACCTCTCTCTTTCCTCGACGTTTTAAACTTAAAAACAAGCTTAACACTTTGCAAAAATCTAGAAATGAACATGCTTTAATCTTGAAAAGAAATCGACATTATAACGGAATAACATGACAATCCTCCTTGAATACTTAGAATAAATGATGAAATCTTAAATATGAAACTTAAACGGAACTAAAATGATAATATCGAGACTTGCAACAAAGAATAATGACGAAAACATAATAACGAGAATATAAACGAGCAATATATCGGAAACGCTATTAACTTGGAATTTCAACAAGAATCAAAATACTAAACTTTAGATGAAAATAAACGAATAATAACAATGCACATGAAGAACGCGATGAACGGAAAATAAATACGGAATTTAACAGATATGAAAGAAATGGATTCTAGGCCGATGAACAAGAATGGACGGAATTAGATGTGTCGAAGGAAGGTGGCTAGCCCGGCGTCTCGTCGAGTCACAACGGTGGCAGAGCCACCGCTATGACCCAACGGTGCCCCTAGCACCTTCCCTCACTGCATCCCTTCCACGCTACTCCACTCATCATCTCGAAGAAACACTCACGAAGAATGTCCCTCGCTTCGATAGAACTTTGACTTTCTCGACTCAGAACTTTCCCACTCTCTAGAAATGAAGTGAAGAGTGAATGGTGTGAAAATGAGTGAGGGGTGGAGTCCTATCTATAGGAAAATCTTTAGCTTCCAAGGGAAACCACTTCAGTACAAAAATACTGCAAAAGTTACCCTGGGTTCAGTTAAAAGCTGCTTTATTAGATGTCGAGGTCCAAATGACCCCAGACACGAAATCTGAAATTGCCGGGAGACTCGTTGGCTCGAATACTAGTGAACCAACCTGACTTGGGATAAAGATGGGGTCGTCAGAAGAAAAACGAGCCAAGATTCCTTTTTCAAAATTACTTTTTACTATTCACCCAGACTGACAGATTTTGCTCCCGAGCGTTCGATTGACGTCAGAATGGAAATCCGTGAACGTGAACGGATTACTTGAGTCATTTCCCATAAGAGAGGCCTAAATACGAACGCACACAAAAGTTACTATTGATTTATCCTTTAAATACGTTTTTCATCATCGGGAGCTCAAACGACTTCAGATTTAAAATCCGAAAACACTGGCATACTCCTTGAGTTAAAACCTTTCTAAAAAGACTAAAATCGACCATAACTGAGTTAAGATAAAATTTTCAAAAAAAATGACTTTACGAAAAATGACCCCTAAAGTCGTGACTGACATCTGACTTCACTTAAACCTTATTTAAATTTCTTCCTTAACCTCTTAATTACTCTTAACAATCCTCTAAACCTTATCTAAAATTCTGGGATTTTACATCAGTTGACTCAAAGGTGCAGCTTGTGTGAACAGAGTGTGCAGTTGTAAAGATATGAAAATAGAGAGCAATAGGTACAACACAGCAATTTATAGAGGTTCGAAGCTTAAACTTCCATGTTCTCTCTTTCTTACTGAAAAGGATAATTCACTATGCAATGGTAAAGTTTCTTTATTACAATTACACAATGAAGACAGGTTGAACCTGGAAACGGCAACTCTCGCAGAGTCACGATCGTGTTTTTAACTGATGTTGTCCCAAAAACGGCAATTCTCATAGAGCTACAGTCTCCTCAGCCGGTATCGACAGCTCACACTTGCAGTTCCCAACTACTGGCTGGGGAGTTAGGTGCTATTGTCCGTCTTTAAAATATTTTAGATCACTTTCAATATTCAAGAATACAGTCTTGAAACTGGTATCAACTGTTGTGCTCCTTGAGTTGAGCTGAGTAGTTGATCATTGAATATCGTGAATAGAGAAGCTTGCTCTTGGTGGATTCTTCAACATCTAGCTGATTAATTGACTCTTTGATATCTTCTTCTCAGTTGGGACTTTCGCAGCTTTTGACAGTGCTTGAAACTTGAGCTGGGGGGGGGGAGGGGAGAAAGAAAGCTCAGTTGTATGTATTTACAAAATAGCAAGAATTAGGATGGTTAAAGTCTTGAATTAGATGAGATTCACTCTTCTTATATAGAGGAGTGATCTTGTGACCGTTGGGTTCCACCGATCATTAATTTTGTTGATATATCGATGATAGTTGATTCTTGTAGCCGTTGAAGCCTGTTTGAATTAGCCGTTGCTCAGCCAATCGATCACTGTAGAGTATTTACTCTAAGATCTTCTTCATTAATGTCAAGATCTCTGGTTGAGCATTAAATGCGGAAAACTTCAGTTGGCAGACTCTTCAGCTGCTCAGCTTCTAGTTCTGGACTCCAGCTGGCAGTTCTCCAGCTGTTCATCTTTTAGTTCTCGACTAGTCCAGTTGGCAGTTCTTCAGCTGCTTATCTTTCAGTTCTGGACTGGTCCAGTTGGCAGTTTCTGTACTTGGCAGCTTGGTTCGGCTACAACTTCAGTTGGCTGTTCTTCTGAGCTCTTTTGCCAGTTTGACTGATCACAACTGCTTGACTTGTTGGTCAGTTTGGCTGGTCTTATCTTGAGCTTATTTTCCAGTTCAAATGTTAACAAACTGATGAATAGTTTGTCAACTTGACTGGTCTTATTTTGAACTTGTTCAGCAGTTGATGTTATATTTGAGCTTTAAGCTGGCTGACTCTAGTTCTGGCCATCAGCAGTTGGTTTGACTCTTAGCTTCAGTTCGACTGCTGTTTGACTTTTGGCCATTAGTTGGATGCTTCCAGTCTTCAGTTTTAATTGACTTGTTGTCAATTTCTTCAATCAGCTTGATTTCTCTTCCAGCTTAACTGACTCGACTGTCAGTTTGATTGAAGCTGAATTGAGTTTTGTGCCTTAACCCTTAGTTGGGTTATTTTCTAACTGGTTGATGCATCCCTTCAGTTGGGTTGACCATGCTCCAATGCGGTTGACTTCTAGCTTCAGCTAAGCTGTTTTTAGAGTCTCTTTTTGGTCAGTTTACTGTTTCCAGCTTAGAACTCCTGCAGTTTTTTAGAAGAGGTTTCTACATGTTTTAACATTTCATCAAAACCAACGTCAGGGGTTTTCTTGACAGTTTTTCCTAACAAAAAACATGTTAAATATTTTAATAGCATTGTTTACGCAATAATTGGATGTTTGAGGCTTCATGCATAGAGGAATTCGGACTTACAAGCATAGACGGTTTACTTTGTGACTAAATGTCTAGATAAGTAACCGTAAAGTATTTATGTGATCACATTGGGTCTCTCATCCAATGAAGAAGAGTAAGCTTTGTTATAAAGTAAGTTCATGGTTGTTTTCTATGATTTATGCAATATAATAGTTTTAAAGCGTGAAAGTATGACTTGGATGAATATTAATGCCCACTGAGTATTTTATGGCACTCAACCTAAATATTTTCAAATATTTTCAGGTTCTGGAGATCGAGCTAGTTGATGACGAGGTATTGGAGTGGGTTTAATGATTTGCCCTTATGTGGTTTTTACTTAAAACCATCTTTAAACTTATGTTTGTATGTTAATATTAAATGCTTCCTAAATACTCTGTAAAACTTTTAAGTTTGAAAGTTATAGACCCGACTGGTCAGTTTTTTATTGTATATACAAATATTTTGAATGTATATAAGGGTTGGCCCTGGAATTTTTGAATGAGTGACCTGATTGACTATGTATATTTTTTTGTTGACAGGTTATAATTTGGTTATGTGCGAGTCAATTATTTTGAAAAGACTTGTTGAAAGTTGACTTTGAGAACGCCTAAGTGTATGGTTTGAACATTTTTTAAGTTGAGATGCTTCCCATTTACAAATTATTTATAAAGTTAAATCTATTTTTTTAAAGTGTTTATTACGTAAGCATGTACATATGTCTTTTGATGACGTTTTGGTCCTATTGGGACTGGGGCGTTATATAAGATTACTTTCCAAGACCACATTCCTTGTTAACCAAACAAGGCCTTTGTGTTTTCTTATTCTCATGTAATTTCATCACGTCAAAATGAAAATAGTGTGATGCTAATATGAACATATAATCATGCTAAAATGAACACGCAACACATGTTATTAAGAGTAAATTTATATGTTAACATAGTAGTGTTAATTATAAATGGCCAAGAAAAATTTAGGATGAAGAATATTCTTGAAGAAGAACGAATCAGCATGGGGGCGAAAATGGGAGAGGAAAATTGAAGAATGCCACCCTAAAAAATGGGAGAATTTTATTGGGTACAATCAATGAAAATTGTAAATTTATTCATGAATATAAGTTGCATGGGAAAATAAGGCATAAACTTGAATGTAATATTACATTCTTTGTACATTTTATAAGTGTTTCTATTAATTACTTAACTATAATTTAATTATATTATTTATGCAAATTATTTAATATAAATTATTTATATATTTGTCATCGTACATCACGCGGGATATAATATTAATTTTTTATAATAATAGCAACAAAGCACACGCGTTACAAATATCTACTTTTAGTGGCTATAATAAAGATTTTTTAGTGACTATTAAAAGACATTTAAAAGACAAAAAAAAAACTTTCCAATTTTGTTATTTTAGCAAAAAAAAATTCACCAATGCACGAATTTTTAACTGGAATAATCAAGTCCCCGTAACAAAATAAATAAATTTATGACATCTAATTACGTACACTAATTCACTAAACTATGTCAAAATGCATGATTTACCTAACCATAAAAGAAGTGTCTACCGTGTGACGTGTCCATGTTTCAATTTTGATCGAATTTACACATTGAGCAAAATAAAGTACTTGATTGCTAAAATTCTAGTAAAATTAATATATTTTCTTTTTGGTAAAGAATCAACTAAAATAGCAATTCCATACAAAGGTTCGGATATTTTTTTACCATTAAGCCCTATAAATAAGAATTAATAGACAAGTCAACTAAAAGAAAGAATTAAAAAAATGTAAAATTAACAACTAAAAAAAAAGAACAAGTAAATTAAATGACCAATGTGAGTGACTACTAAATTAAGCCATAAAATGAAGTAATTTAACCACACAATTTAAGCAAAATATAGGGAAAAATTAAATTAAAGATTACAGCAAAAACAATTATAAGGACAAATAATTGTTTTGTTACCTAATGAAATCCTAGCCAGACTGTGGAAATCTAAAAGGCTGGAAACGTTGTATTAGAATCTAGAAGCGATTAAAATGATGGTAATTTGATTTACGAGTAGTTAAAGTGAACGTTTTCCATTGGAAATATGAGTTAGGATTACATAAATTTATGCTTATTCATAGCATTACAACTCATAACCGTCCATAAATATAATAGTAATAGTAGTGTATAACTCATTCCATTCATGGAAGTGCGGCATGACCAGGTGCACCATCGTCATCGCCACGGCGGCCGCCGCCGTGCCTCTTGCCACCACCACTTTTACGGTTTCCAATGCTGCCAGTTCCAACTTCACTCCCACCATTTGAGCCATCCCCTCCGGTACCAACTCCTCCGCTGCCAAATCCTCCGTTACCAACTCCGCCGCTGCCAAATCCTCCAAATCCGCCGTAGCCACCTTTATATCCACCGAAGATGCGAGGATAAGGGCGGAAGTGAGGACGGAAAAATGCCGCCTCCATGTCAGCTGGCGGCATGCTCCTGCCATTGATGGCGCTGGCAAATGCTGCGATAGCCACTAGGAACACAATCTTGGTTGCCATTTTCATTTTTCTTCTTCTTCTTCTTCTTCTTCTTCTTCTTCTTCTTCTTGTGTTTCAGTATTAATGGATTGTATGATATATGATGCTGAATGAAGAAGATGGGATGGAGGTGTGGTTTATATACAGTTAAGACTAGAATAGTTGGTAGTCATTCCAAATCTGTGCTTCCACTTGCAACCCAACTGCATTAATCCAGAGCACACATGTTCATTTCATTTTAACCTGTTCGTGTTCGCTCACCGACTTATTATCCAACTACAAATTCTGCTTCACTTTCAAATTTGGTTGAGAACTGTTGACAAACCATACACAAATGCACAAGCACAATTGAGTGATGCAATGCCATAATTCGGGCAATTGGAATAAATGTGATACAAAATAAATCCAGAATTTTTTTTTTTAAAAAAAAAAATGTAACTCAGATGTAGATGCATGGCCTAATACTGCAAATTTGGTGATACATAGTCATCGGTCACCCTCTCGTGACAGATGTAGATGCATGCGCGTTTAAAGAGGTCTGGTGCGATGTCCTCTTGCTCGGCCACAAAGGAGAGCGTTTCTTGGAATGGGAAGCTCGTCTCGGTATGATGTGGATGTTGTATGAACCTTAAGGTAGAATTGCTGACCTAAATACTGCCTCGCCCAGTCTTCAGATCTTATGTTCCACATTCCCACGTTGTCCAAAGCTATGTATATGGCAGTCCATGATTTCGGATACACCTGCATTGCATTGCATCGCATCGCATCACATCATACTAATTAGTGGAAATGAATAATATCAAAATTCAAAATCAATCATTACATTAATTAGTCTATACCTGAGTGGTGCAGCGGGCAACCGTGTCTTTCAAGTTGTAGCGTGCTCTACTTGCTTCAGTCCACTGACCTCCATCCATACTATTTCATTCATTTGCATAGTTATAGTTAGCAAACCATATTTCTAATGCTGATCTCATATACATGCATTCATTCAAAACTCACCCAACAACGAAGAAAGAATATCCATCAATGTGCCATGACTGCACACTATTCTCCCAGTTCTGAAACACGATTTCTATGAAAGCTCGATAATCAGCCTGCATAACAGAGGTCGCAAGATAGCCATTTCCCCAGGAGGGTCTGTCAGAGATACTTCCAATGCTATAGACACCTCCAATCTTGAAGTAGTCAGCCAACTTTAACGGGGTGTCGGGGGATACATACGACACGCTATTGACAGCATATCTTAGTTTCCCATTAATATATGGAGCAGAGTTGGCAAGAACGATGGTCCTAACTGGCTTCACCAATCCATAATGGTAGGAGCCTTGTGGATTGGGTCTCGGCCCACTTGCTGTCAGGTTCCGACTGATTCATTCAAAAACATCCAAAGTCAGAATCATGGAAGAATATGATAGCTAAAGAAGCAAGCAGTTTAGCAATCACAGACTAAGCCACTTTTAAGTTTCTAATAGACTCTCAGAGAACATATTACCGTATGGTTCTAGCCTGGTTGAGAGACCAATCAATCTGTGTGGTAGGTCCACCAGGGGGATAACCAGAGACTTTTGTGAATGAGTTACGGTAATGGAGCACAGCAGTGGTGGTGAGCACTTTAGATGTGAAACGTGAAGATACCACAACGTAATAGTCCTTAGCAGGCTGGTTAGCTGTGACCAAGACTGAGTAAGACTGGCCTAGATGGACGTCGATGGAGGAGTAAGTATTCTGAACTGTGTGAGATCCTTCTACTTCCACCAGTTTCATCAAGTGTCCCTGAATTCTGAAGTTAAGGGAAGTAGCAATCCCAACATTGGATATCCTGAACCTGTATGTTTTACCTGCAAAATGAACTCTGGATTCATAAAGATGAAATGACAAGCTATAAACGCACATCAAAGTGGTTTACTTCCATTAGTTGATTAAGAAGGTGAGTGACCTTGCTCAACAGTGAATGTATATCCGTTCCAACCACGCCCATTGATAATAAGACCATCAGGCAAGGGAAGATTGTGACCACCATCCAAGAAATATCTAAGTTGCTGCAAGAACAGAAGAGGAGATCATCATTTGTGAGAAAATATGCAGTGATTTTACAAATTCCCATTTGAGGGTCAAATAATAGGCTTACTCTGTGGCTTCTCTTGAACCAGTCCCCAGCAAGCACGACGTGATCCCCAGCAGGAGGCGGGAAAGGTACAGGAATTTGAGGACGACTGTAGACTTTGATGCTTCCATATCCTCCAGCAGCCTTATGGAGTCCGAGCGACGGGAAGTAGAAATAAGTGCCAATCTGGTCCTTTGCTTGGAGGGTATAAGTGAAGTTTTTCCCAGGCAGGATAGGACAGGTTGTACCGTACATTCCATCCTGCCAAGAATTCCTTCTTTGCTGCAATCCATTCCTGTCAAGAATGATGGAAATCATGATAGTTTAAAGAGCCTCAACTGTGAAAACATATACCAAATTTAGCCTAAAACCTGAAGCTGATTAATGCAACTATATGGACCACACCATGATCAAAATAGAGCCAAAGGCAACTTACGGCAGCGAAAGCGATATAAATCTCTATCTTGTCGTCTAAAATAGACTAACATTGAACAAGCTACTTAATGTTACCAAACTCAATCAACTAACTACTCAGTTGTCTTCAATCTACTAGGTGGTAAGAGGGGAAGGAATTGCATCTCACTCTTATTTACCATAGCTGTTTTGAAAAGGACAAATACAATATACATTGCAACACCAACAATTGAATGACATTAATTTCCAAAACCAAGAAGCATCATTCTATTAGTCATAAACATATATTAGATTATTTCAGGAGTCATTATTCCAATAATGGATCAAGTAGTTGAGTTAATATATTAGCACAACTCTGGCCCTACACAGCATATCACCTACACTTGTGTCTCGTGGATACATGCTTATTCACACACACATACACACAATAACAGCATACAATGCACAATATTAAAAGATAAGAGATGTCATAAATGCCAGAGATCCAATAGATCTGGCACGTGCGAAGTGGCGACAAGCATTATGGACTAATTACTTCATGTACCCAGAAATAAATATAATGTGATTGAGCTTTTCATTCAAAAAGCAGTCTTGAACACAAATAACAGAGAAACTCTAATAACTACATAATCTTTACAGTCTCTTTGTTAATAGTAGAGCAGCAGTTAAAGAAATATTTTTTTTAAGATTAGAGAAGCCTTTTAACCAATCAAACAGCTAGGATTCATGTGATGAACTCAAACCTAAAATCTAGGCCAAAGACAAAAGCTTTAGTTTTTAGGCAACGGCGCATTAACGCCAACTTTATAACCAATTAAACTACATTATGCATAGATCTAGTAACACTATGAGCCCTACTGCTAATATTTGGGAAATCATGCATTGGCGAAGTGTGAAATGAAATCTGAAGGTAGTGAACGCCATTTAATGCGACAATATTCACAAGAATGGCGTAATTGGTGAAGAGCAATGAATAAAGATTAATGTAGTTACCAGGAAAGGAGAAATGGCTCAGTTAAGTAGTTGTAAACGTTGATAATCAAGTTGTCATTGGTGACACAGTCGATCGTCGGGCCAGGAAACTGCCCATTTATCAAAATCCCCTGCAACACACATTCAATAAACTTCAAACTCGCCGTTCAAGAAAATCCAAGAAACACACCCAGATTTAGCGCCAAGACAGGACCTGTTGTTTGACGCCGAGAGGGTAAATGTCGCCGTAGGTGATTTTCCAAGTGTAATATCTGTATGGGTTGTCGGCATTAACGCCTTGTAAAGCGAGGAGCAGAGCAACGGCGGCGATGAGGGAACACGCACCGGCGTAGCCTCTCATTCTGCTATTACTGACAGTGGTGTAATTTGAAAGAGTTTTATTTTTTTCCACTACTTTCTTGAATAATAATGTTTTCTGTTTTGAGGAATATACAAAAAGTAGTTAATCTTTTTCCCCTTTGTTAGTAAATAGTAGTAATGTGAGAGAGAGGAAAAGAGCGGAGAAAACAAATAAAAAGGAGCTGAACCAAGCATATATATATATACTGAGTCATCGACTATTAGCATTGTGTGGAGCTGAGTTGCCGGAGTGAGAGAGAGAGAGAGAGAGAGAGAGAGATGGCGTTCCGTTTAGATGTGTATTTTCGTCTGCGTGCTGTATCTTGTGAAAGGACTATTTTGCCCCTCTCACGTGCTGCTGTTACCCCTATGGGCTATGGTAGCATCACTGACAGCTTTTGTTTTTCTCCGGATAATCAGACCTCTATATGTATTTGTTAAGTGTCAATTTATTCCTAATTCAATTTTAATAATCTAGTACAGTACCTCTAAAAAAAACACCCTTTAGTGACATTATGTATCATTGGGCTTTTTATTCATTCATTTAGGGTTTTCCGGTTTTGGGCAACTTGTCACTTATTAGGTCAATGTTAAACGTGGTTTGGCAGTCACACTCCAAAACCGCCAAACAGCATTAATGTGTTATGGCCTTATTTCAGGTCTTGTTTCATTTTGAATGTCCGTTAACTATCTTTATATTTAATTTAATTATTTGTAGATTGTATTGTATATGTGTCTCATGATATCTTAACATACCATATATAATCTTAGGTAAAATGTCTTGTCGGGACACTCAAAAGGTGAAAATCTACTCGTATCGAGTTCCAGATTCAACACTTTTTTTTTTTAATGTAAAGACATTGCGAGCGTGGATTTTACAAAAAGTGGTTGGTAACCCCCCCAACAAAATATATATTTTTTTCACAAAATAGATAAATAATTAAAAATATACCACCAATTAATCCGTATTATTTAATTATGTGCGAATGAATATAATATGAAGAGATGGGCACGACATTACACGTTGACTAAAATAAAAAGGAATTGAGAGGTAAGGGGGCACATGAGTCATGATAATGTACATTAATTCTATTAATATTGTTCAAATTCAAACATAAATGGAGAATTTACGAAACGCGGTCGACGGAGTTGAGCCTTGATTGCATGCAAGAAATGAGGTGAAAAGGCATGTGATTTCAATTAGTGTCCAGTGATTTTTTAAGAAATTAAATAATTTGAAGTAACGTTACATGTGAAAATGTGAAATTAGATTCTTAGAACATGTATGTAATGATTAAGGCGACGGTGGGAGTGACGACTGCGACCCCAGATTAGTGGAGAGAGAGATCGGAGATAATAAAGTCGGGAACCAAAACGCGTTAGTTACATAACTTTTCCTTCATTCATTCCATAATGATAATCATAAATCATAATGCACAGACAAACTCGAACTTTGTGTGTGTGTGTGTGTGTGTGTGTGTGAGAGAGAGAGAGAGAGAGAGAGCAGGTTCATTATCTATTTTACACTCTACCTATATATATTTTCATTTCCTTATTATTATGTTTCTTTTCTTAGGGAGGGAAAGTTACCTAATAATACTAGCTACTTGATAATTAACGGTTGGCAGTATATAGTTTGTGAGGAGAAAATATCATTGGATCATCATTTGAATATATATATATATATATATATATATATATTAGAATTAATTACTTAAATGCGGGAGTATATGTGGGAATATATAAACATTAATATTCATTAATGTCATCTCTTGATTTGGAGATGCATGATTGAGATATAATAATTAATTTTCTTTTATGAGGAGAAAAACTTACAATCAATTCACCGGTAAGCTACTACTTAAAACTTAGTAGTTAGGACCGAGGGTGAATGAAGACCTCAATTATACATTAATCTTTGGCAATTGGCAGTAATATATTAATTAATTAATTCCAATTAAGTTATGCAGATTGCGGAGAGGTGCATTATATATATATATATATATATATATATAGGATATGGATCATATGAGAATAAATGGTTGGTGTGAGAAATGAGAATACATCTCACACCATCCAATTTAATGATCCAATGGTTGAGATTTAAGGTGGCAATTTCGTAAATAATAGGGCAGAAAATAAGGAAGGAGGGCTATTTTCGTCCAAATCCATTAAAATTGATAATGTCAGCAATTAAAAAAAATTCTTAAAAACTTTAATCGACCATAACTTCCTCGTTTTTAATCCAATGCACCCAAAAAATATATCAAATTAAAGCTCTCTTCATGCCCTTTCATTTAAGATGTCGAAAGGCTATGTTTGGATGAAAAAATATGAACGAAAAATAAAAAAGAAATATTTTTACGCGTGCCCAGGTTGTAAATGCTTTCGTTAGCATCTAATAATTCTTCGTCAGCATTATGATAACATATGAACATATGCTAATTAAGCATTTGTCATATGCTAACATAATATATTCGATGTGCTAACAAAAAATTATCATAATGCTAACATAGTATAAATTTATTAGGGTTTATTAAATCTCAATTATGGTTTATTTAATCTTGATTATGGTTTATTCCATCTAATTATCATTATTCTTTTGAAATTTAATTTTTTGTTTATAGTTCTTAATTGATTATTATGGTTTATCCTATCCAATTATAATTTATAACGTATGTTGATAGAGTATTGACATATGCTAACATAGTGTATTCGCAATGCTGACGAACCAAAACTATAATGCTAACGTAGTACAAATATATTATTATTATGATTTCTTTCAACTCATTTAGGGTTTACCACATCCAATCAATGTTTATTTCATCTAATTAGGCTTATTTCATCCAATTATGATTTTTCCATTTAATTAGGATTTATTCAATCGAATTAGGTTTATAATTAATTTTTAGAATATTTTTTTCGTCAACAATATTTGAAACTTTAATTAGCATAACTATAATGCTTCGTTAGCATTATGATAATACTTCATTAGCATAACGATCTGTTATCAAATCCTTCGCGATTTTTATAAGAATTATCAAATTACAGTAATACTCCCGCGCGAAAAACTTTTCAAATATTACAGAATTGCTACCGCCTTTTTCATCAAATATGGACCTTTGATTTTTGATGATGTGTGGTGTGAGATGTGTTCTCATTTCTCACACAATGAGTTATTTTTATATAACTCCACCCCATATATATGAAGTATGATAATGATAACAGCTGTGGAAGAGCACAAGTTGCCTGCCTCTGGAAATGAAATGTGGGTCAACTCAACATGCATGTTCATCACACAACCCCTACAGTTGCTCTCAAAATTGGCGCAATACCATTATACCAATAAAACTAAGGAAAACTCATTTTCTTGAGACCCCAAATTTCATAATCTATCTAATTCGACTCTTCCAACTATTTTTTTTAATCTAATTATTCTTTTTTTTTTTAATTCTTATGCGCATGCTCGCGCATATTAAAGATCCAATATAAATAAAAATACAAAACTTAGAATTAAATAGGATGAACATGAAGTCTAATGGCACGGGCGCATCGCCTTTTTCTAGATATATATAAAATAAGAATTTAAGGCCACCGTAAAGTTCTGAAGTAAAAAAAAAAGTTATGTCCAATTAAAGGAGAAAATTTCACTTTAGGATATGTTCGAGTTCGATTTTGGTCCAAATATTATCACATTTGGTCTCATAGCACTTGAACTATCAATTTTAGTCCTATCATTACGGTTTTCATTAAAAAAAATTATTAATTTTGATATCGATTTTGGTCCCAAACAAAAAAATTCTAGAAAATTTTTACAAGCTGATTGAAGGCAAAATTGAATTGATTTGAAAGAAAAGTTAACCTGATTTGAACCCAAAATTACCACCAACATGCATGTATATATGTCTACTCACCAAATCATCAAATTACAACTTATAAATCAAAAGAAAGACAAAAATCCCAAACTTCTAGAGGAGGAAACAGAGTATAGATATCGTAACAATCAAGAAACAAAATAGACTTATTCGATACTCTTCAACATGCCATGTTGATCCCTATATATCCAATCTGATGCATGTTTCGAAACCATTCCACTTATAACAGGATTAGAACATCATTTCTATGTAATCGGACAATAAAACATCCAAATTCAATGTTGGAAAATAGAATTTAATAAAGTGAGTGTGACTCATTTTATCCGATTTTTCATGACCGGAATATTTAATTTTGGAGGAATTAAATACCGTACGATTGCTCTATGTCGTGAGTAGATAATCGTAGTATTTTTATTTGCTCAAATCCGATTTTCGGTGAGTGAGAAATAAATGGTTAAAGTTGGTCACACGATTGGGCATTTATGGTGTGTGGGATAATGTGTTTAAGACACATTAAATAATCCTACATTGATTTCTTAATCAAATTAAGAAGTGTATTTAAGTGTATTAACACTTAAGTGGAGTAATCAAGTGCACAAGGATGTGGGCCATGAGCCCACACGCGCACACACGCGCGCGCCCGCGCCGTGCCCGAGCCCGGTGCCCGTGCCCTTGCCCTTGCCCTTGCTCGTCTCGTCCTCGTCCTCGTCCTCGTCCTCGGACTGGGATCTTGTCCTCGTCCTCGGACTGGGATCTTGGATCTTGGCAATTGGACTTTGGGCGTACGTGGGCTTCCGAGGCTTAGCCGTATCAGTTTTACGGTACCGAAACAGTTGGGTCGTGGAGCGGGTCAGCGGATCGACTATCCGGGTCTATAACGGCTGTGGACCGGGTCGTGGGTGCACATGGTGCATGTCCAGCTTGAGGGTGTAACTCCCATGAGTTAATAGCCTTCAAGTGAGTAACTGCCACTGGAGTTGGTGGAGCCTTCAGGTAACTGCTATCTGGAGCTGGTGGAGTTAGTGGGCTGGACAGAAACCGAAAGTAACTCCTGTCGGGAGTCAAAGTCTGCAGCTGCCCTGGACACGTGTCGGGATCCGAGCCGACAAGGGACACCTATCGGGATCTGCAGAAGGTAACTCCTGGAGGGCTTAATGGCAGAGCTATAACTCCAGGGGGGTTACAACACCAGGTTTGAATGCCCTCAAACCCTAGCTGTCCCCTGCAGTGGAGATGTGCCTATAAATAGGACATCCTGCATGGATCCAAATGCTACATTCTGCACAATCATATTGCTTGCATACAAAGTTCTCTTCGAGTCTACATCCTCTCAGTTCTCTACATTATCTAGTTCGCCGGAGCCTTACCGGACTTGTGGTGCTACTGCCGGAAGGACGAAGCCCTTTCATCTTTGAAAGACAACCGCCGAACCGTGAGTACTAGCCGGGGCGTATTTGTCTTGCGGAGAGAGGTCCCCTCGACTCGGCTTGCCGGAACCAGAATCTGCACATCGGTTCTTTACTTTATTTCAATTCAGTTAAATATTGTAATTGTTTGTTCCTCTACACTTCTACCTTTCTGTACTTCCTTTGTAATTCCAGCGAGGTTAAAACGAGACAACAATCGCAAGAAAAATATCTAAGACTAAAATTAATCAACTACCTTTACTGGAATGACGTCTTCATCCAACACCGTTGCTCCAAGGACCATTCCCCATGGCCAAGCCGAGAAGCCAGAAAAGTTCTCCGGGTTGGACTTCAAGAGGTGGCAGCACAAGATGCTCTTCTACCTAACCACGCTCAGAGTTGCTGGATATCTCAAGGAGGAGGCTCCTGTGGTCGAAGAAAATGAGCCGGACGTCAACAAACGAACGGCGTATGATCAATGGATCAATGGCGATTTTCTTTGTAAAAATTATGTTCTTAATGGCTTAGTAGATAGTTTATATTCTGTATACGGAAATGTAACTAGTGCTAAGGAACTGTGGGAAGCTCTAGAAAAGAAGTACAAAACTGAGGATGCCGGAACTAAGAAGTTCGTGGTGGCAAAATTCCTCGACTATAAAATGGTGGACACCCGGTTAGTAATGGACCAAGTGCAAGAGCTTCAGCTCATTGTGCACGACGTTCATGCTGAAGAGATGGTCCTTCCTGACTCTTTCACCGTTGCTGCGGTGATTGAGAAGTTGCCACCGTGTTGGAAGGATTTCAAGAGCTATCTCAAACACAAACGAAAGGAGATGACTCTTGAAGATCTTGTGGTTAAGCTTCGAATTGAAGCCGATAACCGAAAGGCGGATCCGAGACCACGAGTCACGATCGAGGCCAAGGCTAATTTGATGGAACGTGGTGGACCATCAAATAGCAACAAAAGGAAACGCCCGGGTCAAGTTGACAAAGGGAAGAAGCCAATGACGAAGTTCAACGGCAATTGCTTCAATTGTGACAAGCCGGGGCACATGTCCAAACATTGCACGGCTCCAAAGAAGAAACGTACTAACTATGGTGCGCATTTGGCAGAACATAACAACAAAGGCAAAGGCAAGGCCCGACAAGATGATTGGGATGACGATGATTTGGCTGCCGTTGTGTTCGAGGCCAATCACGTGGACAACCCGAGAGAGTGGTTCGTCGACACCGGGGCTACTTGTCATGTTTGCTCGGACAAGAGCTCGTTTGCTACCTACAAAGCTGTTGAAGGTATAAAGTTGCACATGGGGAACCAAGCCTCGTCTGAAGTGGTTGGTGTGGGCAACGTGGTTTTGAAGCTGACTTCAGACCAAGAGCTGACTTTGAAGGATGTGCTGCATGTTCCGGACATCCGCAAGAATCTGGTTTCAGGCTCGTTGTTAGTCAATCATGGTTTTAGACTAGTGTTTGAGTCTGAAAAGTTTATTTTGAGCAAGTACGGAAGGTTCCTTGGTCGGGACTATCTCGCCAATGGACTTTTCAAAATGAATGTAATGATGATGCGCCGTGTGGCAAAAGAAAATGCTAATAAAATTGCTTCTTCTGTTTACTTGCTTGTTGAGTGCTCGAATTTATGGCATTGTAGATTAGGACACGTTAATCTAAATGCTATAAAACGCTTAGTAAATTTAGATTTGCTAAAAGTGAACCAATTTAATACACAAAACAAATGTGAAGTTTGTGTTGAAGCTAAATTGGCTAAGTTACCATTTCAATCGGTTGAACGGAGCACTAAACCTCTAGAGTTAATTCACACAGACGTGTGTGATTTAAAGTTTGTGCAAACTAGAGGCGGTAAAAAGTACTTTATTACTTTTATTGACGATTGCACAAAATATTGTTATCTTTATCTTTTAAGAAGTAAAGATGAGGCGATTGAAGCTTTTAAGAACTTCAAAAATGAAGCTGAAAATCAACTAAGCAGTCGAATTAAAGCAATTCGAAGTGATAGAGGTGGAGAGTATGTTGCCCCGTTTGAAGAGTTATGCGCAGAGGCGGGTATAATTCATCAAACTACGGCACCGTATTCACCACAGTCTAATGGTGTTGCTGAACGCAAAAACCGAACTCTTAAGGAGCTGATGAATGCTTTGTTGATAAGTTCCGGATTACCACAGAACTTGTGGGGGGAAGCTGTGTTGACAGCCAACTATATCCTGAACAAAATTCCACTTAAGGGTAAGGATGTGACGCCTTACGAGTTGTGGAAAGGACGCACGCCGTCTTATAAATACCTCAAAGTGTGGGGGTTTTTGGCTAAGGTTGAAGTGCCACTTCCTAAACAAGTTAGAATCGGCCCTAAAACGGTTGATTGTATCTTTGTTGGGTATGCACTTAACAGTAGTGCATATCGTTTTCTTATTCATAAATCGGAGATTCCCGAGTTGACTGAAGGAACGATGATGGAGTCGAGGAATGCTATATTCTTCGAGAATGTCTATCCTTGTAAGAATAAGGATAGGACAGAAGGTAGTTCTGAGAAACGAACCTCTGAAGCTACTACTAGTTCTGATCCTGTGGATGAAGAACCGAGACGTAGTAAGCGAGCTAGGACGGCTAAGACCTTTGGTCCAGATTTCATCACCTATATGCTAGATGATGAGCTAAAGTCTTTGAAAGAAGCTCTATCTAGTCCAGATGTTGCGTTCTGGAAAGAAGCTATCAACAGTGAAATTGATTCCATCATGCAAAATCACACTTGGGAGTTCACAGATCTCCCAAGTGGGTGTAAGCCGTTAGGATGCAAATGGATCCTAAAATGAAAATATAAGGCAGATGGTTCTGTTGACAAGTATAAAGCTCGTTTGGTTGCCAAAGGCTTTAAACAAAAAGAGGGGTATGATTTCTTCGATACCTACTCACCAGTAACAAGGATTACATCTATTCGGGTGCTTTTAGCGATTGCTGCTTTGCACAATCTTGAAATTCATCAGATGGATGTAAAAACTGCGTTTCTGAATGGTGAGTTGGAGGATGAAATATACATGGAACAACCTGAAGGGTTTGTTGCACCAGGGCAAGAACGAAAGGTGTGTAAGCTTGTTAGATCATTGTACGGTCTGAAACAAGCACCTATTCAGTGGCACCTAAAGTTTGATAATGTGATGTTATCAAATGGTTTCAAAATCAATGAGTGTGATAAATGTGTGTATATAAAGAGTAGTTCTAATGGCTATGTCATAGTCTGTCTTTATGTAGACGACATGTTAATCATGGGCAGTGGACACCAAGTGATTATTGAAATGAAACAAATGTAACGAAACTTCGACATGAAAGATATGGGCTTAGCCGATGTGATTTTAGGGATCAAGATAGTACGGACAAGTGGTGGAATTGTCTTAACACAATCTCATTACATAGAGAAAGTGCTTAAGAAATTCAACGCTTTTGATAGTCCGCCGGCTAAGACCCCGTTGGAACTCAATGTACACTTGAGCAAAAACCGAGGAGAACCGGTAGCTCAAGAAGAATATGCAAGGATCATTGGGAGTTTGATGTACATCACTAACTGCACTAGACCTGATCTTGCATGTTCTGTGAACAAGTTGAGTCGGTACACGAGCAATCCAAGCAAAGAACATTGGAAAGCTCTAGTACGAGTTCTAAGATACTTGAAGTATACTTTGAACTTCGGGCTGCAGTATACAAGGTTTCCTCCTGTACTTGAAGGGTACAGTGATGCGAATTGGATATCAGACACAAAGACTCATTTTCGACTAGTGGATTTGTTTTCACTATCGGAGGTGGAGCAGTGTCATGGAAATCCACGAAACAGACTTGTATAGCCCGTTCTACCATGGAATCTGAGTTTATCGCTTTGGATAAAGCGTGTGAAGAAGTTGAATGGCTTCACAACTTTCTAGAAGACATTCCATGCTGGAAAAAACCAGTGTCGTCAGTGATGATTCACTGTGATAGTCAAGCGGCTATCGGAAGAGCACACAATGCTATGTACAATGGTAAGTCACGACACATATGTCGGAGGCATAATACTGTGAGGCATATGATCTCAAGTGGGATTATCTCGGTTGACTATGTGAAGTCAATAGATAATCTAGCAGATCCACTAACCAAAGGGTTAAACCGAGATCAAATGGCTAAGTTGCTAGAGGGAATGGGTTTGAAATCCACACTCTAAGAGTGCTTGTAGTGGTAACCCAACCATGATGACTGGAGATCCCAAGAACTTGGTTCAATGGGAAAACTAAGCTACAAACATTCAGTTTGGTAGCACTTGGAAAATTATAAGTGTACATTTCCCTGTGGGCAAACCAAGTGCACACCTGTCAATGTGGTGAGGATAAGTTATATGACTTTTAATGATTCCTAAACCTAATGAGGTTGAGTATGGCAGGATACTCGGAAGAGGAGATCATCTATATAAGTGAGAAGTGGGGCCACTTCTAAAGAGATACTTATGAACTCAAAGAGGCTGTCCATGGCCTGAAAAGGACACAAACGTGAGAACAGATAATGTTTGATATACAACTATTTTCAATACTATTGTCTCGGTATACACTAAGGATGTATAGTTCAAGGCATCATGTCCACTAAACAGCCGGTATACTCGATAGTGTTGGAAGATGGAAGGTTCAAAGTCACAAGCTACCTATCCTGGTGCAGTTGTGTTTCTAAGAGAACTGGGCTACTTGTCTGCATACATGCATGCACTATTTCCACTCATGTGGGGGATTGTTGGAAAATAAGATTTAATAAAGTGAGTGTGACTCATTTTATCCGATTTTTCGTGACCGGGATATTTAATTTTGGAGGAATTAAATACCGTACGATTGCTCTATGTCGTGAGTAGATAATCGTAGTATTTTTATTTGCTCAAATCTGATTTTCGGTGAGTGAGAAATAAATGGTTAAAGTTGGTCACACGATTGAGCATTTATAGTGTTTGGGATAATGTGTTTAAGACACGTTAAATAATCCCACATTGATTTCTTAATCAAATTAAGAAGTGTATTTAAGTGTATTAACACTTAAGTGGAGTAATCAAGTGCACAAGGATGTGGGCCATGAGCCCACACGCGCGCGCCCGCCCGTACCCGAGCCCGTGCCCGTGCCCTTGCCCGTGCCCAAGCCCGGTGCCCGGTACCCGTGCCCTTGCCTGGCTCATCTCGTCTCGTCTCGTCCTCGTCCTCGTCCTCGGACTTGGATCTTGGCAATTGGACTTTGGGTGGACTTTGGGTGTACGTGGGCTTCCGGGGCTTAGCCGTATCGGTTTTACGGTACCGAAACAGTCGGGTCGTGGAGCGGGTCGGCGGATCGACTATCCGGGTCTATAACGGCTGTGGACCGGGTCGTGGGTGCACATGGTGCATGTCCAGCTTGAAGGGTGTAACTCCCATGAGTTAATAGCCTTCAAGTGAGTAACTGCCACTGGAGCTGGTGGAGCCTTCAGGTAACTGCTATCTGGAGCTGGTGGAGTTAGTGGGCTGGACAGAAACTGAAAGTAACTCCTGTCGGGAGTCAAAGTCTACAGCTGCCCTGGACACGTGTCGGGATCCGAGCCGATAAGGGACACCTGTCGGGATTTGCAGAAGGTAACTCCTGGAGGGCTTAATGGCAGAGCTATAACTCCAGGGGGGTTACAACACCAGGTTTGAATGCCCTCAAACCCTAGCTGTCCCCTGCAGTGGAGATGTGCCTATAAATAGGACATCCTTCATGGATCCAAATGCTACATTCTACACAATCATATTGCTACTAGCTGTAGGGATCCCTAGGCCTCACATTCGATTAGGGAAAGGGGATGCGGAACAATAGGTCGAATTACTATATTATACAAAGTTCTCTTCGAGTCTACAGCCTCTCAGTTCTCTACATTATCTAGTTCGCCGGAGCCTTGCCGGACTTGTGGTGCTACTGCCGGAAGGACGAAGCCGTTTCATCTTTGAAAGACAACCGCCGAACTGTGAGCACTAGCCTGGGCGTATTTGTCTTGCGGAGAGAGGTCCCCTCGACTCGGCTTGCCGGAACCAGAATCTGCACATCGGTTCCTTACTTTATTTCAATTCAGTTAAATATTGTAATTGTTTATTCCTCTACACTTCTACCTTTCTGTACTTCCTTTGTAATTCCAGTGAGGTTAAAACGAGACAACATTCAACACCATATGTTTACCACATCATTGTCTTCGTATAGAATTCTCAGCAAGTAAGGAGCATCGGGCTCTCAGATGCAAGCTTTTCCTTGGTCTTCTGTATCTTCAACACCATCTTCATGATCTTTTGCTCTTCCACCTCAACTGATTACTTAGGCCATCATGAACCCCGTCTCCATCTGATCAACTCTCTTGCCAATAACTCCCTGTGCAGCCAATTGGACTGCCACCTCCTCGGATGCTTCGTCCATGTTCATATCTTCCAACTGTTCATACATGAAAAAGATTCAGTAGAGCTAATGTCTACCCAGCAACTCCAATTTCCCACTTAGGCAATAATTCAATTTGATCAAAATAGAACTCGGCTGCATTTCATTTAAGCTATAAGCGATTCCTTGCTCTCAACAACAGCTAGAAAACACAAATGCTGGCTGCTAAAACATAAAAGCCATAAACAATTAATTGTACTCATTCAAATAAACACAAGCTCACAATTCCGAGCAACCCAGCAACAATACATCGACTAGAAGCATGACTATACATTGCTGAAGATCCCCAAAAAAATAGAGACCAAAATTCTGAAAAGTAATAGAGAGAGAGCAATTTCAGACTTACGAGCATAATCATTTCTTCGAGAACAGAGGTGACCTGCTCGCCACCTTTGAGCAGGGCTTCGTACTAAGCAGCATCCCATTTTTCCTCACCTAATCCCTTAGAAGATACGTCGTCATTTGCAAAGAAGTCGTTCATCGTGACACCGGCCTGAGCAGCGCTGATAGCTAGGAATTGTTTACCGGCGTCGGAGCGGCAGAAGAGGTTGCGGTAACATATCCCAACAGACAAGGTTGCGGTTACCTTCGAATCATCATGCCTTCTTTGAAATAGCTTGTTTGAAATCGGGAAAATTTGGGAGAAAATGGTTTTTGGATATTTTTGCAATCGAGTGGGAATTAGGGTTTTTTCTTTTGATTTGAGAATTTTGGTTTAATTTGGAGATAAATTGAGCACGTGACTCACGTGCAATCACCCATCTGTTAATCTGTCAAAGTGACGTTTAAATCATGGGACCAAAATCGATAGCTCAAGTTCTATGAGACCACATTTGATACTATTTTTTTAAGTAGGACCAAAAGTGATAGTATGAGGACCAAATCGGACTCAGGCATGTCCTGTGGGACCAAAAGTAAAATTTTCTCACAAACAACGTGAAAAAAAAAACACAATCCAAACACCATGCCATTAAATCTCACTCAACATTAATTTAATTTATAATTTTATATTGTCGGGCTTAGGAATGTCAATGGGTAGGGTTGGGTACGGGTATACCTTCCCCATACCCTACTTTAACATAAAATGTCCTACCCATACGCTACCATATTATCCTATTTTTTATAGAGGGTATGGTACTGGTATTACCCTACGGGTAATCGGATACCCGCGGATAAAACGAGTTACCCTGTTAGATTTATTTAATAATATATCACAATAAAAAAATTCCCAAAACCACGAAAAAAATTAATAGATGAGTTCTTTTGTCAAAATATAACAAATACAAACAAATCAAATTCTTGTGATGCCGCCATAACAATAAAACTAGAAGATTAATTTAAAAAGTATATATATATATATACATATATATATTTAATATATTAGGGTAATCGAGTAGGGTAATCAGGTAAAACCTTAATGCCATACCTTACTCTTACCCTAAGAAAATATAATGAGTACGAGTAGTATCCTATCCGTTACCCGAATCTACGTATACTACCCGCCTCTATAACCCGTTTACCTGTGGGTAATTTTACCCTACGGGTAAAGTTGACATCCCTAGTCGGGATGTATGAATAGAAAAAAAAGTAAACGTCTTTTTCGCTTAAAAATAAAATTAAAAGTAACTTTTATTTAACAAAACTCATGCGTGAAGGTCTAACGGATCATAAATGATTAAACAGGTCAAATCAGTCCAAAATATGCTCAAACTAGCCTAGACTCACTCGCTCATGGGCAAATGTGCCAGTCTCTTTTTTTTTGCATTATTTTCATTTTTTTCACTTTTTCCATTTTTTTTTTTGCCAAAAATCACCTCATTTAATTATCGAGCTTAGTGCAAGAGCCCACACATTAACATTGGACAAGTGCACTACGTGGGCAGTCAAATAAAAAAAGAAATTAATTTAATTTAATTTTAAGATATATATTTATTTAATAAAAATAGTTATCAAGCGTAGATAAAAAGTTAAAAATTATTCAAAATATTAAATATATATTTGAAAAAAAACTAAAAAAAAACTCAATAGGTGGAAGGGATCATTGAAAAAGAAAGTTTATAAAGAAAAGGAAAAGGGAAGAACTACTTCTGGATGAAATTAGAAAGAACACTAGAGATCCCCTTTTTATTTATGTTAAACCTACATATGAGACTTTTTTTTTTCTAAATAAAGACATGTTGTAACCATTAATGCTGGAAGATGTTAGTGTTTGGCTACCAAGGTATTGATTTGTGATTGTGAGATCTAGATATTGTCAAAATCAAAAACCCCTATCCGGCCGATTTAAGAAAAACATTTATAAAAAATGACTAGATTTGTACTTTCAGTTTTTAAATATCTGGATTTGTACTTCCTTTAATATAGGTTTAATTTTGTATTTATCTGCCCAGATATCTCTCTCGCAGAACCAACTTTTTTTGTTGAAAATATTAATACTTACTTAAAGATCAAATACTCATATTCAGAAAATTTGATGCTGGACTTCGACCCACTGCGCTTCGCCGATGGATTGCTGCCATGTGGAGAGCGGTTCTGCTTTTTATAACCCGGTGAATGACACTTAGGCCCCTCCTTGTGGGCGACTCGGTACAGTATTAAGGCGGTCTCCCTTAACGGCGTTACACGGAGCCGTCTGTTGCTTTTCTACAGACGTCTGTGACGTGTCAGAGGACGTCTAATCAGCATTAAATGGATGAATAAAAAATTAAAATCGAAAAGGCACGCTCGGCAACCCTACCCTGTTCGACGATGAATCGCCCTTTTTTTATCTCTGTTTTGGAAAATATCAGTTTATTGCTCAGTTGAAGGCGGAATGATTAGAAAACATTGTACAGTGTCCTTGAAGATTTCCGGAAACGCTTATAGTTGATGTTTTGAAATTTCCTGTAAATTTTTTTTAATGGAAGGCCTAAGATCACTCTTATCTAATTGTATATCTGATATTATGAAAGATAGCGGTTGGGTGTGCTCCATTGGAAAGGTAAGCTGAATTAAATGCGGTTAATTGAATTGTGCAGTGGTTTATTTGGGCCAATGAAATCGATTGTGTAGTGTTTGAAAATTTGTATAAAATGGCACATATTTTATTTATTTCTACATTAATATAAATGCGAGAAATTAATTGGTGATATTTTGTAAGTCGAAATTTCTTTTTAGTTTTCCGATTCGTCACAACTCAGTCTTTCACCATCAGAATTGTAGTCCCCGAAACATTCCCCTCCGGCCAGCGGCAGTCGGTCGTGGGTGTTCTATTTGCAACCCTTGGTCACAGCCGTATATTCTCCAATTTCAGATTGATTCGGAAACGATTGTGTGGTTTAGCCTTCCTCCTCCCATTTGTATTGAAAGCAGCGGCTTCTGAACGCAGCAGCAAGGCGAAGCAGTAAATGGGGTCGAGGACATCCCGCAAATCTAACTGTGGCACGTGCCTCTCCATAATTTAGATCTGTAATTATGGAATTACTGAATACGGTGAAAATTATCATTAGGGTTTTTGGTCGGCCACATTTGAATTGGGGTTAGGGTTTAGAACTGAAGTAGAATGGTGGTGCGATTTTTCCAATCGCACAATTAAATTCACGATGGCACCGTTGAAATTATTAAGACTTGGCAGTATATATTTTATTTACCGGCGACATTGATTTGCATATTATCGGACGACCACCATACGTAGATACTACTAATTGTATGAAAACTTTAGAAGTCTAGAAGAATTTCTGAATCCCCGCAATCGTAGTTTCCCCGCCATTTGTCCGGTAGTTTACTGATATATTGGTGGCATTGTTAGGAATTGGGTTCACTGCAATGACTACCTAGTCCCTTTATAGGCTCTGGAGACTTGACTTATATAGTTTTGGCCTTTTATAGGCGTTGCATTAGCGACGAAGCTTTATAGTCTTTTTCCGTAGTGAGGTGAGTTGTGCACCCTTCCTTAACCCTTGAAGAAGAAGTATGTTTCTGTAGAACCGAAATAGGTAATGCTCTCTGCTAGAGAAGTATTTCTGTCCTGTTTGAGCATCGTTCCGGGGCTACTAGTGGGAGTTAAAGACAATTTGAGGGTGTCATGCATGCATTCCCTTGTGAGGGGATTGATTAATTATAATCCTTACAGATGATCTGAAATTTCAGAAGCCCTTATATCCGGACGCGGTCACCTGTCATGGTTGGATACGATTCGAATGCACTTGTCAAAGAAAAACCAGATACTGTTGAGCGAGTCTTGCTTTGGTCATTTCCTAGCCATTCCCGATACTCAATTTCAGGGGGCAGGTGTACGCCGTTCTTCTCGGAAAACTCGAGAAGAGCTCACTGGCCCGTATGCGGCTGGCATTCTGGATCCATGATCGCATAGTTGAGTTCGGACCCTGTGAGTTTAGTTTGATGACCCGGCTGAGAATGAAGGACTGGAAAGAGCTGCCCAGTGAGTCCGTATTCCACAAAACCTTTTTCCACGGAAAGACGGACCTACTGTTTTGCGACATCCAAAAAAGCTTTGTCCAAGAATGCATTTCTACCGGTGGCGAATCACAAAACGTTTTCCTGCTCGCACTTCTTTACATACTGTACAAAATATTATTCATCCGTGCGCGGAAGGGGAAGAAGATTGAGTTGAAGTACCTCTATCTTGTTGATGATCTAGCAAAATTCAATTCTTATGCTTGGGTTCAGGTGGCCTATGAATTTCTCATGCGCACGACTCACCGTGCGCGTGACATAATGGATAACCTGATCGCGAAAGAGAAGAATCTGGCTTTCGATGCCAACGGGTTCGCCATCACGCTGCAGATTTGGGCGTACGAGGTTATGCCAGACCTTGCAAGTGCGTGTGCACAGAGGGTTCCCGACCGTGAAGAAGAAATCCCTCGGATGCTGAGATGGGCAGCCGAGAAGCCCTCTCGATTTCACTTGCTGAATAGGTTTTTTAATGGAAAAAATGATGGTGATTCTACGGTAATGGAATTTCGGTGACTCACTTCATTTTTCATCCGGAATGCATCGTGGGATCTTTCAAAATTTTTTGGTGTCCACTCTGTGTGTTTTCTGCTATGAAACAGGTGAAGATTGTCCTTTCAGCGAAAGAGGAGTGAATGTTGGTTGCGCTTGGTGCTGATGATGAGATCACCCACAGCCTACTATCACCCACTACTTTAGCTGTTGCGCAACCTAAACCCCGGAGATTGCCAACTAAGGAATCCATAAGTAATCTACATCTGAAGAGAAAGAAACCCTCACCAAAGACGACCCCATGACACTCGCGGAGGCTAAACGCGGCTCGAGCTGAGACTTTTAGTGATCTTGTACGCTGTTTAAAATTTTGTTATAATGATTCTTATGCACATGATTCTTGTGTAATGAAATGTTCCTGAATAATATATCCGTGCAGGAGACAAGACAAGCAATACAATCACTGTTGAAATGAGTGTCCACGCTGGAGCACACAGTTTCAGAGCTGAGGTCCGCTAGTAGTCATATGCCCGTGCACACAGCAGGTGACGCCGCGTTCGTGGAAGAAGTTGGCGATACCAAACCTATCGTGGAGGATGTCCATAAGCCCGAATCGCATGTTGTGTGTGACGTAGCACCCCAGAAGGATACTTCTGAGATAGAGGTAATTGTCAATCCGGTTTAGAGATACGTTTTTGAGCTATCACATGGATTGTTGCTGACATGTGGTTCAGTGACAGTGTGCGGATGCCACGAAGGTTGAAGATGCTCCCGGTGCCATTCGTCGGAAGAGCAGTCGCAAGCGACACGCGGAAGTCGTTCGTCATGTGATATTGACGTATTCACAGGTGAAAAAGTTAGAGGCCCTGCATGATCCTCGTGACCTGCAACCAGACCAGGCGCTGCTCAATGAATTCCAGCGGTGGTACAAAGGGGCATCGCGGAAAATCATGTAAGTTCTGAAGCATGTGTATTTGATGATTATTTTCCCGGGCTGCATTGAGCCACATTACTTCCAAATACAGGTCGAACAACATACTTTTGCCCACTAGGGTAGAGGTGGATGCGGATTGGTTCAAGGACATCTGGGGACGCAGATGCTGGCTACGTGATGACGTACGTGCATGACATATGTTGCACTGTTCTTGGCTGACCCATTTTTGCGGATCACTACCCTTTGTTCCAATTTGTAAACTAACGAAGGCGTATTGTCTTTCCATTAATGCAATTTTCCCCTTTATGCAGCACATCGATTCTCTGATAAACCTCGTGCTGATCATGCTGAAGGAATCCTCGCACATCACTGGCGACTGGGCCGCTATGGAGATGATATGTTGGGTAAATTTCTTTTTTCGGCCCCCTTGGTATAACTTGTAATGCACGGCCGTGGGACGCAACATAACGTTTCTTGCTTGCAAGGCCCTCTAACAAGCGAGAACTTTGAAAGAGTGTCTGATAGAGTGAAGCCATATGCCCTTGGGCGCTTGCCCAAGAGTGGGCCAGTAGGATGGCATCGCGTAAAAACCATATGTGGAGTTGGGATCATCAACAAGCACTGGTTGGTATATGAGGTGTGTTTAGAGGACCAAATCATCCGGGTTTATGACCCCCTATCCGTGCACAATTCCTGGGAAGGCGTGTTGAAGGACTTTCAGATCATGAGCAGGAACATCCCAAAGTTGCTTGGCCAGCTTGGCATTTTAGATCGGAGGAGTTTACCCACGCCGCTGCAGCCGGTGTGGGATGTAGCCCAAGTTCGTCACCCCCACAGCAGCCCAATAATTACGATTGTGGCATATTGGTGATCAAGTTTCTGGAATGCTTTCTAAGCGGTTGTGATGTGTCGGTCTTGGACGGGGGGAGGTGTGGCGATTACCGTCACAGTTTCTGTGCTAAACTCTATGCAAACAGGTTACATTAGTTGAGCAGTCCTCAGATTCGGGGTCCGGATTTTTCCAACTGATCTTCTTTGGAGAATTTATATGTTTCTCTCGTGTCCGTTTGGCTGTATTCTAACAATTATCGATTAGTGTGGCAATGTTGTATTTGCTCCGTATTCTTTTCATCAAGAACAAGATTCAAGATTGTTTCGTTTAATTTGGCGGTCCTTAATCCCTGATACATGATAACAACCTATAATTCATTAATATCTGGATGTAAAGTACATAAAGAATTGCATTTTTAGCCGAAACTTGTTAAATGAAACCATATGCAGAGGGTCGTACACCATACCCCTTCAAGAGAAATAGAAATCATTGGGCATTGGGCATTAAGCAACTTACAACGTATCGGTTATCCCATAACTCTTCCCAACCGGAACCGGTGTGTGGGTCTTGTCTTGTAAGTGGATGATCCATGACCTCGCTGGAGATGCTAGAGGTGGGCGCAAATGCAGACAGCAGCAGAGGGGCAGAGTATGATTTTATCCTAATCGGAGTATGCGCTTCCGACATCCCTGAAGATTGTATTCCTCGAGATCCGTCATCATCCGACGAGGAAGATATCTGTACTAGCGACGCGTATACGCTCGAGAGCAGTCCACATTCCGCCTCCACCCCTTCTTTATATGTGAAGAATTGAGGAGTCTCCTTCAACTAGAGGAGCAACACGCTTGGGACAACGTCTCTAAAGCAGACAAGGTGCAGACAAGGATGTAGCTCCATGTCTTGTGTTATTTATATTAGATTATTATGTGTCTATGTCCCTGAATACGGTGACTGTATAATTCTGTGTTTCTTTGAAGTAACGAGTGCTCATTTCATTTGCCCATATCCATCTTCCAGTACATATACAACATGTAGTGTGAGTTAAAATTTTGACAACCATGAATCTAAAAAAGCTCCGTCTCGCTTGGACTGAACTATGTGATAGTGATGTTCAGAATACTCCAGCCATATATACAATCTCCCCACTGATGCTGGAAAAAAACACGTCACACTTGATCTTATCGTGAATTCTAGTACGGACCTTGCGGTCCATAGGAGCCCTGTGTTCCCACGTCCTGGTTGAACACCGTTTAACAACAATTAGAGAACCCGGAAGAATGAGGTGCCCTTTATATGCAATGGTGACGGGATGCGAGGTTCACGTAGAAATAACTAACCGTATACATGGGTGCCTCGCTACCTGTGGCTGCTTGAGATGACTCATTTTGATAACCACCCTCATAAGTGTTTGGTGTCCGTCCGCCCCTAAATGCATAATAGGGCGAGGACCCTGTTCCCCGTTCTGCACCTGTTTGCATGGCGTGGAGCAGCAGGTTAGCTGTGTACTGTTCAATTCCGTGTAACAACATGGTACGGAATGACACTGGACAGTGTATGAGGTGCGACTGTTAAAGTGACCATACCTGTGACCATGTTGGATGGTCTTCCGTCTCTTTGTCTATGAGCGTTCTTGTTTTTTCTCCCCTGTGGTCCAACTCTTTTAGTCAGAAACCAACCGTGCGTCGCAACGGGAGGGTCGTGGAAAGCGTGATTGATTGGGTGATTGCATGGTCCTGTCATTGGCTGGGCGCTGCTGGTGTCTTCTGCTTACTACCACATACCTCGTTATAGAGGAGCGAGATACGTTCGTGAATTGTAGACCGGGCTTGTGCATTGTTCTTGCAGTCTTGGGCCATCGCATACGTCATCCTAACAATGTCATTAACAAACAACATATTAGGTATCAAATCTCCACTGCGTGGGGTGACCGGGCAATTCGGTGACCGGTTCCTCGCATTCCTAGTCCATCTCTTTAAAATGCATCCATCCGGCAATCTATGAATATTTATGTTGAAAAAAACTTTGAGGACGTGTCTGCACAGAACTCCCTCCATCTCCAACATGCGGCACGTGCATGCCATTGCTTTCGTGCATTGGTTGAAAATGACATGGCGTGGTCTGTGGCGAGCATCGACATCGCACATGGTGAACTTAAGATCATCAACAGTATAGTCAATCGGCGAGTTTATCAACTCCACGTTGATGTTCTTGGCTGCCTCTGTCTCAAATATTTTGTACACATTCCAAGTGTACACTTTGGCAGCGTGTGTTAGGAGATGATTCCTCTCAACATACTGTCCCGGCATCCCCAAGCATAGAGCATCCTCCACACGCTCTCTATTCCTCCAGTCCGTTTGGATCTGCTCTTAATGTTGCACAAACTCAATAAGAGTGCCACTTCTGGAGCATAAATCTTTTATGACCTTGTTCGTCACCTCACTGCGTGACATCGCGTGCATTCCCGCGCGGAAGCACTAGTTCATGAATACATCAGTCCATCTAGTGCGAAGGCTGTACATGGTGTCGAACCACGTACGGTCTTGGAGTTGGTGCGTCACGATCATCGAACACCATGTCTCTTCGAATTCAGCCTCCGTCTCACATCCATTCATGCAGTGGCGCCACTTCTTCCGGAAATCTTTATTATTGTGCAGAGGGCCAAAGTAAGACGGCGCATTCTAGCTGATGTGCCACTAGCAAAGGCGATACGATGGCGCGCACTTTGAAAGCAATAATCGATTCCATTTATCAGTGCTTGGGACTGGTCTGAAAAAATGACGCCCAGCTACTTACCCTGCATCGATTCGAGAAACATCATGAACAACCACTCGAATGATTCCATAGTTTCATCCGAGAGGAATCCCATTCCGAACATAATATTATTACGATGATGGTTGATCCCCATGAAGTGGGTGCATACCAGATTGTACTTATTAGTCTTGAAAGTTGTGTCCACCGTGAGAATATCCCTGAAATTTTCATAATCCATTGCGCTTCTACTATCGCGGAAGAAGAAATTCATCAGTCGACCATCGTCGTCCAGCATAGCATTCCAATAGAAGAAGGGTTCGGTATTAACCTTATATAGGAAAAATTGCATGAGGGCAGTGGCATCTTCGTTTGGCAGTCTTGTCTCTCTTTTTGTTCGGCTCATGTGATCATACGCGTCCTTGCGGGTGAATCCAACATTGTAGACCCCGTTAGCTTCCTTATCCATGAATCTACATGCCCTACTGACGCCAATATCAGCAGCATTAAGCTGTTATAGGATGAACTTCTGGGCGTGTGACATATTCCTCGCCGACCTCAGCAAGTAACTATGATCTGCAGAGTACAATTCGTGATTATGCTTTCGCTTGAACACGCATACCTTTCACGGTTCCTGCACGTGGTCCTTGACAACCCACAACCTGGCTTTACAATCAGTCCTCCTTTGTTGCTTCTTGTACACGGGAATATGCTCAGCCGCAGCCTTATTATCAGTCTGTCCTTCGCATGCACAGTGGTACTATTTCATTCGAATGTCATCCGTTTTCGTGAAATACCCCTGACTGCCTTTCCTAACACTGAATCCCACATGGCGAGCATACTCACAGTACGTAAGCCGCGTCCAGACTCTCGAGTGTTGACCCAGGTAATAATCTATTCTCTAATTCTGTCAACCGTGCATCTTCACCACCATTATCCCCTCCGCTAGACTCACTTGATCCCACACATTGATCATCAGAGTGCAAGGAATTATTCAAATCAATATCCATGTTCCTGATAAGCAATTAAGTTTTCCCTATTCAATTACATTTAAGGTTGAACACTATTGCAGACCCCAATACCTTGAAAATAAAATGGGAGTTGGGTTTCACTTGCTACCAGCGTTGCCCAATTCCATGCGGTGGCTTCCCAACCCTATCACTCATTTTCCCTGCTGCTGCCACTCCGATTTCTGTCTCCTTGCAGGTTGGATTCGTCGTGGGGATGGCCTCTCCACCGACCTGCAACGCTGTATCAAAAGCCCAATTAACATTGCAGATATGTTTGATTGACATAAGCTAGTGATGCCGGTAATAACAAAACTTACCCCTCGGAGCGTTCGTAATTCATCATTTCCGGGGCACATTGAATTGACGTTCACCGTTGCCCCCGCAGCCAACAAGTTATTCCCGCAATAAATAGATTGACATAGGGCTTTATTGCGGCCCAAATTCGTCTTTATTTGGGGCATTTTTCTATCGATGTCTTCTTCTTCGTAGAGGAACGGGGGTACTGACTCTCCTGAGAATCAGTATGGGATGATGTCGGTGTGTGAATTATAAATAAAAAGAAGTTGAATTTTTCACATTTTCCGCAGATTCTGCAAAAATTTGTCGCTCCCTCTCCTCTGCAATTCGTAGGCAGCAAAAATTGGAAAAATCCCCTCCCCTGGCTGTATTTGGGTGGCCACTCCAAATTAGGGCACCACTATTAAAATGTGCTTCAAGTATTTAAATTTATCGTCCACCCAAATTTAATACAATTTCACCTATCATAGTCGACCCTAGGGTCTGTTGTCGAAACAGTACACCCAGTGCCGAAAGACACCCAGGTTGATTGTTGACACGGTTGACCGTAGGGTATGGTCGATATTGACATAGTAGACCCTATGGTCATTTGCTAACACAATAGACCCTAGTGTATTTTCGATATTGCCATATTAGACCCCAGTGTCGATAGTTGGCAAAGTAGACCCTAGGACTGGTCGAAAAATTTATATCGTAGATCCTGAAATCCATTGTTGCCGAACTAGACTGTAGGTTATGGTGGATATTGACATAGTAGACCAATGACGGGTCTTTATGTTGACATAATAGATCTTTTTTAATGGTCGATATTAACATTGTAGGTTTGATGGTTGACATATTCGATCGTATGGTAGGGTCGATGTTGACATAGTCGACCTTACCCTCGACCTGTGACATAGTAGACTAAGGGTCGAGTTTTGACATGGTAGACCTGTACATTCTATATTTGACACGGTAGATCTTAAGATATGGTCATTATTGGCATACTTCGGCTTGGGTTCGTAACTTGTCACAGTAGATTCTAGTGTATGGTCATTTTGCAATATAGTAGACCCTATTGTCAATGGTTGAAATAGTAGACCCTAGGGTATGGTTTTTTTTACGTAGTAGACCTTAGTGTCGATCGTTGTCACTGTAGACACCCTAGGTTTGGACGATATTGTCAGTGTATACCCTAGGGTCTTTTGCTGTGACATTACACTCTAGGGTATGGTACGTTTTTTTACATAGTAGAACCTACGCTCAATTGTTTACCCAGCAAATCCTAGGATATGGTCGATATTGACACAGTAGACCCTTATGTTGATATTTGACACAGTTGACCATAAGATATCGTCGATATTGATGTAGGCAACCCTCCGGGAGATGTTACATTCTTTTTGGACATGATAGACCCTACGCTCGATCATTGACCTTGTTGACCCTATGTTATGCTCGATATTACACCCTGTAGAGCCTAGGTTATGGTCGATATTGACAGAGTAGACCGTAGTGTTGGTATTCAACATAGTTGACCGTAGGTTATCGTCGATATTGATATAGTCGACCCAACGGTCGATTTGTGGCATAATTGACACAGGGTCGAATTTTGACACAGTGTACCTTATCGTGTGCATTCGACATAGCATACCCTAGTAGTGTCGATTGTCGACACAGTACACCCTAGGATATGTTGGTTTTCGACACTATAGACCTTAGTGCCATTTGTTGACATATTATACCCTAGGGTATGGTTGATACTGACATAGTATACCGTATGGTCGTGTGATGACACAACAAGCTCTAGCATATGGTTGATATTGACCTGGTAGACCGTACGGTCGATCGTTGTCCCCGTAGACCGTTAGGTTTGGTCAAACTTCACATAGTAGACCCTTTGGTGGAATTGGTGCACGGAAGACCAAATTTGTATTTTTTGACGTAGTAGTCAATGATGGTCGATATTTGTCACAGTAGCACCTTGGATCGTTTGTGCAAGCCTAGCCCTTAGACCAAGGTCGATATTGACATAGTATCTACTGGGTTGTTTGTTGACACACTAGAGCGTAAGGTATGGTCGATATTGACATATTAGACCTTAGGTTCGATTGATGACACTGTAGAGCTGAGGGTATGGTCGATACTGATATGGTAGACCCTACAGTTGATTTTTGACAAAGTAGGGCCTGAGGTTTGGTTGATAATGACATAATAGATCCTATTATCGATGTTTGATCAAATTCAACCCTATGTTAGAGTAGATCCTTACATAGCCGACCGTAGGGCCCTTTTGTGACACAGTAGACCCTTGGGTCTACATTTGACATAGTGGCACATAGGGTCGTTCGTTGACATAATGGAACCTTATAAGTGGTTGGAGAATGGTCGAACCCGCGTGTTGGTTTTATATTGACAAGATCGACGCTGATGTCGAATCTTCGATGAATATATTGCTTGATGCAGGAGAGTATCCACCTTTTGTAAACGTTGAGCACGTAATCTAGCTAGAAATCATAGACAATAACTGCGATGGTCGCGCTTCTGCGCATTGTAACTATAGTTGGTATCGAACAACCTCTTAGCATTTGCACAGAGGAAGTTGTTGAGCGCTCAACTTAGGACGTGGTAGCGAACATCGTTCGATGAGCGGAAGGTAGGCTATGGAGGAACTCAGTAGATGTTGACTGACGTGCCCACTCTTGTGAAGTCATCCACCGTTTGGGAGATGTTGGTATTGCAAATTTTATAGTTATATTGCAAAATTGAACTTAGTTCACAAGTATAAATTACATTGTTAAACAAACGCCCTTTAAATCTTAACCTACACATCGGCCAAATTCAATTTCACATCGACAAATATTAAAGTTGTTATCGGAAGGTATTCAATTTGTGAACGACAATAGTGCATTCCGCTATCGGAAAATATGGAGTGTTTCCCCCATCGCTGAAATGTCAATTTGTCAATATCTGTTCATGTAAACCAACTGTCAACCAATATAAACTATGTTATCTTGGCCAAAAAGTTGTGTAGTTTAGACTTTTATAATTTTTCACTCTGAGCAAAGTGCAAATATTAAATTAACTATCCTGCCCAAAATTTTTTCAAGTAGAAATTTATTTGCATTTTTTGGGAAACATGTTTCAATATTAAGTAGACGACTGAAAATATTTTAAGAAACCTTCATGCAAGGAACTGAAAGAGGGAATGAACAAAGTCGAGGGGCCATGTGGCATGCATTTAAAATTGGTGCATGGAGTTGTACCATTATTCCATGTTTACTTAACCTTGTAGTTCTAAAACTGGTGAATTATGTAAAATTGGAGATCCATAGCCCCTAATTGTCCGGCCTAAATAACTCAGAGGCGTTAACGATCCAGTTCGGGGCCTATGATGGCAAACCCTACCAAATAAGTGCCTACCCAATTTTTCTTTAAAGGTAGAAGCAGAACATTCCATCGTGGCAGTGAGCGCCCTCGACGCACGGTTGTAGGAGGGTAGAGATTGGCCATGAGGAGAATCACAACGCGTTCCTGTCTGCGGTGACCACTATCAGGTGAGCTTCGTCGCATTTAACTCAATATTTGGTGAATAGTCATTGTCGCCGTTTGCTGATAGGCCATAAAGAATATGAAAGAGGTGTCTATGGGGTGATTTAGTGAATACAACCTGGATAATGTATGATGTTGTAGTAATTCCAATTTTTTTTACGAAGTAGGGTTTCGGTTTCAACCTCACAGTGAATCACGTATTATAATTGATATGTGAGTGTGGTTGGGTTTAGAGCCTTCAATCGGGATTATTTCTGATGCCATAGAAATTTCTTAGTTTATGGAAGATTAAGGAATGGATTCCGGAGTGATGGGCAAACTCTAATTATTGCTGCTATTGATGTAACTTGACAGGAAAAGGATTCCATGGCCGACCATAGATCTTCGGTAATTCGAGACCTATGCGACGGGATTCTCTCAGAGTCCCTGGTAAGTAGTTGCGAGTATTCCTATTTTTCATGTCACTACTGCACCTACATATAACGCTAATAGACATGAGGTTCGGGGTGTTACTGAATTGACGGTTACGCATCTGTGACACCAAGCAGAAATTGCCGAGATGTTTCAGGCAAGTCATTTTCGACCTGACTCTACCCGCCAGGATTCTCCTCACTGAAAAGTGGAAGAGAACATGGGAGCTGACCCTAGAGGAGGTTGTGGCAGCGGTATCTTCGGTGAGTTTCACACATAGATGGACTGCCTTCTCCACAAAGGCAAGACTGCAGGAAGGGGAGGTGCTGCCATTTGATCGTAGCGACGCCTACGAATTCAAAGTGACGGTCTATGACTCTGACTACAAAGAAAGACAGGTTGTCTGATCATCCAGGAGACAGCAGGCCATCCCAAAAATGGCAGACTCATTCGCCGGAATTGTTGTTGGAGACATGGCATCCGGAGAGGTGAGACTTGTGATTTACGGCCTTAACTTAATTTTGTTAGTAACTGAAAAAATATTCATGTCTGTGGACTGCATCATTATAGTGTCTGGTATGGATGGGCGTGGATCTCAAGCAAGTCTTCCGAGGGGCCGACACACTGCAATTGCAGGTGACAGAGGCTGATCGCGTGTGGGATGTGAAGATCAATTCCGGGTAGAGGGGAATGATGATGGGTGATGGATGGGTCGGATTTGCACACGAGAACAAAGTCCACACATATAACACATTGATTTTCAAGCCCACCGATGCTGTGGCCAAATTTCGAGTTTCGGTATTCACTGCCGGCGGGAGTCAGCAACGCCTGACGACTCCGACTTTGGGTGAGCCTGTGAACTTGTAAGCATTACTATGATTCCATGTGTTGGTTTGTCTTTACACCAACTTTCTTTCCTTACACAGAAGTAATGTTCAGGTCCATAAAATTCCGAAAGTACATGAAGAAACACACGAGTTCTCTATTGGTTAGTGACCCAGTGAAAACTGGTCTTACATGTCCGACCACAATGTTTTGTATACCAAATGGCAATGAACTATTTACTTTTCGTGTGTGCCACAGGACATACCCCTGTCGTGGATACGAGCAATATGATTGCAATCTCCGGTGATGGTGGTCCTGAGTAATACGAATGGGAGACAATGCTATGTGCGAGTGGAAGGAAGAAGGAACAATTACGGGTCTCCGGTACCTTTTCGAGTCATCCGGGTGGTAAGCGTTTTATATTGACAATGGGATACGGAGTGGCGACTTTGTTAAATTCGAGCACATGTCTGGTAATGGAAATGTGTTAAATGTGACAGTTACTATGGAGATATAGGTGTCGTGCATCATTTACCTTTTTTCTATCGTGTAATGAACTTAAGTATCTAGGTGCCCGGTGTGTTCTTCACTGTATAGTTGTATGTTCGGGTCTAATATGAGGTGTCAAGTAGGACTTGCCGGGTTAGTGTGTTCAAGTGTCTGTATGTATGTTTTTGCCATGGTCTTAGGCCCATGTGTCATTGTCGAATGTCATGTTGGGTATAAGCGATGTATTTCCTCTTGTTGTATTAGGGATCCTGGGTCTACTATAACCTAAAGTGCATCCTAATTTATAATTCTAAATATTGAGATCGTATAAGACACGACTGCATGCATAAAACATATCTACCGTCCAAAAAGAGTTCAACGTTGAGTCCATGTTCAGGTTATTACGTAAGTTCCAAATATTTAAGATTTATAGATGTCGTAATAGTGTGGGTTCATATGTAAGTTGTATAAATTAAAGATTGAATGCTGTCGTAATAGGGAAGGTTCGATCCTAGACCTCGTCCCATTGTGTTTTGCCGTTGGATGCTCGCCACGTGTGAAGTTTCTAACTTTACTTCGCAGAGGCCTAATTGTCCTGCAGTGTGGGTCCAGGGCATTGGGACCCCTGAAAAGTGAAGTTAGAAACTTTATACGTGGCGAGCATCCAACGTCGAAATGCAATGGGGTGAGGTCTATGATCGAACCTTTCCTATTACGACAACATTTAATCTTTAATTTATGGGGTGTCTATTGGAAAAAGAGCTCCCTCGAATTATATCTTATAGGGCCAACTTTGTAATATAAAGCAACAGGGAGAATGCTGAGAAATAATATTATTAAATTTTGCGCTAATAACTGTCATGAGCTTTGTATGTTTAAAAAAGTTGTCAATTTATTGAAAAAAATTTCAATAACGCCAACATGTGTGTGTAATAGCGAACGACTTACACCCAATTGCTGTTTATCACAAGATTATATTTTCATATATTCATAGATAGATTCTAATAGTTTAGATACTTACGCATCATAAATAGTAATGGGTCGGGTCGAGGCAAAGCCATCCCAAAAGATTTAACATTAATGTGTAGTTACATCGGATATGATGGCTGCGGAGTTCTGAGAAGGTTGCTCGATGCGACTCTTCATAAAAGACTCCTCAATCCCCAACCACCGGCTGTTATGGCTGGTTCCTTCCTCTCACCCTTTCATAATATCCTTATTTAACGCACTCCCACCAAACCGTTTCTTGATCCACCCCAAAAAAAGGAATGGAGTCACCGGAAGTCCAAACACCGGAAATCGAGACACCCACCGTCTGGCAAGAGCATGAGCAATGGGCACTCCTCGAAGAAATGGTCCACGCAGAGCAGTGCATGGACCTCAGCAGCACCTACACATTGCGCTATCTGGTGATGAGAGCTGCGAAGAAGTTATCTCGATCTTTCGGCCAAGAGATTACGAGGACGGTGGTCGTATACGCAATCGGGAAACTCAAGGACAGAATGGGCGATTTCTTATAGTTCTTATCCCTTTTTGGAGTGACATACGAGCCCAACAAAAATCGTGTCACCGTGGCCGTTGAATATTGGGCCCGTGGAGTTAATGTAAATATAAAATTGAGTTACATTTGAAATATGTCATTTACGAGTTTCCCGAAATGTTAGCTTTGTGAAAAAAGTTTTTGATTGCATGTTAGGAGACATGGGAGACGGAGGCCTACCGGTCTGAGGGAGCCAATGTATAAAGATCTCGTGCATATCTTCATTTGAGGAAGAGCAGATGTGGCCGACACCGTCTGGCTGCTTAGGAGTTTTGATGAAGAGGAAGCCGTTTACCTGTCGGGGGACAATCCTTGGCCGATGAGTAACATCATGATGGCAGTGTTATACCCAGACATACCCCTGTATGGTTTGTGAAGTAGGATGATGACATGGCTTGTTTCATATCCGCATTTTGTGTTCATTAGGAGCGTTCTTGTTGTGTCCCACCCCCGCAGACGGTTTAGATATATGCATTTTGTGGAAGAATGTGTAGATTGTAGGTTTTTGGTTTGACATATGCTTTCTTCAGTGCGCATATATCATACTTGCACTGCTCGTATTCTGTAACAAGTTCATATTATCTGGGTTATAAAAATTATCTTAATTACTATAGAACATAATAATCGTATTGTGCTGCTGTGATGTTCATATAGGTAGGTCTTCGAGATGGATGTTTGCTGTGTTTCTGGGCTGGAGATTGCAAAACTGGTGAAGCAGACTTGTGTTTTGGTGATGAAGGCTTCGATGACATAAAATAATGGGACCTATACTTCAATTAAAAAAATTCGCTCACTTCCCACTTTTTCGATACATCTTAAGGTAATTACATTAAATGTTAGTGAGAAAAATCCATGTATTGGGTTCTGAGAGAACACTTTGTCTCTGAAGGTCTCAGAAAATTTCATGGACCTAGCTTAAAAACCATGTATTGGGATTGGAGAGAACACTTTGTTTTTGACGGTATCAGAAAAATTTAAAAAATAGCTTAATAAAGTATACGAAATTACCTAACAAATTTCTTGCATGTGGAAAGTATTTTTTCTCTTTAACTTTCAATACATATTTACAGATGATGATGATGCTGAGAGCATTCTCTATATTTGTGAGACATGCTAAATATTTTTTTATGTGTGGTGGTTTGTGAAATATTTGATTATGGATTTTAGTGATAAAAATACAAGTGATAAATTAGGAGTTTTCAATTTAAGTTTTTTATTTCTGAATGTGGTGTATTATTAAAATATGTTGAAATTTAATGTGCACGAACATTAATGTACATGAATAAAAGTTAGAAATAATAAGGATAAAAATTGACTATATTAGCCACAAAACCTCATATTTCGCTTACATAGGCAGAACTTAAATACAACTCGATTATCTAGGCAAGGACTCTCTCACTCTTTACCATATTTCATCCAAAAATTCCGCCACTCCAATAAATTATTTCTGGATCCGCAAGTGCATGTGTGTTGAGGATGTTCTTATGTAGTTGCGATTGGGTTGTCAAACTGTAATCACTTAAGCTTTGTGTGGTACTTCTCACATGGGAACATAGACAACATACTCTACCGGGATGTGTGTAGAGCAGAAACTGCAATGTTTACGCTGATCGCTCATTCATCTAATATTTCACACAAGCAATTACGTCTATGAGCTATAATACTAAGACTAAAATAACTGGAGTAGCACAATTGACATTGTTTGAGAGGAGATGGAAATTTTAAGGAATGTAAATATGCGGCGACTCACGTATCTTTTGGGAAAATTTTCGTATTACTCACTCATCAATTATTAACCGGCCATTAATAGGGGTTCACTGTTACATTTTTTCTTCGGCTAAGTTTTGTATCAAATAATTGTCCCTAAAAATTTAGGGAGAATTATTTGAATGGTCACACCATGTTTCCCCTGGGCAACCTACACACTGAAATATTTCTTTTACATTGATTGATGTGGGCCACACTTTGATAATCGTGGATTTCTTTTATTTTTTTGGTTCTTAAGTAACCGTCGGGATGGGAAATGTAACTATGGATGTTCTGACAGTATTGTATTTCCCAAAAAATACATCCACATCTGTTTGGAACCTGTAACTGCACACAATTTCTGCCAGACTTACAACTATTAAGTTTTGGCTCCATTTCCACTTGCATTTAAACCTTAGGGTACTCATTTCATTTTATTTAGTTTTTGTATACAATAATAGAAAAATAAATTCATGTGGAAGGACTTTTCAAGCTAATATGAAGAATCCGCTGCTGTGGCGGGTTTGTTTCTCAGTTTCTGATTCTCAAACGTATCAGCATTCATCTAATTTTGGCGGGCAACCATTAGAGAAAACTCTCTAATTGCGGCACATTAGGTGTCGGTCCACTTGAACACATCTGCGTACATGTGTTCATCGACGACTTGGCCATTAATCCTTTGTCATGTCTAATTATGCCATTTATTTTTTACATTGTAGTCATCCCTCGTATAATTTCCCATTTTGATGCGCGTCTGTAAATATGGACACCTTCGGGAATTTTGGATGGGACAAATGAAATTTTGCGGCCTAAAAAATGAAAAAACACATAATTAAAAGTATCGGACAACAAAAGGTCACATCCAAATAATAAATCCCACGGAACTAACGTATTGCATTTATTCCATAATGAGAAAACACATAATTAAAAGTATCGGACAACAAAAGGTGACATCCAAAGAACTAATCCCACGGATCTAACATATTGCATCTATTCCATGGGTCTTTGTTAAGATTGACAAGCCACCATTTTTAATGATGGTGTATCCAAGCGTATACGCCAAATCTGCTCCCTGCTTTCAATGTGGCGGTTCGCATTCAATTCGATGTTGATCGACGCGACTGTACATAATTACCGGAATAGACACCAACCACCGCATTTACTCGCAGAAAGCCACCACGATCAGATATGAGGGCCTCTAAAAGGAAGCCATTCCACTTGCTTTCTCAGACACCTGCACCTCCAGACGCTACGCCTATAAAAAAAAGCCTTACCGGCCGCTCTATTGCAGTATCAACCCAAGGTCATTCCTCCCCTTAAAATTTTAAAAATGACAACCTCTGACAGTAAATGGAGTGACAGTGAGCAACTTTTACTGTTGAGGTAGCTCGTGTATGCACAATGGCAGGTTGATATCGCTGACACGTACATGATGGGATACCTGGTGCACGGAGCCTCGACCAAGCTGTCTAGGGAGTTTGGCTGAAGGGTTATGCGCAAGTCGGTGGTCTCGAAGATTTTGCATCTCTGTGACCATTTTGCGAACTTCGTGCGGTTTTGCGGCCTTCCGAGTGTGCATACAATGAGTCGAACAACACAGTCACGGTCACCAAAGAGTACTTGGCTGATGGTGGTCAGATGAGTCCTAGAACTTGGTCATTTAATCCTTTTCCATTTGGCCATTGCCGTATTTGTACTGACCGTTGTGCATGGGTGGTTTGCGCCAAATAGAAGTCGTGGCAGATACTCGGATACAAGCTCCACGACGAGAGCATGTACAAGGATCTCAAGGCTGCGTTCATGCTCGGCTGAGTTGACGAGGCTGACTATGACTAGCTCGTGAGGAGTTTCACAGCGGAGGAAGGTGTATGTCTGCCCGGTGACAGTGGATGGCCGATCCACAGCCGTGGGGTCGCAGAAAAACTCATTGAAGAGGGTTATGTGGTTTGAACCCTGGAAGCGTAGATATGCTTAATTAGTTATGTAGTTAATTTTGGCAACCCTTAGCCACAGTAACTGGGTTAGTGCTACAATATTCACGGGCGACGAATGTTTCCCTCATTTTTTGGTCCTCGTTGATGCTGCTCGCAAACTCGGGGGCATGCGCTATATGTAATTAAATATAACTGTTGTTGGTTGTATGCACTGTATCAGATGCGGTTGTCCCTTTTACGAACCTAACTCGCACACAAATGGATATTACATTCCATGTTGAATTTGTTTGGTTATTTGTAAGTGAATAGACAGTCATTATTGGGACCTAAAACCAATTAAGCTGATGTATTGATTCATAAAAAAAAAGATCTACTTGAAAATGCATATACGTACATGTTACATCAGGTAGCATAATATGATATAATTTACATACAGATTTTGACGTATGGGTTTTTTTTAAAAATATGTCGAAGAAATTAATAATTCATTAACAATTGTTACATTTGAAATTGCGCATTTTATTCATATGTAATTTTTTTTTAGGGTGAAGGTAAATATTTGTATTCCAACAAGTACTAATTACAAGGGTTCCCAAAGAGAATGGGTACAAAGATTGTATGGGGATCAATGAGGGATACCCCCACCTTGGCACGATGTTGCACCCGTAAGGGTCTTCGGGCGGCGTGCCTCCTGCCGATGATCAGCATGTCAGCCGACCATGATAAGGGAGCATATCCGGTGGTCGGTGGGAATGGGCACACATGTGTGCGCTAGAAAAGCAAGTGATGCTCTTGCACAATAAGGGGGGACAGACTGCCCGCCGGACGTGCGGAGGGAGCACGGCCGACGAGCAGCCATGAGTGTGCAAAGGCGCACCGTCGGGCAGCATGTTCAAGGTCGGCCATTAGAAGCTCATGAGATTTTGTGGTTAAAGTTTGAAAATGATGCCGTAAAGTTGAGGTTTGCCCCGGTGCACCACATATGACGGCTGGCACCTTGTCCCTTCCAAGTTGGCAACGTTGCGCAAAATCCAGATTTAATTTATACAATTAAATCTACCAAACGTTACCCAATATTTGTTAATCCTCCCAAATTAATATTTTTTTTAAAATGGACAATTTAATTCAAACGGTACGTACGTGATGGCAAAACACCTGGGGTGCCCACACTGGTTGAGGTTGCTTCCATGCCGGCAATGACATAGTATGAGACGTGATTCCTAGAAAACACGTAATGTACTGTTGAGGTGTATTGTTCGCACAAAGAGGAGTCCCTTTTCATCTTGTTTCGAAACTTACACACGATCTCCATTTATGCTAAATTAATATTCATATACACACCCCACAAAATGAGCATGCCCCAAGTCAGACTTATTGAAGGTTAACCTTCATCTCTGCACCTGCAGTCTCACCCAAAATGTGCAAAAATGAGTAAGGGTAACCTTCGTAGCATTGGGACTAACGGAGAACGCATACCATGCACAACCACAGTAAAAATACAGAATGACTTAGGGAGTGTGCGGGAAATAGACAATTATATTACAACCTAGAGGAAACATATCTCATAATGACTACTTTTTAAGACATCCTCTCACCCAGAGTTCTAGTACGCAACACCTCCATCCCAAAATCAAACAGCCGGTAGCAATAACTCTTGCACCGGTAAGGGCACAGTGCATGGATGATGGAGGACATCGACCGGTTACCCATCACACACTCAATGTATTAAATGGCCATCACGCTGCAGTGGGAGTCATTCTCCTACTGTGGAACGTTCGGTTCCAGGATGACTGTGAATTCATCCTGCAGTGGCTGAGGAATGCCACCCCTCATAGGGGTGATGCCGGCTTGGCCACACAGATAGAGGACGTGTTTCTGCAGGTGCCAAAATGCCAACCTCACCTCCTCCCAGTCGAAACTCACCGAGGCCAAGATGGAGTCGAACACCATGATCGTCTACTCATCGATGGAGATCTTATAAGATATCCAGTGATTGCCGCGCACGTGGCCAACCCTCAGCATCTGGCGGGATTCTGCCCAAGCGACCCTCCATTCATCGCACAGCCATCCTCCCACAAAAGGCATCACAATATCTACAGCCAACAGGTGGTCCTGCTATGTTAGTGCACCATATAGATAGAGCACGGGGCCATGATCAGCATAGATTTAAGAATGCACAAGTATAACAAGAGACGGGTGTTGAGGGCGTTCAAACCCAGCACAGTGTGTTTAGAAAAATCCAGCCATCCACCGGGGCACCATCAGTGCACCTCCAATCATGCAGAAGTAGCCCCAATAGCATGTCCATATGCTGTAAAACAAGATATTAAAGTCAACCAAAGGAAGTGGGAGGCCAGGAAATATTATGTTCATCCATGGAAACATATGTCCACCGCTATCCTGATTCACCTGATCTAACAACCACCCATGCGGATTCCACAAAACCTCAAACCAATCTCTGTTTACGCCCACGCTAATCTTCCGAGGCACGGGAACTTGCAGGATCCTGTCCCAAGCTCCAAAACAATCTCATTGGCTCATCAAATAAGGTCGATGAAAGTAACAACATAAAGTAAATGTTCGGGTAGTCTCACTCTCTTGTCGTCAGGTTTCTGTACTGGTGCCATGACTTGAATGGGAAAAATGACGGCTCGTCCTTCAAGCATCTGGCCGTCACGATTTGAAGTCTGGTGGATGGCTCACACAACGATTGGCCGAAAATTGAGTCATCGAATGAGAGGCAGTGTGCTGAAATGCATCGGCTCTCATCCGCGCTCAACACACTATTGTATTGGTGTGACCTGGACATCTGGAAAACTCCGCGAGTCGCCGGACTCGTGGAAGCATGGGAGTTGAAAATAAAACTCTCGATCAATGACAAGCGTTCAGACAGTTGATCGGTTTCTGCCAAAAACTGCTCATTCAGACATACAACAACATCAACATTCAATGCACGTGAATCAAGATCAGTAGATCACATAGGTGAATCAAATTATAATTGATGCACACTTACTTTGTACCCCGCATCCAGAATTGCCGCTCTCTCTCCGCATGTGGGTGCATGTCATCGGAGATGCGGAAGAGTGTATTTCACCGATAACGAGGGTAGTTGGCTGTCTGACTCAGTGGGCAAAGCAAGGAAGACGCCAATCATTAGGGCCGCAGATTTAACAATATTAGATAGACTGACCCACCGCTGACTTGCGATTCCCTTCCCTTGGTCGCCGTGGCTGACAGTACCCTCTGAACCACCACGTCCCAGGAAAAGCCCAATCTCTGAGATAGGTGCACCCCTAGTGTTTTGATCCGCAATCGTCGGCACGTCTCCCATGAGCCTCTGACGCAGACTCTTCAGGACACCGTCAACATTGGCGGATGGTGTGGTAAATAGAGAAGTTGCGGCCACCACAGTAAAGGGGGAACATGGATTCGTAGCCTTCGGGCTGACGCAAGGCCCATTTCTAAATAGATTAAGTATCTCCTGCAGAATCGGCAACATCGGATTCTATTTTCAATACAAACCAAACAAAGCTAAGGGGTTAGGCAACTGATCTCTGCGGTTTTCCCCAATGATGGGACACAGAGACCCACTAAAAATAGAATCAAAGGATGCTTACTAGTTGTATAAATACCTGTGTAAATGTCTTGCAACATAGACGGAAGAATTTTCTAATCCTTCCTGCATCTACGTAATCCTTCACCGACCAATTCAATAGACGCGGAATGCGTTGTCCGTCCTCCCCCAGTTTCCGCCCGCACATGGCGCCTAAATTGGGCATCACCTCATATGCCCATAACAGAAAGGCAATGCTCAGTCCAGGGGCAATAATGTCCCCACGGATGCAGCCACCGGAGGCTACGTGATGTTGCAGATTGTCGCTGGCCTGATGGATCGAACTAAGGAGGAAATTATAAGCTGCGAAACCCTAGAGGTAAGCACCGAAAGCCATGTCGTTGTCAATAAGGTGGAAAAAAGCCATGTCGATGGCTTCCGTTGTACGACCCCTACACAGCAATACACTTTAGAGGATGTTTAACAGTGCAAGCTTCACGCACATCAGCCCGCGCCCCTGGCGCCTCTCATATTCGACCTTGTACTTTTCTTGAACGTTAAACAACGTTATATCTAGCCGCCCATCAAACATAGTGTCGTGGAAGGAAGAACTCACGGGAGGTTCGTACCACCCTTTAAATCTCAAACCGTTCATCATCGCAAACTCCATTGGGCCGAACCGCAGAGTTTTCCCGTGAATAACAAAACTGAGACTCCTGGGCATGAGGGCATTCCGGTCCAGTCTCATGAGCAATTCCTGGTAAACAGCAGAGTGAAAAGCGTTGGCTGGGAGGAAGCCGATAACCTCGAAGCAAGAGTCCTATAGGACTTGACCATTGAGTAGATCGAGCTGATCCCTTAATGTCTTAAGCCATACGTGATGACATCTTTCGGAAATGTGAATGAGATCTCCTGCATAAGAGAAAAACAGGAACTCCGTCATACGCACAACCATACATCACAAGAAGAGTCACAATAGCAAAAGCAGGTCAATATCATTCATTGTGAATGCATGCTCGACCAAAATCAATTATTAGGTATAAACACTCAGTGTAGAAGCGGTGTGCAACACAATGGTTGCAGACCGCGAAGCTTCACACACTTACGCCAGGGAAATCAAAACCATGCAACACCCTTTATGTATGATGATAGTATATTGAAATATACACCATAAGGATAGTCAGAGGTTCGTTTCGACTGTCAAATAGATGGCCCCCAACTTCTCAATGTTTCTGTAACATAAATGTCAAATAGATGGCCCCCAACTTCTCAGAGTTTCCCCCGAATGGACTAAAATAAAAATGAATCAAACGGAAAACTAGTTAAGTCGGAACCTAGAGGAGAGCCGCCATGTCCCCTTCTCGAGTATTTCCTCTTCGCCATCTCTGCGCTCCTGGTGGCTGGGTTTTGCAATACGTTAAAGCCCTGTCCATGGAACTACATTCAGGGTGACATGCAAAGTAAGAAAATTTGAGTGACACTACTAAGATCCAACTCACCGCTGAAGATGCTGACGGTATAGGGGGGGTCACCGGTAGAGAAGGTCTGGAGACTTGACGAAGGTGACAATTCGTCGCATGTAAGCTATCGTGGATGGAATAAATGCAAGTGGTAAGAATGTTCTCAAATAACATTTAAGGTTGCGATATGGGGAAGATGCCTCTCTTTTTTGGGTTGGGAGTTTTAAAGATAATATTAATGAAGCGGGACTTTCCACAACACACGGAGATTTAGGGGCAAATACGAAATAACATTGTAATACCACAACACTGTTTCGTCTTCCAGCAGGGCTATTTAAGGTATTGTGCCATTTTGATAGTGGTAGGTATTTCAATACCAATTTGCCCAACTGAAATCCTATATCCCACTTTTCTCTATCCGCATGGGTGTCTCATTTTGTGTTTTTTGAATTTTCACCAAAAAAATTTCCTGCTATTTCATTTGGTTATGGATTATTTTAATTTTAAAATTATTATTTGTGGTTCATTCCATCCAATTAGGGTTTATAGTTAATTTTATAAATTTATTTCATATTTTTTAGTTAATATAATCGATGACTATGGTTGATTATTCTAGAAGAAGGGTACATAAATTTTTTAAAAAGGTAATTTTTAGCAATAAAAGTTTATTATGATTTGTAATACGATATTACAATTTATGTTTACAATTAATAATATTTATACATTAAATTTTATAGTGGAACCCAATAGTGACATATGAAAATGGAATAGAGAATTTTATCCCCAATTTTCCATCTCTTGGATCCACAACGTTCATACAAGCATATCTGGAACTAAAATATTTATTTATCTCTCCTCCAATTAGAAAACCCCCAACATTGTAGATATATCACTACGTCCTCCACATTCCTCCAATCGCACAATCATTTAGAAGATAAATTTGGATTTCTTCCAAACGGCTTAAACTATGTTTCCTTTGGTGTTTCCCATATAATAATTCTTTGAGGCTAATTTTTCCACAATATGACAATCGTCATTAATTTCTCAGCTTATTTTTTAAAAATACCAAAATCATTAAAAAATTGCTCATACAACTATAACTTCGTATGTTTCTTAACAACAAAATGTAAACTACTAGATTACCTAAAAAAGTATACATAATAACAAAAACTACATAATGAGAAAATTGAAATGGAAAATTGCGCGTAGAAGATATGTACATTATATATCGAACTATTGCTGACTTTTCGGCAAATTTGGGTGATGAAATCATTTTGGTTAACGGTGTGCGCCTCCCTGTTGCGAAGTGGAACCCTATTAAACAAAAAATCCGACAACTACGTAATGAGTTCGGACGGTTAATGAGAAGGTTCATTAGTAGATGGAAAAAGAAATGGGCGGTTCACTAGACTCCAATTGTTTGTATAAACTGACCAATCATTGCCGCGATTTATGTAGACAAGGATATATGCCTATTCATGTTGTTTCAGTTATATAAATTAGTGTAGTATTAACACGGATTATATAAAACGCACAAATAAGTGTTCCCTCAATCAAAGGGCGCAACCGATACAAGAACTTGAGCCAACCTAAAGGTTATATAGTCCGGGAACGGGCGTCAGTTTAGGTGACCTTTTCATCTTTTAACTTATAAAAATGGTTTGGACAATTGGGGAGACACCCGACTAGATTTCACCGATGATGCTAGTCCTACGGAAAAACAATTTTACACGATTGATTGATCCCTTTCCAAAAATATCTGCACTAAATGTTGTTAAAAAAGATGCTTCTTCATACATCATTTACTCGTATGCACGTGTCATGTTCGGTAATTCATCCTCGTTAAAGTAATTTAACTTGCTACAACAAGACCCCATGCAGACAGTTACAGTTAATTTCGAGGTGGCCGTGATATTTGAACAACGAAGCCTAAATAAACTATCCGCACCAAAGTATGTAGTTACGATAAAGGGAATATAATAATTTGGTCATTAAGTTACCATTTGTATTCTACATTATTTTAAACCATTGAATTGGAAGCCGCTGCAATTATAAACCACGAATTGCAACTTACCTCAATTCATTCTTAATAAACAATCTTTCCTAATCTGCCCTACAAGGGTAGAAGTCGATGGGATATTCTACAACTGGGGTCGACCTCCAATTAATTGTTTCTTTATATTATATAATACAAAGAACCATTGAAATGACGGCCAAAATAAGAAAGAACGGAACTTCGGGGAAAATTATTTATTATTCTATTAAATACTAATTTTAGAGGATCTTAGGAGATCTCGTCGATAAGATCTTCTCTTTGTCGATAGGCCACCTCCCTGGAGCTTCATTTAATGCGAATGACCCCTGCATTTAATGCGATGTGAGAGTGGCCTGTGTCTTGAGCCGCGCACCATTTCACCAAACCCACAGCGAACTGATGCAGCAGCAGACGGAAGCTAGCTGGAGGTCACGTCGTCAACTATTTTGCTGCCATGTGGAGATCGGTTCAACTTCTTGGCACCCCTTGACTGATGTATGGGCACTTCCACTGGGGTGGTTTTCCATGGTGTGAGTAAGATGGAATCCATTTTTGGGGGATGTAACCCTGTCGCTCTAATTTCTGCAGCCAATAGTGCGCACTCAGACAACGTCAAATTAGGATTAATTGTATGAATATAAAATTTTAATGTCGAAGGCACGTTCGGCGATGCTCCTAACTTCGACGATGAATATCCAATTTCTTAATTCGTCAGTTCAAGAGGATTAGAATTAAGTTAAGCCAAGGCATTAATGGAGGCCTTTTTTCACCAAGCCTTACGATCAGTATTTTTAAATTATTTCTCCCGTAGTATGAAAAATGACGGAAGGGTGCTCAATTAGCTGGAACGGGCGCCACTCCTATGTACAGTGTGCTTGTGGATTTCTGCCAAGATTAGGGGTTTTGTTTGCAAACCAATTGCAATTTTCCTTGGTGAATGGAAGGGGTGAGATCAATATGCTGTAATGCTCTTGTGATATTATCAAGAATGGTGGTGCTTTGCTACACTGATAAGGTAAACTGAAATAAACGAGGGAAATCCCCTTTACGAATGGATTCATTTGCTCCCTATGGAATTTGGTTTTTTTTACCCTATGTGTAAAATCCCGCAAATATTAATTATTAATACATTAAAATTAGTGCGCGAAATTAATCGGTACTCATTTTTTATCAGAAATTCCTTTTTACTTATCCGATTCGTCACCGCTTATTCTTCCCCTAGCATAACTGTTGTTCCTTCAACCCTCCGATCCGGCCAGCGGCACACCCTCTTGAGTGTTTTATTCCCAACCCGTGGACGCCGCCATGCATCTCCAATTCAAGGAGGATTGATGACGCCATCCATAGCAATGAGGATCTAAACCTAGAGCTGCAATTCAAAGGCCCCGTTACTCGACTACGAGCTTAGAAGTTACAAGAGTATTTGCAAGCAACAATTCACAAGAAGCTCGAGGAAGAAGACGACGTGCAAGCTAGCTTGAAGTTGATGACCTTGTTGATAATGGAAGATGAAGATCAAGACATGGAGTGCAATAAATGAAGAAGTTCACATGTGCATATGGACGTGTGCATGTGTGCGTGTGTTGAAGAGCCCACGGCCAAGAGAAAGAAGCCCAAGTTGATCGGCCCTTAATGATTTAATTAAGGGGATTGTTTTATTGGACTATAGTATTTATTTTATTTAATTTAGACTATAGTCAAAAGTCAGATTTTATTTATTTAGTTGATGTAATTTTCGGTCATTGAGTCCTTAGTTGACTAGGTTTTATTTAAGGCACATTTCTACCTTGAATAGAATTCTAGTTTAGGATTTTTCCTAGTCTAGTTCTAGTTTGATTTGAAGTCATTATTTTCGGCCCTCATCCTTATGATTTTCGGCCACCTCTATTATAAATAGAGGCTCATTGTGACATTCATACTTTAGACAATATTTGATTAATTAAGCTTTGCTTTCAATATTGTCTCAACCCCATTAAATCTTTGTGAGTTTTGATTTAAAATTCATACTCTTAGAACTAGCAATTCTAGGTTTTACTCAAAGGGAATTCGCCTATCCACATTGAGGGATTGTCGGAAACTCTCTACTTGAAGATCAACTTAAAGAATTTGGCCTTGTGTACGTTCGAGATTCAAGGCAACTTTCGGGTTGTGATTCGCTTCGATTTGCCAACAGTCGTACCCGCCTTTGACGCCATCCAACCTCCACCGTTTGTATGTCTCATCAACATCCCACGAGTCCAAAGTTCGAGCCCCAAGTCGTTCCAAGCGGTTCTGGATCATATTTGGTTAGACGTGTTCTTCGTGACGTTTGGAGCACATATAACGTAAGTTCATCCAAAACTCTATTATATCCTATCTACCCTAACCATTCTTCACATATACCTCACATACGAAACCCCATCATCATTCTCGTTCCATTCACCTTCCAAAACAGCTGTTAATTTGGATTTTATGTTTTATTTGTGTGTCGTAGTCTAGATATTTTAGTTGGTTTCTAGTCGTCTAGCTAGTTACGTATTGTTCCCTTACTTCACCGACGTAGTTTCGTTTCCTAGCTTCCGTATAATTCATTCGTGTCGTGTCCCATAGCCCCGGGTCACACCATAAATTGGTATCAAGAGCCACATCGGTTCAAATCATTCGTGGTTCAATACTTGTCGTTTATTTGTTTTGAGTCTTATCGAGTTGTAATTTATTTTTTGTATCATTCATAGTTAAAAAAAAAAAGAAACAGATGGTAACAAAAAAAAGAAACGCGATAAAAAAAAGGAATCAGATAAAAAAAAGTAATATCCGAAAATTAAAAAAAAAAGAAGTATATCCATTGTTTCCTTTTTGTGTTCCTTTATTTTTTGGTACCTTCCTTGTGGTACAAGTCTATAGTTAGATATTTCCTTTTAGGTCTTGTTGTCTTTTTGGAAATTTCCTTCCAAAGTTTATTTTCTTTTTGGTAAGTTCCTTAGGAGTCATATTTTATTTTGGTTCTTTCTTTCTAGAGTCTAGGCTAATTAAGGTATTTAGATTGTGTCACATAGATTGATACATATCCAAATCACCCTATTGCCTTCTTTAATTCTTCTTTCCCTATCCTATTCTATTCTTTCCTTCTTTTTGCCTAGATTTATTTTTGGACTTCCTAATCTAATTGGGACTTCATTAATTGATTTATTTTCTTCCTTTCCTACCTCTATCCTATTCGACCACCACCTACTCCAACTCTAAAATTTCGACAGCCCCCATATATATCCATACTCGACCGATACCACCATTTACACTCCAAATTCATCCTTGTTCCGAGAGTAGCGTTGATGAGTGCTTAAATAGCACTCATTTGGACTCATTTGCACTTAACTTTGAGTGCTTTTGCTCTATGTTTAAGTCTATATGTTTGTAAATTTGTTGTTTTCATTAATGTTGTTTAAAGTGGCCAATACAGGGTATTTTTGGGTTAGTATGTACAAAATGAAGTTAAAATCGGATTTCGATCATCAAAAGCCCCACAAGACTTGAAGAATTGAAGAAAACCAAGGGTCGGGCTCAGACACGGCCAAGAGGCATGACTGTAGGTCACATTGCAGAGCATCAAACAGAGAGGGAAAAACATTCAGCCCGGGCGTGACCACCTAGCGCGACCTAGCCCGGGCCGCGTCCCAGGCACCTCCGGGCGCGGTCCTCTGGCGCGATCGCAGGGCAGGCCGCGCCTCAGGGCCTCTGCAATACGGGCTCCAGGCGCGGCCTGTTCAGCCCGCGTCTCGGCACTTCAGAGAGCTGTTTTCATGTGTTCGAAGCTCGACCTCCAGGCGCGACCCAGACGAGGTCGTGGTCGGGACTGACGAATCCGTTTTTAACTTTTGGCACTCCATTATTGGTTCCTTATATGATATATCATTGGGGAAGTTTAAAAGCCAGATCCCACACACGAAAATACTAGAGAAAACACTCCCATTTGAAGATTTTGGAAGATCAAGAACATCAAGAGGGGAAGAAGATCCATCCATCCATTTGAAGATTCAAGCCATGGGATTGAAGGAGTTTGTTCTACATTGGGTTCTATCTTCTCCTTCACTCTTTTATCTTTGTATTGAAAATGGGTTTTGGATCCTTGTCTTGTATCTTTGATCTTGTTGTAAATATGGTAGGCTGGAGCCCTTAGGGCTCTAGGATGTGGTGAAACAATGTGACTCTTATTCTTGATGAAGGATAAATATATGTTCATGCTTTGCAAAGGTTTTAATCCATACATTGGTCTTGAATGATGTTGTTTGAGTGGCCTCCTTACTAGCATCACATGTATGTTTCCCTTGCATCTTGCCCATCCTGTGAACATAAGCATGTATGGATTGAATTCATGTACTTGTACTCTTTGTTGAAGTTGAGTATGTGGAAGGAAGAGTGACTCCTTTGAGCTTTTGGTAGGTGCAACCTTGGAATGTGTTAGAGATAGCCATCCTTGTCGCATTTGTAATTTAGGAGATATTCGAGAGATGCTCCTTCTATATTTGTGGTCTTCTTACCTATGAACTTAGCATGATTGTGTGTTTAAACTTTGTTGTTGAATCAAGAGGAGTATTGTGAATCCATGTCCTAGAGTTTTGCTTAATCCCACTTCTAAATCTCTCTTTTTGTTGATTGTTGTTCTTGATTATTTATTTAGGTTGTTTGGTGTTTGTTACTTAAGTTCTTGTTTTGGTATTGATGATAATCAACCCTCACTTAAGCATAGTCTAGATATTCCTTGCATTGATTATTGTGGTACTTGCATTTTTTTATTTGGTTCCTTTTCCCTGTGGATCGACCTTGTATCATCCTTGCTACAAATACATGCTTGTATACTTGTAGGCATAGAGACGAGTTTATAAATATTGAAACACATCAACAGTAGGTTTTAAGGTAAACTGAGCCTCTGTCAAGTTTTTGGCGCCGTTGCCGGGGAAATGGAATTAATTTGATAAATGCAATATTGTGATAACGATTGAGCGGATTACTTTAGACATTTTTACTTGTTTTACTTGAAAGAATTGTTCTTGATTTGTTTGTCCTTTTGATAGGAAGTGTATGCACACTCGTTCTCAAGGAGAACCACCTATTGCATTGGACTTAGAGATTGAAGCAACGGTTCGCCACAACAACGCACGTAGATGGAGAAGAATGGCGGATCTACCTCCACACATTCAAGACCCGATGATTGCCCAAATGCAAAGGCAATTGGAGGTGATGCAAGAGTAATTGAGAGCCCAAGAGGAGGCTCGTAATAGAAATGTGGAGGCACCAATCCGAAATCTTTTCCAACCCGTCGTTGATCAAGGGGTGGCAAATGGACCACCCATTCACTCCAACAACTTCGAGTTGAAGACCTCTCTCATACTAATGATCCAACAGAACCAATTCCGAGGGACGCCAATGGAGGATCCCCATGAGCATATCCGAAAATTTCTCAATGTTAGTGGGACAATGAAGATGAATAGAGTCCCGGATGATGCAATCCGTATCCGACTCTTTCCATTCTCATTGATCGACAAGACGGAAACATGGTGGTTAAGCCATGCTCAAGGAACATTTCAAACTTGGGATCAATTGGTGACAAAGTTCCTACACAAGTTTTTCCCATCCGGAAAAACCCTCAAATTGAAAGAAGAGATCACCATGTTCAAACAATGGGATGAAGAGATCCTATATGAGGCGTGGGAACGCTTTAGGGAGATGCTACGGAAGTGCTCTGGACATGGTTTTGGGACCGATCATCAAGTATGCATTTTCTATGGAGGAAGCAAAGACGAGGTGAGAACACTCATGGATGCGGCCACAGGTGGATCATTGTTGGCAAGAGGGCCGGAAGAGGCCTTGAGAATTATTGAAGAAATGGCCTCAAATTCCTTTCAATGGCCGGCCACAAGAGAGGGAGTTCAAATTCTAAAGAAAGTGGCTTCTGCTTCAAGTTCGGATGCACTTGGGCTTGTGGCAGCTCAAATGGCAACCTTGAATTCAAAAATCGAGGCCTTTACAAATCCAAAGGCCGAGACATCTCAAAGCTAATTTGAGGATGTAAATTATGTGAACCAACAAGGAGGCTTCTCAAATCAGCCAAGGCAATTCAATCAGGGGTACAAACCCCAAGACGGAGGCCAATATGGAGGAAATTCGGGTTATCAAAATAAAGCTCAACACCCGAATTTCTCCTATGGTAATCCGAACAATGCTATCCAACCACCTCCGGGCTTCTCAGTCACAAATGGTGTAATTGATGAGGAGAAGAAGCCCAAGATGGATGAACTTCTAATGGCCTTCATGGGGAAGATGGAGAGTTACATGAAAGACTCTCAAGCACGAATTGGGAAGTTAGAAAATACCGTCGGAGCAATTGGCAACCAAGTTAACACTTTGGAGAAGGAAATGGGACAATTTACAACTATCTTGGGAAGCCAAAATCAACAAGGCAAGTTCCCAAGTAACACCACTGTGAATCTGAAGGATCAATGCAAGGCAATTACCTTGAGGAGTGGAACCGCTTATGATGGCCCCGAGATGCCGGATGATGAGGAAAGCAAAGGAAAGGATGAAGAGAAACCAAGTGAGAAAAAGAAAGAGGAGGGACCGAGTCAAGAGGACTTAAATCCCAAATTGAAGAAACATGATGCCCTTGAAAAAGGGAAAGAGAAAGAAGAACCAAAAAGGGTGACGCCGGAAGAATACAAAGTGCCCATACCCTACCCACAAAGACTCCAAAAGGTGAAGAGTGACGAGCAATTCTCTCGATTCCTAGACATCTTTAGAAAGGTACAAATCAACATCCCTCTTATTGAAGCACTTCAACAAATTCCACATTATGCAAAATTCTTGAAGGATGCGATTTCCAAAAAGAAAAGATGAGGGGAGTATGAGACGGTTAATTTAACCGAGAATTGTAGTGCTTTATTGCAAAGAAAGTTTCCCTCAAAGATGAAAGATCTGGGAAGCTTTAACATCTCGGTTACTATTGGAGAAAATAACGTTGGTAAGGCTTTGTGTGAGCTTGGGGCGAGTATCAATTTGATGCCCCTCTCATTCTTTAAGAAGTTGAAAATGGGGGAGATCAAGCTGACCACCATTTGTCTCCAAATGGCCGACCGCTCTTTGACATACCCAAAGGGTATGGTGGAAGATGTGCTAGTGAAGGTCAACAACTTTATCTTTCCGGTGGACTTTGTGGTTCTTGATATGGAAGAAGACAAGGAAGTTCCTCTTATCTTAGGGCGATCGTTTTTGTATACGGGTAAGACCTTGATAGATGTGGCGAAAGGAGAGCTTACCTTGAGAGTGAATGAGGAGAGGATCACATGTTCCCTCCAAAAAGCAATGCAACATCCCGAAGAAGAGGCAAAGAATATCGAGGAGTGCAAAGTACTCCAAATGGTGGATGAATGCATAAAGGAGGAAGAGTTGAGGAGCCCAAAAGATCCTCTTGAGATTTGCATTTCTAACTCTATCTTTAATTCTTTATCCAATGATGATTTTGGTCTACTTGATTCTGTTTTTATGATGAATTCATTTCAGGAATCCTACTTGAGGAAGCCAAAGTTCTTGCCATTAAGAAAGGAGGACCAAACATCAAAGGAAGAGGACGAGTTGAAAGCAAAAGAAGACTTGGAGTTGAAACCCCTACCTACACATTTGAGGTATGCTTACCTTGATGAAGCCAAGAAAAAACCGGTAATAGTTTCTTCTCTCTTATCCGATGAACAATGCAATAAATTGTTAAGGGTGTTGAGAAAATATCAAAGCACTATTGGATGGTCAATCTCCGACCTTAAAGGCATTATCTCTTCTATATGCATGCATAAAATCTTGCTTGAGGAAGATTATAAACCTAAGGTGCAAAATCAAAGAAGACTCAACCCTATTATGCAAGAAGTTGTTAGGAAAGAGGTTCTAAAATTGCTAGATGCCGGTATCATATTTGCCATTTCGGATAGTAAGTGGGTGAGTCCTACTCAAGTAGTTGCTAAAAAATGGGGAATGACTATTGTTGAAAATGAGAATAAAGAAACGATTGCTACACGAGTAGTGACGGGGTGGAGAATGTGTATAGATTATAGGGCGTTAAATGCATATACTAGGAAAGATCATTTTCCATTGTCTTTCATTGATCAAATGCTAGATAGGTTGGCGGGTCATGAATTCTATTGTTTTCTTGATGGTTACTCGGGATACAATCAAATCATGATTGCTCCCGAGGACCAAGAGAAGACTGCTTTCACTTGTCCCTATGGCATTTTTGCGTATAGATGGATGTTGTTTGGGTTGTGTAATGCACCTACCACCTTTCAAAGGTGTATGATGTCCATCTTTCATATATTGATTGAAAACATAATGGAGATGTTTATGGATGACTTTTCTGTGTTCGGTGATACATTTGATATATGCCTTGATAATTTAACACAAGTATTGCAGAGATGTGAAGATACTAATCTAGTGCTCAACTGGGAGAAATGCCACTTCATGGTGAGAGATGGAATTGTTCTAGGACACAAGGTGTCGGGTGAAGGTCTAGAGGTGGACCGGGCCAAGATAGTGGCCATTGAAAAGCTACCTCCACCAACAAATGAGAAAGGAGTTAGAAGCTTCTTGGGACACACTGGGTTTTATAGGCGCTTTATAAAAGATTTTTCCAAAGTTTCTAAACCTCTTTGTCGTCTACTTGAAAAACTCGTTGAATTTGATTTTGATTCTAATTGTTTGCAGGCTTTTGAGACGTTGAAGAAGGCCCCAATCACGGCACTCGTGCTTATCACACCCGATTGGAGTGAGCCTTTTGAAGTGATGTGCGATGCAAGCGAGATAGCGGTGAGAGCCGCTCTTGGCTAAAAGAAGGACAAACTCTTCCGAGTCATCTACTATGGGAGTAGGACTTTGGATCCCACTCAAGTCAACTACACCACCACAGAAAGGGAACTCTTGGCGGTCGTCTACGCATTCGACAAGTTTAGGCCCTATCTCATTGGGGCCCGAACAATAGTGTACACCGACCACGCCGCATTGAGGCATCTTTTTGCCAAAAAGGATGCAAAGCCAAGGCTTATCCGATGGATTCTTCTACTTCAAGAGTTCGATGTGGAGATAAAAGATAGAAAAGGATGCGAGAACATGGTGGCGGATCACTTGTCTCGATTGGAGCACGTGAAAGAAGAAGAGAACACATGGCCAATAAATGAAAGTTTTCCCGATGAGAGAATCATGTCTGCTTCAACAAAAGTTCCATGGTTTGCAGATATTGTCAACTACCTAGTTGCCAAGGTGAAACCGGTAGAGATGGAGAGTTATCAAAGAAAAAAATTCTTTCATGATCTCAAATTCTACATATGGGAGGAGCCCTATCTTTTTAGAAGATGTGCTAATTCCATCCTTAGAAGATGTGTGCCGGAAGAAGAATGGATCGAGATAATGAAGGCATGTCATGATTCCCCTTGCGGAGGCCATTTTACTTCAAATAGAACCGCTAGAAAGATTCTACAAAGTGGATTCTATTGGCCCTCCATTTTCAGAAATTGTGAAGAATTTGTGAAGGCATGTGAGAAATGCCAAAATATGGGCTCAATTTCAAAGAGGGATGAAATGCCTATGAGTACCATTGTTGAAGTGGAGTTGTTCGACGTATGGAGGATCGACTTTATGGGACCATTTACGGTTTCCGATAAAAATCTCTACATACTCTTGGCGGTTGATTATCTCTCACGATGGATTGAAGCAATTCCAACAAAGACTAATGATTCCAAGATTGTGCTTAAGTTCCTTCAAACGAATATTTTGACAAAATTTGGGGCTCCAAGAGCCTTAGTTAGTGACGGGGGCACTCACTTTTGCAATAAGTGGATGACGAGCCTCCTAGCACACCATGGAGTAAAGCATATGGTGACGACTCCCTACCACCCACAAGCCAATGGGCAAGCCAAGCTTGCAAATAGAGAGGTAAAACAAGTCCTCCAAAAAGTGGTGAAGACGAACGAGAAAGATTGGGCAAGCCACCTCGATGAAGCATTGTGGGCCTATTGAACGGCCTACAAAACTCCGTTGGGCATGTCTCCCTATCAAATGGTATTCGGAAAATCTTGTCATCTTCCGATTGAGCTCACTCACAAGGCATATTGGGCCACCAAGAAGCTCAATTTCGACTTTGAAATGTCGGGAAAGGAAAGAATTTTCCATTTGAATGAAATTGATGAATTTAGGCTTGAGGCCTTTGAAAATTCTACCATCTACAAGATGAGGATCAAACTCTATCACGACAAGTTCCTACGAAAGAAAGAACTTGCACCCGGAGATGCTGTTTTGCTTTTCAATTCAAGATTTAAATTGTTTCCCGGAAAACTCAAGACAAAGTGGAGAGGACCTTACTTGATTTCGAGAGTCTTTGAAAGTGGTGTTGTGGAATTGCAAGCCAAGGATGGAAATAGATTTGTCGTCAATGGACAACGTGTAAAAAAGTTCTACAATCCGGAGGAACAAGCCGGGGTGTTTGTCCTCCATCTCAAAGACTTTTGAAGAATATATCCCGTTGAGCTCACGACGTTAAATTAAGCGCTAGTTGGGAAGCAATCCAATCCTTTTTAAATTTTGTTATTTTATTTTTATTGTTTTTGTTATGCTTTATATTTTATTGCCTAGTTAATTCCTTTTGGAGTGGGGTGATTCCTAAGAAAGGGGAATTGGTTGTAAAAGTGATGTTTTGTGTGTCATAAGTGAGTGAATATTTTGCAGGAAGAGAAATCCAGGGGCAATGAGGGAAGATATGTCGAAAGGAGAAGAAAAACACAACAAGTGTCTGGGACGCGGCCCATAGGCGCGACCAAGGCCGAGGCCTCGCCCCAGAGCACTTCTCACGCGGGCATACGGTGCGGGCGGGGGCCGCATTGCAGAGCACTTCAGAGAGCTGAATCTCTTCAGCCCGGGCACGGCCCACAGGCGCAACCCAGCTTTGCCCGCGTCACAGGGCACTTGAAGCCCAGCCCCCAGGCGCGACCGATCCCGCCCGCGCCCCACAAACAGAAGGGTTTTTAAACCCTTTTTCACCCATTTCACTTTCATTTTTCACTCACACACGCTCTCACTCACCCTCACACACAAATTTTCGACCTCTCCCTCAAGAAAACAAGGTAAGTCTCTCACTTTTCTCCTAGATTCCTCCTACATTACACTTCTAACATGATTATTTAAGTATTGAATGGTTCATATGCTTGAAATTTGGGGAAAAATCATGCTTTGTGCCCTAGAATCGAGATGAACGAATTTGCTATGAATCTTCCTTAAATTTTGCTTTCATTGTATGGAATGTGTAATATATTGGATGGGTAAGATATGGGTGTTGGAATTGTGTTGAAATTTTGGTGGAATTTGATAGATCTTTCATGAATTGGGGGCATCAATGGTGAAGTTTGGATTTTCAATGTTGTGTGGTTGATTTTATCCCCATTATTGCTTAAATTGAGGATGAATACTCATAATGCTTGCATTTACATGGCTAGGATGATACATTGTGCTCATTTGAGAAAACTTTGCCAATTTGGTTGATGAAATAGTGTATTTTGTTCCTCCCAAGTCTAAGTGAGACTAATGCATGTAAATTGAAGAAATATGTTGGATTTTGTTGCCTTTTTGCTTAAGTTCATGATGCATTTGGTTGGAGTGCTCAATTTTGACAAACGATTGGTATGCTTTGATGTGCAAAATGCACCGTTTCTCTCTTGTGTGGTGTTTTTGCTACCTTCTTGTGCACATCCCCTAATTGGTAGGAAACTTGAGGCTTAAACGTCTAAATTTGGGGGGCAATTTGAATATCTGAGAATTGATGCAAGATAGTTGGTTATGAATGAAAATTTACATGCTTAATGCAACCTTGATATTTTATAGAAAAGGGGAGCTCTTTGTTAATGATATTGTTACATTAAATGGAGTCCTTTCGTCTATGATTTATACTTGTGAGTAAGTTGGATTTTTATCATTGAACCCAACCATTGCTGATTGGTAATGTTGAAAAATGTTGTCATTGGTCCTATGCTTTTGATATTGTCATCCTAATTCGAGGACCATTTGCCAATGTTGCAACCAACTTCTTTTTGGTGATTGATAATGTTTGGTTTTGGACACATGCACGTTATACCTATGTTTTTGATATTGTCAGATATGGAGAGGCTATCTGTGCCAAGTTAAATTTGTGTTCATTTTGCATATTCATGTGGGTACTTTGAAAAATGGAGCATGTTTATCCTTTGATAGGAGGCATGAACTTTGATAGTTGAGGAAGTGATGTTGAATTTGTCACATGTTTTGAAGCCTCAACTTCTTTGTTCCAATTTTTGGTTATGCCCTTATATCTTATGGCTCATTTTCTTGTCTACAGGTACCATACCTCAATCACACAAGGATGGCACCAAAAAAGGGAAAGAGATCGTCGAGACGACAAGAACCCGAATCCGACCCCGAAATTGAGAAGGGAAGTGAACAGGAAGAAGAAGACCTTGCCATTGATGATCCCATGACTTATGGGATTCACTTTACGGAAGCATGTCATAGAACAAGTTGGGATAGATTATTCCCCTTGAGTGTAGCTGCCACCCGATTCATGTGTCCTACATCCACAGTGATTCTTGGGATACAAGATGACGTTTGGACTCTCCTCGACAGAATTGGATGGCTACAGACCCTTGAAACGACAAGGAAGACTTACCCCTTCTTGGTGAAAGAGGTGTTGAGCACACTTGACGTCAAAAGGATGGCAAAGAGAGGGCCAATCAGATGCACTTTCAGGATGGAAAACCGGGACAGAGCTCTCACGGTTGAGGAGATCAACCAGATCTTTAATGCGGCTGATGATGGCATCTATCATCCTCCGTCTCGATATGACAAAGATTATGCCTACCGCCTCTTCTGCTTGACAGAGTCTGACACTGAGAAGTACGACTCCAGCCTTGCCAAGGCCTCCATTATGCCCAATCCAGTATTCCGCTATCGACACCGCATTCTAGCCTCTACCATCTTTGCTAGACGTGAGAACGAGGGAGTGAGGATTGCAGAGTTGTTTGCACTTTGGGCCATGCTGAATGCCGTCCACCTGAACTTCGGAGCATTCTTGCTTGAGCAGCTTCAAAGACAAGCTCACATGGATAATGGCTGGATCTGCATTGGGGGATTGATAACTCCTATCGCAGAGCACTTCTAAATTGATCTGGATAAGTACCAAGAGAGTCCCGGAGCAAGACTCTTGAGTATCCCTTACTTGAGAAACATAAAGATGCTCATCTCGGACACAAGTACCTATCTGTTGTCCATGAGAGAAGAGAGGAACTTTCTGCTGCCCAATCTGGCTCTCACGCATGTGTCGAATTTCCAAGAAAGAGATAACTAGATGCTGGATACACCAGCCCATCGAGAGACTATTAGAGCAGCGGGACTTCCTACAGGCATGAGAGATGCCATTGATGACCAACCCGAGGGAGGAGGAGCCGATGGAAGAGAGGGATCCTCCACTGCCGCATTCAGACGTGGACGGCGCTACACTGAGGAGCAAATTGCGGGCCGTTTTGATGCACTGGATGGATACATGGCCACAATGGATAAGAATATGCAAAACTGGCGCACGGAGGTGCATCATGAATTTGGGAATCTTAGACAGGATTTGTATACCCGATTTGATGACATCTGCAGCGATATGCATCACCGGATGGGGCAGATTCAGTCGAGTGTTGATGAGCGGTTTCACACCATCCAGGCTGATATTGATGAGAGGTACACCGGCATCAGAGGCGAGATCAGGGGTTTGTCTAACAACATGGGCTCATTTCGATCAGAGATACAGGATCTAGCCGGGCTCTTCCGAGGAATGCACACCGGCTCTGGGTCACAGTAGTAGCCCTATACCCCATCTTAGCATCAACAGCTGACTCCCTACAACTCCTACCAACCACAGCAGCAGTTTCAGCAGCCATTCAAGTCGATGCAGCAATTCCCGACTGGACAGTTCATGGCATCGTCCCCTTCATCTCAACATTTTCAGCAGATGCCGACGGGCCAGTTCATGGCATCTTCCTCCCAGCAGTTCCAGCCATCCCAGTTCATGCCGTCCTCCACTTCTCAGCAATTCCCGCAGCAGTCTCCACATCAGCAGCAACATCCACCCCACTGAGCAGTTAGTGCTCCTTGCCACCATCTTTTTACCTCCAAACTTATTTTCTCACTTGGATCAAAATAAGTTTGGGGGAGGGGGAGAGTAGTGGTGGTAAGGATCTTTTCATGCTCACCTTATCGCTTTATTTTTTTATGTTTGGATAATTGAAGCATGCTTGCATGCTTGTGTTTTATTTATATTTGGATCATGTTAGGATTTTATCGCTTTATGTATGATGGATTGATTGGATGGAGACAAATGATGGATTTTCCTTCGCATGCCGTTTTCCTCTTATAGGCTTATGTGATGTTTTATCTATGTTTTTGCTCAATTGTCTTATGATATGTGGTTAGGGGATGTTTTTTACTTGAATAAGTGTATGTCCCTACAATACGATAGAGGTTAAGAGCATGTTTTTGATTTAGTTGGAATCTTTGATGATGATGAGTTTTTGATGAAAATTTTTGATAAATATTGATGAAATGCAAGATTTTATAGCATGATAGTGTAAGCAAGGATCTAAATGGTGTCTCAAAAGTACAATTTTTGGAAGAAAAGTTTACCTTGGGAAGACTTTTGATCCAAAGATTACACAAGTGTAATTTTTTCTCTGATGAGTGATTAATGGTCTTCTTGGTGCACTAGTATTTCTCTAGAACTTGCTTTGTGACTTGATTCAGGTTACAGATGGTGTGTTTGATTTCTTGAAAAAGACTTAAGGCCATTCTTTGTTTAACCCATGTTTATCCACATATGTTCCTTCCAATACAAATTAAATCCTTTGCGAGCCCTTATTGAGCCTTGAAATGTTTTCTTGATCTTGTTGGGTTGGGAAATGAACTTATGAGAAAATCTTAAAGTTGGAAAAAGGAAAAATATTGAAATACTCTTGTGATAGAAAATAACAAAAAGAAGAAAAATATCTAGAGTTGAAATTAAAAATTGCTTAAAAGAAGAGCAAGAAGAGAGATGTTCATAAAGATCACAAAATAAAAGAGTAAGAAATGATGAAAAATTTAGAGTAATCTCAAAGAAATTCGGGTTGAAAAGAACAAAGGATAAAAGAGAACTTGTTTAGTTCTTCTTGACTTATAATGAAATGACTTTGGAATTCTTGGGAAGCCACCTCGCCAAATGTTTACCTACCCCTCTGAAAAACCTTCACTACAAACCCAAAAAGCCCTTAACGATTCTGGTTTGATAACACACGTAGGTAGTGGAGATTCTAGTCACTTTGCAAGCTTATGGTAGGATCCTAGTGCACTCTTGACCTTGAGCGGATACACGTTTTGCCTATACACTCGAGAGTGAGCGTTTTTTTAAATCCTTGTGAGAGCTTGTACTCCAAAAATTGTATCATGATGATTTCTTTTGTACTTGTTTATATTTAATTGCGAATATCATCTTTGTAATGCTCATCTTGTGATTATGAAGCAAATTGTCATCTTGATTCTACACAAATCAAAATCTTTGCCTTGTCTCTTGTTTTGTTTGGGAACGAACAAATATTTAAGTTTGGGGGAGTTGATGAGTGCTTAAATAGCACTCATTTGGACTCATTTGCACTTAACTTTGAGTGCTTTTGCCCTATGTTTAAGTCTATATGTTTGTAAATTTGTTGTTTTTCGTTAATGTTGTTTAAAGTGGCCAATACAGGGTATTTTTGGGTTAGTATGTACAAAACGAAGTTAAAATGGGATTTCGATCATCAAAAGCCGCACAAGACTTGAAGAATTGAAGAAAACCAAGGGTCGAGCTCAGACATGGCCAAGAGGCGCGACCATAGGTCGCATTGCAGAGCATCAAACAGAGAGGGAAAAACCTTCAGCCCAGGCGTGACCACCTGGCGTGACCCAGCCCGGGCCGCGTCCCAGGCACCTCCGGGCGCGGTCTCCTGGCGCGATCGCAGGGCAGGCCGCGCCCCAGGGCCTCTGCAATACGGGCTCTGGGCGCGGCCTGTTCAGCCCACATCTTGGCACTTCAGAGAGCTGTTTTCATGTGTTCGAAGCTCGACCTCCAGGCGCGACCCAGACGAGGTCGCAGTCGGGACTGACGAATCCGTTTTTAACTTTTGGCACTCCATTATTGGTCACTTATATGATATATCATTGGAGGAGTTTAAAAGCCAGATCCCACACACGAAAATACTAGAGAAAACACTCCCATTTGAAGATTTTGGAAGATCAAGAACATCAAGAGGGGAATAAGATCCATCCATCCATTTGAAGATTCAAGCCATGGGATTGAAGGAGTTTGTTTTACATTGGGTTCTATCTTCTCCTTCACTCTTTTATCTTTGTATTGAAAATGGGTTTTGGATCATTGTCTTGTATCTTTGATCTTGTTGTAAATATGGTAGGCTCGAGCCCTTAGGGCTCTAGGATGTGGTGAAACAATGTGACTCTTATTCTTGATGAAGGATAAATATATGTTCATGCTTTGTCAAGGTTTTAATCCATACATTGGTCTTGAATGATGTTGTTTGAGTGGCCTCCTTACTAGCATCACATGTATGTTTCACTTGCATCTTGCCCATCCCGTGAACATAAGCATGTATGGATTGAATTCATGTACTTGTACTCTTTGTTGAAGTTGAGTATGTGGAAAGAAGAGTGACTCCTTTGAGCTTTTGGTAGGTGCGACCTTGGAATGTGTTAGAGATAGCCATCCTTGTCGCATTCGCAATTTAGGAGATATTCGAGAGATGCTCCTTCTATATTTGTGGTCTTCTTACCTATGAACTTAGCATGATTGTGTGTGTAAACATTGTTGTTGAATCAAGAGGAGTATTGTGAATCCATGTCCTAGAGTCTTGCTTAATCCCACTTCTAAATCTCTCTTTTTGTTGATTGTTGTTCTTGATTATTTATTTAGGTTGTTTGGAGTTTGTTACTTAAGTTCTTGTTTTGGTATTAATGATAATCAACCCTCACTTAAGCATAGTCTAGATATTCCTTGCATTGATTATTGTGGTACTTGCATTTTCTTATTTGGTTCATTTTCCCTGTGGATCAACCTCGTATCATCCTTGCTACAAATATATGCTTGTATACTTGTAGGCATTGACACGAGTTTATAAATATTGAAACACATCAACAGTAGGTTTTAAGGTAAACTGAGCCTCTGTCAAGCGTACTCTTTCAATTCCAGAGCAAAGAGAGCCGATTCTCTTAGCTAGTTCGACAACCATATACACGAGATTATCACAGACTGTGCACCCATATATTAAGTGATACACGAGTGGTAAAATTAAGAGAGAAAATAAACGAGTGACGTGAGATTGTGAGGTCCTACCTTGTTTTCATTATGTTTGTTCATTTTGTAGGTATCATGAAGAAAGGAGACTGCCCGGAGTCATCCTTAACCCCACACGTCGACCCTCAGTCGACCATGCCCTCTTTGGATCCGTCCAAAGCACCCATGGAGTCTTATTCTGAGCCAGCACCACAGTGGGATCCTAAGTACCACTTTGAAGCGCTTTCAAAGCACTTCCAGAGACAACAATAGGCTCTATCCGATAACATTGATGATTTAGTGCATGCCTTTGAATGCATTAATACTACTCCGACCATTACCCAAGCTGTTCGAGATCCAGCAAGACGTAATGAGCGTCGAGACGAGCCAGAAGAGGAGTACTATGATGAGAACACAGATGCTGAGTATGAGCCTCCAGAATGAGGTCGTGATCAACCACGCGCACCTCACAGGCGTGCAGCCTGCGCCGATGACTATGGAGAAGATAGAATGCTCAACAACATCAAAACGAGCATTCCGGAGTTTGAAGGCCTTCACGATCCTGATGTCTACTTAGATTGGGAACGTAAGGTAGAGAAGATCTTTGCATGCTATGACTTTTCAGAGGTAAAAAAGGTGCAATTAGCATGTTTGGAGTTTAGAGGTTACGCAGCCTGATGGTGGGAGATGCAGTAAGAGAGAAAACGCAGAAATCGACATCCACCTATCGATACTTGGGAAGAGATGAAAGGATGGATGCGAGGACGCTTGATTCCAGTCCACTACGAGAGAGAGCTTGAGAAGAAGCTCAACCGGATCAAACAAGGCACCCGTTCGTTTGAAGAGTACCACAAAGAGTTGGAGACTACCTTGAACTGAGTCGGGAAGGAGGAGACCTTAAATGCTACCATCATTAGGTACATTGAAGGCATAAATCCCGATATTGCATGTGAAGTCGAGTTCAAAGACTTCACCAGTGTAGAAAGGATGGTGTAGTACGCATCGATTGTGGAAAAGCAGCTGAGAGAAGGTCGCCGTCGATCACACCACATTGCAGCCCCTACACGGCCTTCTTGGAACAAAGGTACACATTCCACATCACCTTCTACACCTTCTACTGAGTCTACACGACCCTGAGGTCAGTCCGGACCACCTGAACAGCGTTTCAACCTTTCTACACCGTAGTCCAGCCGTAGACCCAAGTCTACACCGGTGCCACCCACACGACCTCCATTCCAATGGTGCAATCAGTCCAACACGACACCTAATGCAGCCCCTATTCGAGCCCGTGATATTCAATGTCACAAATGCCAAGGTTGGGGTCATTTTCAGAATCAGTGCCCAAACCGACGTGTTTTGTTCCTCAATGAACAGAATGGACTTGAATCAGCCAATGAAGATGAGGATGAGCCCCAGTCCGCTGCCCCTGATGCAGTCGACATCCCTGAAGTCGAGCTTGATGATGAGGAACCCGAGTTACCTCATGTCAGTCTAGTTTCAATCCGCAGTCTGAACATCAATCATGAAGACGAAGAGCAATCGCAGCGTGAAAACATCTTTTACACTCGAGTTGCCATCAAAGATCAGACTTGTGCGATGATTATAGACAGTGGGAGCATGATCAATGTAATCAGTCAATATGCTGTTCATAAGCTAGCTTTCACCACAACAAAGCATCCGAAGCCTCACAAGCTGCAGTGGCTCACAGACCGCGGCTCCATTCATGTGACAGGTCAGGTACACGTGTCTTTTACTAAAGGTCATTATTCTGACACTGTTTTGTGTGATGTTATTCCCATGGAGGCAGCACACATACCTTTGCGTGATGTGATTGGTAAATTTGTGGTTGCATACTTTGATGATATTCTGATTTACAGTCACAGTGTACAGGCACACATAGATCACCTTAGGCGTGTTTTCTATCTTTACGTGATGCAAAATTGTATGGAAACTTGTCTAAGTGTTCGTTTTGCATAGATGAAGTCATTTTTCTAGGCTTTGTCGTGAGTTCCCGAGGTATTAAGGTTGACCGTTCCAAAATCAAAGCGATTGAGGAATGACCGATACCAAAGAATGCCTCTGATGTTTGATCCTTTCATAGATTAGCTGGGTTTTACCACCGTTTTGTGTGGGATTTCTCCAGTATAGCCGCCCCTCTTACTGAGCTAAGTAAGCAGGACTGGAAATTTGAGTGGGGTAAACAACAAGAGCATGCTTTTAATACTTTGAAATCATTATTGTGTTCTGCTCCTGTTCTTTGTTTACCTGATTTTACTAAGACTTTTGAGATCGAGTATGATGCTTCGGGCATAGGTATTGGTGCAGTTTTGATGTAGGATCGCAGGCCCGTTGCGTACTTTAGTGAGAAGCTAAATGACGCCTCTCTTAGGTACTCCACGTACGATAAAGAGCTCTACGCTTTGAAGCGTGCATTGGACACATGGCAGCACTATCTCTGGCCTAAGGAGTTTGTCATCCACACGGATCATGAAAGCTTGAAGCACTTGAAAGGGCAAACCAATCTGAACAAGAGACATGCTGTGATACCCCGATCCTTTTTGCTAAATTATAATTTATAATTCTAGTAAAATGATTTCGAATTAATATTGTTGAATTATAATCATGTGGTATGTTTGTATATTGTGCCATTGTTTTGTTGCAGGTTGTCTCACTTGAGCCGATACGTCATAGCACGGTGGTATTATACTAAGTGTATAATATATGATAACATTTAATATTAAAATTTGTCGAGTTATATGGTGATGAAGTGGGGGTGATTATATTTGATTATGTGTTTTGCCATACCTTGAACACTCTAACGCTGAGTTGATCGAGTTAAAAGTGTTTTGAAAATCTAAGTCATTTTAAAAAATGGTGTTAAAAATGTCCGGGAGTCGTTTGAGATAAGGAGGACGATTTTGGCACGCCGCGCGCCCGCGGGGTGGTGCGCGCCCGCGGGGCTGGCGAGAGACGCGCGCCCGCGAGGGCTGCGCGCTCGCGGGGAGCGTTGGCCGAGAGATGGGTTCCGCGGTCGCGGGGGCTGCGTGGTGGCGCGGGTCCGGGGATTCTCTACCTATAAATACAACACTTATTCATTTCCTTCTCACTTTCCTTTCATATGGGCGATTTTCCTCCCCCTTCTCTCTACAAATCTTTCATCTTTTGAAGTAGATTCTTCCATCATCATCCATCAACAAAGGTAATCTCTACATCTCTCCTTTTTGGGGATTAAACACCCATTTCTTGTTGTTTTGGAAACTAGGGTTTGTTATCCAAATTTAAGGATTTTGGAATTTTGTTGATCTTCTTGCCTTGACATCTTAAACATATGGTTTATTTACCTCCTTGAAGCTATATGTGAAGTTATATCGAATTCTTATGGTTCATTGTTGCTAGGGTTTGGATTTTTGCCCTAATTTCCTTTGTTTTATTGATAATTGTTTGGAGCTGTTATGAGGGTTGCTTGGGGTTGATTTTCATGTATGTTAGAGCCCTAGGATGATGGTGTTTGTATTTGAAATGTTGGGTCTAAAGGATTTAAAATGAGTTATGAGCATGTGGTATAAATGTGTGCCCGTAACGTGTTCGATCAAATGCTTCAAAGAGTTTTAATGCGTATTTTGAGTCCAAAATCATAGTATGAGCTTGTATATTCATGGTAGTGTATGTGAAAATGTTTGAAGACTTTAAAGCAAAGTATAGCATGAGTTTGGTCTAAATCATGCCTTAATTAAATAACTCGACGTCTAAAATGAAAGATGATTGAAAAGGGTGCTAGGTGACGTGTTGGAGCTCGAGGAGGACAACTTTTGCACGGCCAAGAAGTATTTCAAAGGTTGAGGATTTCAAAAGTGTCTCATAAGGTGGGGTAACTCTAAGCTGTGAACACGTGTAATGTTATAGTTATTGTTGTGCTTTGATTGTATAAATATGAAGGGTCTTCGGACCGGTGAATGAAAGAGATCCTTCGGGGTCGACAAAGAGACCCTTCGGGATAGAGATCCTTGTAATCGAATATAGACCTGTTAATGTCCTCCCTGGGGGGTAGTATGTCTGCGGGCATCCCTACAGGGCCAAAGATGTTCATTAACGGGGGCATCATGATGTTTAGACCCTACGGGGTTGAGACTAGTCTCCACAAAGTAAAGAAAAGTCCATATGTTATATTTTCACTTGTGCAATTAGCTATAACTGTTTACGGTGTTCCCCACTGAGTATGTTGTTAAATACTCACCCCATTCATTCAATGAATTTCAGGTTGAGGAGTCGGAGCCCGAGTAGGAGCGTTGTGAACACAAGGGAACCCCCCCCACAAGATTGTGTTTACTTATCATGCTTTTGAATACGCAAAATATGATAATTTTTATTTATCGACCTATTTATCTTATGATTAGAGATTGTTGGGAATGGGATTAGCCGATTTTTGTAACTGTGAATGTATTTAACTTGATATAACACGTCGATGTTTTAAAGGCGGTTCGATTGACCTAGGAGCCTATGATGTGTAAATATAAGCCATTGAATTCCTATGCTATGTTTGTTAACTTAGGGTGCTAGACGGGCGGGTCGTCTAAGACCTATGAGCCCGATAGGTTAGATGATTGTATGAATAATGTGGATGGGTTTAATCTATGCTCCCGTTAAATACGATGCTTTGTGACATGGTAGATTATGATAGGTTGCATGTTATAATTGTGGAAGAAAAATTTATATCCGAAATTATGATGTTATACCTCATTATGCTATATGACCTTAGCTTCCGCTCAATTTATTATGAGAATGCAATTGCATGTAAATGAATTTTTGTTAAGAGACGTGGCCAAACGGAGTAGTTTGGGGCGTTACACATGCGCATTGGGTCGAGTTCATCGAGTCCTTCCCGTATGTTATCAAGTACAAGAAAGGCGAAGACAATGTGGTCGCCGATGCCCTATCTAGAAGGTACACTCTTTTGAACTTAATGCATGCTAAGATGCTAGGTTTTGAGTCCATTAAGTCATTATACACGCATGATTCTTACTTCAGCCCTATATTTGCGTCGTGTAGTGCTAAACCTAGGTCTTTTGATGGGTTTTATGTGCATGATGGTTTTCTGTTCAAAGAGTCTAAGTTATGCATCCCGGACTGTTCTATGCGTGAGCTTTTGGTGTTAGAATCGCATGCTAGGGGTTTGATGGGTCACTTTAGTGTGCATAAGACATTAAACTTGCTGCATGAACACTTCTTTTGGCCGTATATGCGTAGGGATGTAGAGAGTGTGTGTAGTCGTTGTATTACTTGTCGTCAAGCCAAGTCGACTTCATACCCTTTTAGATTGTACACACCATTACCCATCCCTACAGCCTATTGGATTGATATTTCGATGGATTTCATCTTGGGATTGCCTAAGTCTAGGTCGGGTAAAGATTCGGTGTTTGTTGTAGTTGATCGGTTCTCCAAAATGGCTCATTTCATTGCATGTAGGAAAACCGATGATGTTGTTTACATTGCCAACTTGTTCTTTATTCATGTTGTTCGTTTGCATGGAATTCCTCGTACTATTGTTAGTGATAGGGATTCTAAATTTTTAGGACATTTTTGGCGTGTTTTATGGGGAAAATTAGGTACTAAGTTATTATTTTCTACTGCATGTCATCCACAAACCGATGGTCAAACTGAGGTTGTGAATCGTACATTAGGAGCTTTACTTAGGTCTCTAATTAAGAACAATTTCAAGTCATGGGAAGAGTGTTTACCATATGCTGAATTTGCTTATAATCGTGTAATTCATTCTTCTACTAACATCTCTCCATTTGAGGTAGTTTATAGATTTAATCCACTAACTCCTACTGATTTGATTCCTTCACCTGTTGAGCATCTAACGAGTGTTAAAGGTATGAAAAGAGCTGAGTTTATTCGAGAGATGCATGAGAAGGTACGTGCTCGAATCGAGCACAAAGGTTCACAGACTGCCGCCGCACGCAACACGAGGCACAAACGAGTTCTCTTCCAGCCCGAAGATTGTGTTTGGATTCATTTGAGTCCTAGTTGTTTTCCCAACTTGAGGAAATCGAAGTTGTCACCTAGAGGACATGGTCCCTTCACCATTTTGAGACGTGTTAATGATAACGCATACCGCATTGATCTCCCAGGTGAGTATAAGTGTTCGTCTACATTTAATGTTGCTGATTTCTCTCCCTTTAATGCAGATGAATTCGACCATGATGAGGATCCAAATTTGAGGACGAATTCTCTTCAGCAGGGGGAGAATGATGAGGCCATCCATAGTAATGAGGATCTAAACCCAGAGCTGCAATTCAAAGGCCCCGTCACTCGACTACGAGCTAAGAAGTTACAAGAGTATTTGCAAGAAATAATTCACAAGAAGCTCGAGGAAGAAGACGGCGTGCAAGGTAGCTTGAAGTTGATGACCTTGTTGATAATGGAAGATGGAGATCAAGACATGGAGTGCAATACATGAAGAAGTGCATGTGTGCATGTGGACGTGTGCATGTGTGCGTGTGTTGAAAAGCCCACGGCCAAGAGGAAGAAGCACAAGTTGATCGGCCCTTAATGATTTAATTAAGGGGATTGTTTTATTAGACTATAGTATTTATTTTATTTAATTTAGACTATAGTCAAAAGTCAGATTTTATTTATTTAGTTGATGTAATTTTCGGTCATTGAGTCCTTAGTTGACTAGGTTTTATTTAAGGTACAATTCTACCTTGAATAGAATTCTAGTTTATGAAGTTTCCTAGTCCAGTTCTAGTTGGATTTGAAGTCATTATTTTCGGCCCTCATCCTTGTGATTTTCAGCCACCTCTATTATAAATAGAGGCTCATTGTGACATTCATACTTTAGACTATATTTGATTAATTAAGCTTTGCTTTCAATATTGTCTCAACCCCGTTAAATCTTTGTGAGTTTTGATTTAAAATTCATACTCTTAGAACTAGCAATTTTAGGTTTTACTCAAAGAGAATTCACCTATCCACATTGAGGGATTGTCGAAAACTCACCACTTGAAGATCAACTTAAAGAATTTGGCCTTGTGTACGTTCGAGATTCAAGGCAACTTTCGGGTTGTGATTCACTTCGATTTGCCAACAGCCATACCTGCCTTCGATGCCATCCAACCTCCACCGTTCGTACGTCTCATCAACATCCCATGAGTCCAAAGTTTGAGCCCCAAGTCGTCCCAAGTCATTCCGGATCAGATTTGCTTATACGTGTTCTTCGCGACGTTTGGAGCACATATAACGTGAGTTCATCCAAAACTCTATCATATACTATCTACCCTAACCATTCTTCACCTATACCTTACACACGAAACCCCATCATCATTCTCGTTCCATTCTCCTTCCAAAACAGCCGTTAATTTGGATTTTGTGCTTTATTTGTGTGTCATAGTCTAGGTATTTTAATTGGTTTCTAGTCGTCTAGTTAGTTACGTATTGTTCCCTTACTTCACCGACGTAGTTTCATTTCCTAGCTTCCACATAATTCATCCATGTCGTATCCCATAGCCCCGGGTCACACCAAGTATTCACAAATGATTGTGGTGTTTGACCATCCCCCACCCCTACTTGTCCAACCCGTCGGGTCCGTAACGCAGCCGTAGGACGAAGCACCGAATGGGGTCGACGACTGGCAGCAAGTCTTCCTGAGGTACGCTAATATCTACAATTTAGTTATATAATTGGGGATCTATGTATTATCCTGTGTCAATTTGGAATTAGGGTTTTTGGTCGATCGTATTTTAATTAAGGTTAGGGTGTACAACGATGTTGCGTTATCCCCACCGGTTTAGCTAATTGGCGATGGCACAGTAGAAATCATTAGGATTTGGCGGGTTATATTCAGTTTTAGTGGGAATTGATTTTCTATGTTTTTTCGGCCACCAGAGTACACAGAACTAATTATCCTTGGGTAATCGACCCCTGCGTATATCGAACAATAGGAAATGAATTAATGTGTTAAATCGTATGTTGCTGGAGAAGTCTGGCAAAATTACAAACTCTCTGCAATCGGCGTATACCCGCCCTTTGAGCGACAGTCTTCTGATAAATTGGGGCCACATTTTCAGAATTAGGTTCACTGTAATAACGACTTCGTCCCTTCATAGGCTCTAGTGGCTTGGCTTATATAATAGTGGCCGTAATTATCGTTGCATTAGACACGGGGCTTCATAGACTTTGCCCTCGTGAGGTGAGATGTGCACCCTTAAATATGCCTAGAAACTGAAGCATGATTCTGTAGAAAACTGTTGTAGGAAATTTACCCAGCAAGACTGATTCCTCTTTATGCCCTTTTTTTGCATAGTTCCGTTGCGGCTTGTGGCTGATTAAGACAATCTGACGGGGGACATATCTGATACATGCATTCCCTGTGATGAGATTGAATCATTATGCATCCTTACAGACGATCTGAAACTGCAGGAGCCCTTGTATCCGGACGCGGCCACCTGTCATGGTTGGACACGATTCGAACGCACTTGTCAAAGAAGAACCAGTTGCTGCTGAGCCAGTCATGCTTTGCTCATTTCCTTGCCATTTCCCGATATTCAATTTCAGGGGCACCTGTACGCTGTTCTTCTCGGGAAACTCGAGAGGGCCTCACTAGCCCGTCTGCGGCTGGCCTTCCGTATCAATGATTGGGTCATGGAGTTCAGACCTCGTGAGTTTTGTTTGATCACTAGACTGCGCATAAAGGACTGAGAAGAGCCGTCCAGTGAGTCCGTATTCCACAAAAGCTTTTTTCACGGGCAGGCCGACCTACTGTTCTGCGACATCCAAAAAGGTTTTGTCCAAGAATGCATTGCAACCGATGGTGAATCACGCAACGCTTTCGTGCTCGCACTTCTTTACATCCTATATGGAATATTACTCATCCGTGCGCGGAAGGGGAAGAAGATTGTTGTGAAGTACCTCCATCTCACTGACGATCCGGTGAAATTCAATGATTACGCGTGGGGCCAGGTGGCCTATGAATTTCTCATGCGCATGACTTACTGTGCATGGGATATCATGGATAACCTGATCACGGAATAGAAGAATCTGGCTTTCAATGCCAACGGGTTCGCTATCGCGCTACAGATTTAGGTGTACGAGGTTATGCCGGATCTTGCAAGTGCGTGTGCCCAGAGAGTTCCCGGCTGTGAAGACATGGTCCCTAGGATGTTGAGACGGACATCAGAGAAGCCCTGTCGGTTCCACTGGGTGAATTTATTCTTTGACACAAAAAATGGCTATGCATATCCGGTAAAGGAATTTCGGCCATTCCAGTACAATTTTAGATAACGAATGCAGCTTTGTATTTCTCTGGATATTCTGTTCACCATTTAAGCTTTTCTGCTCTGAAACAGGTGGACATTGTCGTTGCCGAGAAAGAAGCGCAAAAGTTGGCTGTCCTCGGTGTTGATGAGATCAATGGGCCACTGTCAGCGACAGCCTTAGTTGCCACGCAACCAAAAAACTGAAGATTGCTTACGAAGGAATCCATAAGTAATCTGCAGCTGAAGAGAAAGCAACCATCAAACAATACGCCCAGACCGGCGCAAGCCTTGATCATGTACGTTGATTTTATTGTCCATGACATCATTGTTATGCGCTTGATTAATGTCGATTTCAAAATTCCTGACCGTTCCGTGCACGAGACGAGCCTGGCAATAATCAAGCTGTCGAAACGAGTGTCCACCCTGGAGCGCACATTGAAAGAGTTGAGGTCTGTAGGTGGTCCTATGATTGGGCTTGGGCCGGGGCCCGCCGCATTTGTGGAAGAAGTTGGTGATAGTCAACATGTCGTGAAGGACGACCACGATTTCGACTTGCATGTTGTGCTCACCGTAGGTCTCCAGGAGGCTAAATCTGACAGGGAGGTAATATTCTGAATCCATTTTGTAGATGCCTATGTGGGCAATCTGAACAATTGTTGCTGACGTGTGGTCCAACAGCAGTGTGCGGATGCAACATAATTGGAAGATGAACCCTGGGATGGCTGCAGGAAGACGACTCGCAAGCGACGCCCTGACATTGTTAGGCGTGGCATATTCAGGCGTTTTCTGGGCAAAGAGTTGAGTGACATCCACGATCCCTGTGAAATGGTAATAGACCATGGGCGCCTCAATGAATTCCAGTGGTGGTACGAATTCACATCGACGAGTCTCAGGTAAGTTCTGGTCCATGGATTAACGTGCAGTTGTTTGAAGATAAATTCCACCCGATTTATTAGTCCCTGTTACTTTTGCCCACAGGGAAAGCGCCGAATGCGGCTTGGTTTAAGGATATTTATGGACACCAAGAATGGCTACGTCACGACGTACGTCCACGAGATGTGTTTGTGACATACGAGGCCTCATCTATTTGACCGCCTCAACACCCTTTGTTCCAATTTGTAAACCAACCAAGCCAGATTGTAGATGGATTAATGTATTTCCTCTTCTGTATGCAGCACGTCGATGCTCTCATAAACCTCATCCTAATCATGCTGAAGGATTCCTTACACATCAACGGCGATCGAGCCGCTATGGAGATGATTTGTTTGGTAAATTTATTCTTTGGCCCCCGTTCGTATAACTTGTAATGCACTGACATGGTGTGCGACATAATGTCTCTTGCTTGCAGGAGCCTCTGACAAGCCTGAACTTTGAGCAAGTGTCTGCTAAACTGAAGCCATATGCCCTCGGGCGATTGCCCAAGACCTGGCCGGTAGTGTGGCATCGCGTTAAAACCATATACGGAGTTAGGGAGATCGAAGAGCACTAGGTGGCATACGAGATCTCTCTAGAGGACCAACTGATTAAGGTTTATGACCCCCTGTCCGTGAGCAATCCATGGGAGGGTGTGTTGCAGCACTTTCAGATCATTAGCAGGAACATAGCCAAGTTGGTCGGACAGCTGGGGATATGGGAGCGGACCAGTTTCACCGCGCCGCTCCAACTGGTCTGGGATGTAGTCCAGGTTCACCACCCTCCGCAGAAGCGCCACAACTATGATTCCAGCATATTGGCGATCAAGTTTGTGGAATGCCTTGTAAGCGGGCGTGATGTGTCAGCCCTAGACAGGGATCGTTGTGGTGTTTACAGGCACAATTTCTGTGCTAAACTATATGTAATAAGGTTAGGTTAGTTGAGCCTTGGTCAAAGTAGGTGTACGGATTTTTTCCGATAGATCTTGTTGAGGTTTTTTTTTCTTATTTTTTTATTAGCCGGTGCCTTTGGCATGCAATTGTACTCTTAACAATTTTCGATTGGGGGGACAATGTTGTAGGTGAGCTGTATTATTTTCCGCAACAAGAACAGCTGATATTTGTTTTTTAAATTCACTCCATAATCTGGGTTAGGTTATAAAAGATTGTAATTGATTAATGTCCGGGTCGAACGGACGCCGTACGTGAAAGCGCGCAGGACTAGCGCCAAATTCCAGTACAACAAAAATACAATGAATAGGCCGTATACGGTACCCATGAAACAAAAATAAAATACTCTGACAGTACCTAGTGAAGGGAAATAAAATAATATGTCGCGGGTGATACCAGACGTAAGGGTAATCTCAGATCTCTGCCGAACCTGAACCGTTAGGGGAGTCGCATGTTCTTAGTGGTTGATCCACTACCTCACTGGAGATGCTATAGGTGGGCGCAAACCCCGATAGCACTACAACGGCAGAGGAGAAAGATATCTGAATTGGAGTTTGCGCCGTCGACGTCCCTGAAGATAGTATTCCGCGAGATCCATTCCTGGCAGAGAAGGAGGATATCTAAATTGGAGTCTGCCCTCCCAATGTCCCTGAAGATAGTATTCCATGAGATCCATCCTTAGCAGATAAGGAAGATATCTGGATTGAAGTCTGCGCTCTCGATGTTGCTGAAGATAGTATTCCTCGAGATCCGTCATCGTCCGAAGAGGAAGATATCTCTATCACCAGCGCGTAAACGCTCATGAGCACTCCCCATTCCGCCTCTGCCCCTTTCTTGTATACCAAGTAGTGAGGGTTCTCCTTCAATTGGATCAGCAACACGTTTGGTATTGTTTCATGCTCTTCCACAAGAATAGTATAGTGAATTAAGACAGAGCTGTAGATATAGCAGACATACCTCTTGAATGCTCAGCCAAGTCATTGCACTGGCCTCAAGCTCGTTCATTAGGCAGTTGTAACGCACACCGGGATGGCTAATGAGGTCCCTAAACTCCGCATAACGCCTTCTCCACTGGTGACATTTCTACTCGAGTGATGGCAGTGTTAGACAGACCGAGTACTCTCGCTGTATTTCAGCCATTATGCGGTGAAGCACCACTTAGTTTGCACTGGTGATGTCACTGGGAGACCAATCCCCTATCTAGCGTGACAGCTGGAGTTTTTACAGGATAGTCTTCTCCACCGGCCGAGTCCAACACCCACTATAGAAAGACCTATCTTGGGATAATGGGTATGTATCAGACATGGTGTAATGAAGGGTGTGTAACTCCATGGATTGTGTTATTTATAGTGGAGTAATATACATATAAGTCCCCTACTACAATGCGTGTATAGTTGTATATGTCTCTAGAGGAAATATTGCTGATTTAATTTCCCCCATGTGTCTTCCAGCACATATACAGCTGGTAGGGTCAGTCAACTAGGTTTGACCGCAAAGAATACAGACAAAGCGCTCCCTCGCGTGAACTGAAGCATGTGACAATGGTACCCAAGAACACCGCGCATTTATTCTAGCATCTCCCCAAGGTGGCTGGGAAGAGCAACTCACACTTGATATCACCGTCAATTCGAGTGCGGATTGAGTTGTGCGGGTGGGCTTTGCGTGCCCACTGTTTTGTTTGATCACCGTTCAACAACAATTACACAACAATGGCATCCCACAAGGCGAGCATTCTCACACCACAGAATGTAATATGCATTAAGACTGTCGAGTGTAGACCTCAATAATATATGCATCGTATATTCAATTTATTGGGCTTTGGTAATGGTAGTTGATTGGTGGGTTATGTATGGTCATTCATCACCTACTGTTAGAGATTTGGCTGTGCGAATAATATAAAAATGTGTATGGAGGTCAAAATGAGTATCAACAAAATAATGAGGTTAGTGGACATTATTCAATCGATGGTGAAGTTATTAGAAGAAATTAAAAAATTATAAACAAAATAACTCTAATGTGATGAGTTAGTACCAATATTATTTGGAACAAGATGTTATTCTATCTACTATATTTGAACCTCGTAGATCCCCACTTTGGTATTAATTATACTAGTTAAGGTTTATTTAGTTATTTTACACTGTATTATGTATTATTTTGTCAAATGTATTGTTCCATACAGTATTTAATTATGTACATTATTTATATGTTTGCTTTCAAAATACAACTTTATCAAATTTTTGAGTAGAATATGTGCATAATAACGTGTTACAATAGTTTATAAAATTTCTTGCTAAATTTCCAAAAATACAGACAAAGTTTCCGTCCTTTTTTGCAGTTTTCGGCGATAACAATATTCGATATCTTAGAAATCCGGCGATATATCCGTAAAATTGAAGTTGCGATATATGGTGCGATAGAGATATTTTCATCCTTGGTTAGGATCCGTTCAACAAATTTGTCGATACTTGGGAGATTGCGTAGATGAATACTTAGAAATGCACCACCGTAAGGTTATTTATTTAATCACTGACCATCCACAATAGATGGCTTTTTTTAGGTATAAAAGAGTTGTATGTACCAACTCTTGGTACATACTATAGTGGAGGTTTAAAAAATTGGTACAAAACTAAATACCATTTCTAATATATGTACCAAGATTTCATCTTGTTTTGGGCAAATGTGGAGCCCGCCTATCCCATTTGTCTAAATACCATTTGTATAATATATATTTTATTAAATGGGTAATATAATTGTGGGACCCTAAAAAGTTATGTATGTACCATATGTTATAGTGGGTGATTTGAAGGGAATGGGTATTTAAAAAAGTATGTATATAATTTTTGATGTTGCGATCACATGGCAGAGTTATGTACCAAAATTATGGTACACCACTGGAGATGCTCTTAATGAAACATTTAAATAAGGAAAATACAAGTAATGCTGTAAATTTTATTGGAGGCATTGGAAAAAGTCTAAGTGGTGAGTGTATTAGGACGCCAGGTGGCGTGTAAGGGAGGCCTGTCTTGTCCGGAACTCAAATTACATTTCATTACACTTATGGGAGCCCAGGGGTCTTCCATATTAATTTTCAACCATCTCCGCAGGGTTTCATCTTCCATTTCAACAATTTCAGCAGTCCTGCCATGGTCGCATACCCCAGCAACGGCAGTTCATCCTCTATGTCTACAGGGACATCCTCTGAATCCGGTAGTCGTGTTGTATGTCCAAGTCACGGCGTCGGAGATGTGTATGTGTCCCAGACTCACTCAAACCCATTCAGGAGGTTCGTCCGCTGCCCAGAAAGAAAGGTAAAAATCACGAGTATCCTGAAGGATGCTGTGTTCTTAATTTTTAATCTTGAAGATTGCTAATACCTTACTTATGAAAATCGTGTCCTAGATCTGCGGCTGTGATTATTTTGAATGGGTAGACGAGGAGTTGCCCCCACATTACCTAGCATCTGTGCAACGACTGAAGAGGGAAAAGGAGGTTGTGGAGGGTCACCTACATTGCAAAACATTGACGACGGCGTTGTTGTATGATAAGATAAGAAAGAGGGATGCCAAGTTGGAGAGCGCCAGGAACCGAAAATTTCCCGCCAACCGGATGGATGAGCACGGCCGCTGAATGCACTGCGCATTCGCACTCATTGCGTCAGTTGTCATGTTCTTTATTGCGATCATGTTTAAAATTGTTTGTTTTGCCTGGGACGCTTATTGGTCTTTCCGCATTCATGCTGCTTCCTAACTTATGCGGTTCAAGGCTATGTTCTACCCTACTCAAAGTCTCAATAATATTATATGCACCTCAACGTGCTTTATTAGTAAGGTGACCGTGGTTGTTGTAGCAATATCACGAGTCTTGAGTATCTGTATTAATTAGTAGGACTGTTGCTTTCTACCTAATTTGGTTATTTGTTAACCATCCACGGATGTTCGTAATTTACAACTGAATTTCAAGTAGCGGGTATCAAAATAAAAGACGATTCAATAATAAACATATATAAGTTTAAAACTAGTACAGTTCTTGGCAACATGGTGAATGGCCAAACTACTCCCACCACCAGTATTGTTGGGGCACCGGGATCCATTTTGGATCGACCAATCCATCCACAGTCGATATTATCCATTGCATATCTAGATTTCCGACTCGGTCATCCATGAAGACTTCCCTCAATAGGGCATAGTTGGCCTCTTCCTTCAGGTGGTAGCCCATGTAATGAAGAGGTTCATCCTGCATTACGAGGCAACCGGTTAATGGGATGTACGTTGTATTGTATTGTCTTTAAAAAAACTAAACCGGGGGAACAGACTCCACGATTAGATTCGTCTGTGATCTAATTGTGGGTGGACTTTCATTTGGATCCTCGTATCGCTTCCAGTATGCGAGTTCACGTACACAGTGTTTGTTGGGGCGTCGAAACGAATTTCATCTAAGGATATAAACCAGATGAAGTCCTCCAGCCGGTGCCTAATCTCCTCGATCTTGCAAGCAACATCCACTGGTCGGATGTGACTCTTGCAAATATCGGTCATTATTCGCGCAATTCTTCTTACAGCCAATGATGCACTGACAGCCTCCTGCATAGCACCAGTTCTAACTTCTTCCCATACAAGATGAAGTAGCCGAATCTCGTTCACCGGGCCTTGGATCCAGTTGTACTTTTTCTCAATCGGAAGCTGCTCGCGGTAACCCATTTTCTTATCACGGTGGCTGCGCTGTTGCAGTATAGGCTCGGGGCATTTGCGATTGTTGTGCTTTGAATATATAGAGGTGTAAGCACAGGGGCGGGTAGGGGTGGCGATACGAATTCCAGTCGCAACTGTTGACGAACCGACGCGTATTTTCAATTTTATTTGGGAAAAATTGGGACTCAGAAACATTGGTGTATATTTAAATGGCCTATTACTCAAATGCGGTATTTATTTATTTCTTTGGAACATAAAACACATGCCAAAAAATATTCTAGCTAAGCGCACATCGACAAGTATTATTGTTCTTTCGCGGCTTATTAAACTGTCTAGGGCAAAATACTTTGGGGGGAGCTCATGTTCGGGAACTTTACAAATATGAATTAAAACTCGGGGAAAACTTCCGAACAGTTTCTACTTTACATCGAAAAAAATTAATTTTGTATCGACAAATATTGAAGTTCTTATAATAAAATACTGAAGTTTCTAATTTTTTTGTCGTATGTCTTAAAATCATATATTTTGAAATGTTAATCTATATTATCCTTGCAAGTTCGTATGTTCGATCGGTAATTTGGTTAATGTTGAATCACATAACACAAACTTTAACCATGAATTAGGATTTACTGATGATGTTCCGAATATGACGGCCAGAACACGTTGATGGAGCCTTAATACCCATAGGGAAATTATAAATTGACATTAGACGAAAGATATACCCTTGATGGGGAATTCACTAACAATTACGAAAAAACCTAAAAAAAAGAAACGAGCGGAGAAGAGCAAACCAAAATATTACCTACAAGGCAAAGGTTTTACACAGGAAAATATCATGCTGTGGGGAGGCAATGAAAATATTAAATTTCCAACCGGCCCATATGCAAGGAAACCTGATACGGATCCGCCCTGAGGCCCATCAAGGGAAACCCTAATTCATAAATGGCAAGGCATTTTCCCCAAATCCGAATGACCAACTTCTTCACGGCGGTGATATCACGGTATCTTTGACAGTGATTCAAGGGGAAAGCATTGACTCCAGGAGAATCAAACTAGTTCTTGTCAGTGGTGAACTCGGTCAGGTGAGAAACTTCTGGGTGATGTAAATATTTTGTGCAGAGTAGTGGTTGCCGTTTCGTGCTGGGAAATAACTCCTATTTAATTTATCACTAGGGTCTAAGACGGAGTCGTACTTAAGGGTAATGCATGTGATGCGCGGTCGTTTCGCGCTTAAAAATATATTTGTAAACTCATGTGCCCACAGCGAGCGTAGCTAGCCAATGAGTACGGGTCGATCCCACAGAGAGCTGTTGCGATTCTACTTCAAGTAACCAATCAAAAAGGGGGTTTGGTGTTGTAACTACACTGAATTTAAATCTGCGAAAGAAACTAAAGAAGAGATCAAATAACAAAAGGTTCTGGCATTTGAATTAGAAATTTGGTTTAAATATAAAACAACTCGATCATGGGCACACCGATTTTCATACATGATAGGTCATCTAGTTATGGTGACCGGATTCCTCTCATGAGTCTCCTCATCCATCCTTTCATTTTAGGTTTAAAAGTGATTCATCTTCGATTAAACTCCTAACCAGTTACCCACCTCCCGATTCCTCTAAGAGATGTAAGCAAACAGGCAGCAGTGTGCCCTAGACGGGCCCAAATCTGTTGTGTTCAACTGATTCCTCTTGTGCCCACAACACCCCATTAATTCCCTAATTACTATATGAACCGACACACAGTCACGATTCACCCATTCAATTAATAGTGGTGTGCCCTCTTTACCTAACGAGTGATCAGCCAGATTGGGCACTTTAGACACACACTCACGTGGAACAAGGCACAAGAATTAACGGAAACTAATCATGTATTACTATGCTCATTTTGGCCTCACGAGTCCAGATTTATGCTCAAACCAATTTCATCATTCAAATGCCAGAATTAAAGATCTAGCCGAGAAGGCTAGACATAATTGAAACTGCAGAATTTAAAGACATAAAAATAAATAAGAACTTACTGAATTAATTAAGCAAAAACTCGACTCCAACGTCGATGAACATAAACATATCCTAATTCCCGAAGGTTTAAGACCTTTCGAATTGTTTTTGCTGCCTAAGCAGCGTACTGTAAATGAAAATGCAGAATGTAAAATGTGAAAATGTTTCTGACTGTCTAAAGCTTGTTTTTCCAGAGAATAAACTTGTTTAAATAACTACATTTCCGAGTGGAGTTTCCCCCACAGGTGGGGGTCTTCTGCTGAAATTCCGGAACGGTGTGCCCTCGCTGACCTTGACTGGATAAGCTTTAGCTTTAACAAATCCCTATTTTTTAGGGATTGCTCTTATCTCCTTTGATTGCGCTTATCTCTTCATCTGAGCTTATCTCTTTGTTGCAGCACCTTCCAGGAGTCCAACTTAGCTCCAACTCTCATTCGGATATGTAGCTATCTTCCACCAGCTCTCCTTGCAAGTGAATCCCGAGTTTCACTGGAATGCCCATTCTGCCCTGTGGTCGAGTCTGTGTGAGTACTGTGGGCACGGCATCATCTGTCAGTTCCATCCGTATCTGATATGCCCTACTTCGCCGCCCGAATGTGGGATGGATACTGGAGAAGTCCTCTGTGCCTCTGATGAACATATGTGCGAGATAATCGTGAATATTTGGGTATAAAATGCCCCTTCCGCCAAACTCGACTCTTGGAATGCCCTTTGACCGCAACCTGGTTCTTTTCGACTCAAAACACACTAAAAAGGACATTTATACAGGATAAAATGCCCATAAAAACGCGAAATAAATGGACTTATCAGCATGATTCATGATTGATTATTGAATTGTTTTTGAAATATGGTTACGAATCAACTCATTAGTGTCTTCGCTTTTATGCAAGTATGTGATTAGGGTTGGAGTCGGCATTTGTAATCGGACTTCTGTATGATGTATTAGTGATTCATTGGTCTCTCTGAAACTATTACTGGAAAGTCATTCTATTCTCAGGTTCTAATCATTAAGGCTGTGATTGGAACACAGATGAAAAGGACACCATGGTCGACCGTAGAAGATTTGTAATCAAGGACCTCGACCAGAGGATCAACAGAGACTGTTATGTAAGGAGTTGCGATTGCTCCTCTATTATATGTCACTGCTGCACCCATTATCTCACGCTAGTAGTCGCTTTGCATTGTGATATTATTGAATTCATGGTCCCGCATCTGTCATACCATGTAGAAATTAGATAGATCAGTTAAAGAAGTCGTCTCCGACCTCACTCTACCCGCCACAATTATCCTGAGCCACAAGTGCCAAAGTACATGGCAATTAAAACTAGAAGAGGTCAGCCAGACATTCGCGTTGGCGTTCACAGAGGGGTGGGTAGCGTTCATAAGGGAGGCTGGGCTGAAAAGGGGGAATTGCTGTGATTGGAGCGTGTGGGCACTCAGGATTTCAAAGTGACTCTGTATGACTCCGACAACATGGAAAGACAAGTTTTGCAAACACGTACGAGACGGAAGGAACTGACGTCAGTAATGCCCCACTCATTCGCCGCCCTTGTGCTTGGACAGACTGAGATCGGAGGGGTGAGACAGTGTTCTTGTACGCACTTAACTTGTATTGTTTGAAACATTTAAATGATTGTGCTCTGTGCAATGCGGCAATACAGTTTCTGGTATGGGTGTGCATGGATGTCCACCGTCTCCTAGTGGGCAAGAAAACGCTGCAACTGCAGTGGATAGGATCGGACCGAGTGTGGGATGTCAACTTCAGATTGACACGAATGTGCATTAAAATGGGTGATAGATGGGCCAGCTTTGCAAACGTGATAAAGGTGGACTTTTATGAAACATTCATATTCACCTCCACCGATAATCTTGCTAAATTTATCGTATCGGTATTCTCATTTGGCGGAGTGCAGCGAGTGATCCGTATGTCTATAGGTGAGCTTGTGAGGTTATAAGACCTACTATGCTCCAATCTATTGGTGTCCTAATCCAACCTTGTTTTCCTTAATCAGAAATAACGTCTGAGGGGTACAAATTCAAGAAGAAGGTGAAGAAACACACGAGCACTATCCTGGTTCGTCACCCACCGAGTTCTCCTTCATGAGTATCTGCCTGAATTGATTTTGTAACACATGACAATTAACTGTTTCTTTTTCGGACTAGCACATGACATACCCGTGGAGTGGATACGGGCTACAAGGTTACCCCCCCCCCCGAGATTATGCTCCTCCGGAATAGCAGTGGTTGCCAATCGCATGTATTTCTCGAATAGAGGAGAAACAATTACGGTCTTCGCTACTATTTCAAGTCAGCAGGGTGACGGAAGTTTTACAGCGGCAATAGGATACGGGTTGGCGAAACAGTGGAATTCGAGTACATCCCCGGTGGTGATAATGAGATTGTTGTGCGCGTTTTTTGAAGGAGATATAGTTGTGGATCTCCAATGCACCTTTTGACGTGGAGTTATTACCTGATGGGTCTACGTGGTCGGTGTGTGTATGTATGTATCTATGTAGTTTGGGACGAGTCTGGAGTCATGATGTATGTATTACACTAGTACCTCTATTGTTGTTACGTGTCCGCGCAACTGTATGTAAGTATGTTTTTGCCCATTATGCTTTGGTGCATTGTGGGTATTTTTGTTAGGGCCAAGCGATGCGTTATTAGACTGTCGAGGGACAAACAGTGTGGCGTGAGTTCACATTCTAGAATACTACAAATAAAAATAAATAATCTGGCAAAACTCCAGGGCATAGTCTATTTCACATCGACAAATATTACTATTGTATCGGCAAATAATGAAGTTCTTATAATACAATAATGAAGCTTATAATACTAATTCTGAATGTCTCCAAAAGCATCTAATTGGAAATGTAAATCTAGGTTATTCTTGCAAGTTTGGTGTTCAATCAGTTTATTCACATAATGTTGAATACCTTCATATTGAATTTTACAGCGGGAATAGATTATTAGATGTTGCAGATCTCACTGTTAGAACACGTTAAAGGAGTCTTAATACCCAATTAGAAACATTTAATTGGGATTGGACGATTTATATACACCTTGAGCGGGTATTGACAAAGAAGACATAATTAAAAAAAATTACAAAATAAAAGGGAAAAGCAAACCAAAATATTTCGTACAAGGTAAGAGTTTTCCACAAGATTAAATAATGCAAGGGAGGCCATGTTAAAATTATTAACCTTCCACTCAGCCCAAAAACTGGGAACCCGATACGGATCCGCCCACAGGCCCATGGTGGCGAACCCTAATACATAAATGCCAATGCATTTTCCCTAAATTCGAATGACAAACTTCGTCCTGGTGCTGTTACTGACGGTAAGTTTTACGATTCTGCACGGGGAAAGCATCGACACCTGGAGAATAACAAGCTGTTATTGTCTGCGGTGCACGGCCTCAGTAGAGATACTTCTCAGATATGTAAGTATTTGGGGCATAAGATAGGTCGCCGTTTCGTGCTAGGAAATAACTCCTACTAAATTTGTCAGTAGGGTCTGTCTTGGTGTCCTCTTAAGGGTAATACATGATTCATGATTGATTATTGAATTTTTTTTAAAATAGGGTTACGAATCCTCTCATCAGTGTCTTCGCTTTTATGCAAGTATGTGATTAGGGTTGGGGTCGGCGTCTGTAATGGGGATTCTGTATGATGTATTCATCATTAATTTGTCTCTCTAACAGTATGGCTGGAAATAATTCTAGTGTCAGGTTTTAATCGTTGAGGCTGTGATTGGAATACGAATGAAGAGCAAACCATGATCGACCGTCGAAGTTTTGTAATCCGGGAACCCCATGAGCGGACTCACAGAGGCTCCCCCGTAAGTACTTGCGATTGCTCCTCTATTATATATCACTGGTGCACCCATTATGTCACGATAATTTTCACTTTCCATTGTCATATTATTGAATTCACGGTCCCGCATCTGTCATACCATGTAGAAATTGGATACTTGTTTCAGAGAAGTCATCTCTGACTTCACTCTACCCGCTAGAATTATCCTGAATGAAAAGTGCAAGAGGATATGGTAAATAAAACTCGAAGAAGTTGTTGAGCTGGGGTTGGAGGTGGCTTTCACAGAGGGGTGGGGGGCGTTCTCCAGGGATGGTGGTCTGAAGAAGGGGGAATTGCTGCGATTGGAGCGTGTGGGCGCACACGAATTCAAAGTCACTCTGTATGACTCTTACTACATGGAAAGACAACTAGTGCGAACATACGTGAGACGGACAGAGATGGCGTCAACAATGTCCGACTCATTCGTCGGCCTTCTAGTTGTAGACTATCCGGACTCCGAAGGAGTGAGACTGAATTCTTTTACGCACCTAATTTGTCTGGTTTGACACATTTTAGTGATTATGCTTTGTGCAATGCTGAAATACAGTTTCTGGTATGGCTCTCCTTAGATGTCCAGCATCTCCTATGGGACAAAGAAACGTTGCAATGCAGTGGGCAGGATCCGAGCGAGTGTGGGATGTGAAGTTCAGATTATCGGCGACGTGCATCAGCATGGATGATGGATGGGCCGGCTTTGTACACGAGATGCAGGTGGGCCATTTTGGCACTCTCATATTCACACCGACTGATGATTGGGCCAAATTTATCGTATCCGTATTCTCACTCACCAGAATGCAGCGTCGCGTGCAGTGCCTGAATGCAGGTGAGCATGTGAAGTTGCTTATCCTACTATGCTCGCATGTCTTAATTTCCTAATACCCCTTTATTGTCCGTAATCAGAAATAATGCCTGGAGGGTTGAAGTTCGTTAAGGAGGTGAAGAAACACACGATTGCGGTCTTAGTTAGTCACTCTCCTCAATTCTCAGTCATGCACGTCCGCTGGCAATGATTTGTCTAACTCATGCCAATTAAGAGTTTTCTTTCCGGAGTGTCACAGGACATACCTGTGGAGTGGATGCGGGCTACAGGGTTACGCCTCCCCAAGAGGATGCTCCTCCAGAACTGCAGTGGGGGGCATGGCATGTGGTTGTCTAACAAAGGAGGAACAATTAGGGTCTCCGCCACCATTTTGAGTTATCCAGGTGGTGGGCGTTTTACACTGCCAATGCCATACAGATTGGCAACTCAGTAGAATTCGAGTACATCCGTGACACTGGAAATTTCATAAAAGTACGAGTTTTTTGAAGGATATTTAGATGTGGATCTCCAATGCACATTCTTAGGTGGAGTTATTACCGCATGCGTCCACATGGCAGGTATGTGTAAGTATGTATCGATGTATTTTGGGGACAAATATTAAGACATGGTGTATGTTGTACCTCTGTTGTCACGCCTCCGCGCAAGTGTATGTAAGTTCGTTCCTAAACCCATCCAAATTTGGCTCATTCTGGACTGTTGTGTTACGGCTAAGAGATACAGTGTTAGTTGTTGTCATCCATGGTAACTCCGAGATTTCGGGTCACGATCAACTGTATTTCTTTTTCACCGTAAGGAAAACACAATTGAATTCCACTCTCACATAAATTTAAATGGTGGATGTCTATTCATTTTCTTATAGTAACGTTAATGCAATAACGTATAGGTAGAAGGGGTGTACTGGCGCCACTTAGTGATTTGAATAAATAATTAATTGCACAATTATATTATAAATAGTAGGCAAAGCACGCAAAATAATGCATTATTATTTATTTGAAAATGTAAAAAATGATATATTATTAAATCATTAATTGTTGGACTGTGGTCTGGTTAAATTATGTGATATCTATTATGATAGTTTCATTATCAAATATTTTAAGCTGCTCAATACAATTCCAAAATAGTGAATTCAATACATAATACTTTAAATAAATTAGTGAAGTGGGAAAAGTTATTGCAATCAGAGAGACACACGTCTATCCAAATCCACCGACTCAAAACATAACTACACACTATTTAAGGAACATAGTTATCACAAATTAGTAGCGATAAACTCAAATGACCCCTTTTCCGGCTCCTGCTTCCAACTTCATCCTCCGTCTCTTTGTGAACATCCGCCTGATTAGCCAACACCCTATTAATGAATTCCTTAAAAAGACCCTACGACGATGAAAACAAGTATTCCTCACAGAGAACGAGGTTGGGTTCGGATCCGGAAAGATATCAGGCATGTGGGTTTTATTATGTCGCTTTGTACGCTTGCATGTTCGTCTTCTAATCCATTTATCCGCGTTCTGTGTTTTTTGGTCATACATTGTGCAGAAATCCGACAGACAAACGGAAACTCTTGCAGTGAAAGCAAGGGTAGATGCAAAATTGCGTACCATGGTTGAAGAGCATTTGGTATGACTGGTTCTTGTAAAAATTTGTTTTCGGACATATTCCCTTTTCATGCGATGAATGTTTATAGAAGTCTCTTTTTTAATCTATACAGATCGAGAAGAAAAGATTCAAAGAAAATGCTATGGCAATGCTAAAAAGGCAAGAGCTCGAGCATGCGATGGAGATGACCAGAGCCGAGATCAAATGTCTTGAGGCAAGCTTGGCTGTCCTACGAATGCGTCTGAAGTCCGACGCTTAACATTGTTGGGACATTGATGTAGTGTTCCATAAATCTATGTAGTTTTTAAGAAACGAATTAATGTGTGCTCAACTTTCACTCAACGACGAGTTCATATTAAATTCATATAGGATATTTATGGATCTGTACATATGGTCGAAACGTATTTTTGTTGTCCGGAAAATTACCATCTAATAAAATAAATTTTGTTTCGCTAAGAATCTTACGACATAACATTCTATGCATACTAAGTGGAATTTTCATGAACAGTCTATTGTTGAGGATATGTTCTTGTCCTTGTTACGCAGCAATGGTCGACTTTAATTTAAAATAAGTTTGTGTCGGATGAACCCGCAGAAAAAGAGTCTCTCGAATCGACGAAATCGTGTGCAATATTATTCAAGCGTTGTTTAATATACAGCTATATTCATCAAATTTGCAAACTTATACTGGAAAGTTTGTGATGAAAAATGCAGAAAACACCGTAGATTGTATAATTGCGATGTTTCATTAGTGCACTGCATTTAGCCATCATAGTTCATTTCGTTTGCGCGTATGCCGGGACTCGTTCTGCCGTTTTGAGTGGGACTCTTAAAAGTGTCATCCACAAATAATTTAAAGTTTAAAATGAAGAAATCAAAAGTATCAGATAACAGAAGGTCACATACATTCCAAAAATTTGACGTAAATAAGGCATTGCATTAGTTACAGAGATCCTTAGCAAGATGTACAGGACGCCATGCATTGTGTTTCTTACATGGATCTTAATCTAGATGTACAGGACGGCATTTCACAAGGAAACTCCGATGCTAGCATACAGTTAATTATTTGAATTACTGACGTAATTAAATCTGTTCTGAGTACATATTTCCCATATTTAAAACGAATATTACTTGTTTGAATAATGAACAACCAAAATATTTAAACCAATTTCATCAGTGTATTGTATCAGTACAAAATATAAATGGTTGGATGTCGTCAGCCAATTTCAATTGACATAAATTGAATGTCCATATAATTGTCAATTACGACGAACTCTTTAATCACACTAGTTTTTGGAGGGTGTATTTGAATTTTCTGACACAACATAGTGGCAGAGTTGATTTCCGTTCGGCAGGTGTACAAGAAAAAAAAAAGTAAAATAACGTACAGTCGACCCATGCTTAAGTACGTGAATTAACAAAGTAAGATGACGTCGGCATTGGCGGATCGCGATTTCTTTTGTTTTGAGTGGGCAAATTGTAGGTTAGTTAGCGGCCGTTATTTTGTACTCACGTTTGCACAGCTGAAAAAAAAAAAGAGAGTGTAAGAAATGATTGTGGACCCATTTGGTATTATATTTCTTTTTATACGAGTGTTAGAAAATAATATTGTTCTGTTAACGCAATAGAGTTTTTCTTATTACTGTCCAGAGATGATGACATTAGTCTACTTATATGTTGCTTTATTTCTCCTAATTTTTATTAATATAAATTAACATTCATAAACTTACGAGTTTTAAATTACTTTAATTATATTATAATATCCATGAAGCATAACTCAATTTTTACAAATCAGAATTTCCACATTTTTTCTAATAGTTAACAAACAACCTCAAACAATTATATACAAAAATTAAGCAAGGAATATAAATAATGAGCAAAATGTAGATGCAAATCTAGTTGTACTATTTTATTCAAAAAAAATAGTTTTAAAATATATATTATCAAAACTTATTATTTAGGGCATTTTGAAGAGAGAATAACTTTCTTCATATTTGTGAGATAAAGAGAGAGACTTAATGAGATATATTTTGAAAATAAAAAATGGGAGTTTCTATTTGCACCACTAAATTTACTTTTTGCACCACAAAAGAAAAAAAGAAAAAATAAAATAATTATGAAATTACTTCAATACCCTTTTATTACTTGTTCATACTACTAAAATTACTCAATGCACCAGAAATTCAAAACTAAAAAAAATTAAAAAAGAAAATAAATTAATTGAAGTATTCATCAACTTCTAATAGTTTATTAGAAGTATTAGATGCTAGTATGAGTGTATTGATCGAAAATAATCGAGTTTAGAAAGTGTTGTGGAGGTTTTTTTTGTTCAGATCGCGATATGTTCGAACTGAAAATTTCGAACATTTTGGAGTGGTTCGAACTCCATTTTTCGAACAACATTTGGAGAAAAAATGGAGTTCGATGTGTTCGAATTCAATTTTTCGAAAATATTGGAGTAGTTCGAACTTTAATTTTCGAACATAGTTTGTTCGGAAAATAATTTCTAACACCTTTGTATCCTGAAATTTTCTAAGTGTCGTTCAAACTTTAGTTTCCGAACAAATGAGGGTTGTTCGAACTTTAGTTTCCGAACAAATGAGGGTTGTTCAAACTTTAGTTTTCGAACCAACTTTTTTTTTCTAAGTATGAGTTGTTCGAATTAATATTTTCGAACAAGACGAACATGTTCGAAATTTTGTTTCCGAACATATCTTTTTTTGTTTTTTTTTCATGTAAAACAAATATTTTTGGAGTGAGGGGTAGTAATGTAAATGTGTGTGGTGCAAAGAGTAAAAATAGTGGTGCATGGAGTAAGTGTGGTGCAAAGAGTAATTTTAGTGGTGCATTTAGAAACTCCCATAAAAAATATTAAATGAGATATTGACTTTCATATGCGGGTCCCATTGACTTTTTAAATGTGTCTCCCCCAATTCCCAAACCCAAACATCAACGTTCTTCTCCAAATTGCACCGAAATCAGGCGGTAAACTGCAATATCCGCCTCCATCCAATTTTTGGCCGGAATCTTCCCAAGAATAAATTCCGACAGGGGGGGACTTGGTACCCCTCACCCCGCTTGGATGCGCCGCTGGACGTCGGCACAATTAATTTCACGTCAATAACCTAACAATCGGGTATATTCATAAACACGGTTGCATTATCTGTGCCACAATTTTTTGGGGAATAATTGTTGTACGTTAGATTTAATTACACACATATTTTCCATGCAGTTGGCAGAGCGGGTTGAGTTGCACTTTCCATTTCGAAGCATACGCTATTCAGTATAGATTCGTCAAAGCTAGATGGATTCAATGTATAGGTATTGACGTTAGATTGATTTCTATCGACGAGACCTGTGATAAATGAGGTCTTAAAAGTAAGGGTTGCAATTAATTTATTCGCCGAGCCTTCCCCACTTCGAGATGCGTGAAACGCCAATAAAACAACAGATCCATCTCCCGATTTTGCAGACCCCAGAGTTATTGTCACCGTCCGCTGAAAAAAAAAAGCCACCCCTCTCTTATTTTTGTGATATCGACCAATTGACCGACCATGAGCAAGAGGCTCTCTTGAAACGTCTGTTGGCGGCCCAATGGAAGGTGGACATCGCCGACACCTACACCATGGGGTACTTTCTGCTGGGGGCATCGACGAAGTTGTCGAGGGAGTTTGGCTGAACAATCACCCGCGAGGCGGT